>CM053783.1:523076990-523676990 GCA_028749045.1 Cupressus sempervirens | reverse complement strand
TGGAGGTGCATCATGGATGTCATCAAGAGCAAGTTGACAGGGGCAACTCCGGCTTCAAATATAGCATTGCCACAGATTGTATTCATGAATGGCATCATGGACGGCACAGTGTATGATTGGGCTATAGTTCTTGTCGACAGGATGGAGGAGTTCATGACACTCCAGCACTGCACGTTCTTTATGCCGGACCATGCAATTGGCTTGTTTTTGGAGGCAACAGTTAATCAGATGCCAATGGATGATTTTGAGGCTCCACCGTGGGGAAAGTTGGCACAAGGAGAGCCTCCAATATTTTATTGGAGACATTTGGACATGGGTGGGACAACAGTGGGGCAGAAGAAGGTATTTCGGGGATTGCAGGCTCACGGGGACACCAACAGCAGACGGGAGGAGACTTCGGAGAGCAACGGTGCTGAGTACGAGGAAGAGAGTACTTTTGCGAAACTTGGCAGCGAACCAACAGTTAGTGAGCCACATTTTTCACCCCGTCGGTGTTGTCAACTTCGGCGCACTTGTTCGGCCCCACTTCACACATTCCTCCTTTTGGTTAGCATCATGCCCTGGTTGTGTTGACCCCACTGGCAGTGATAGATGTCCCACTAGCAGTGGCTGAGGGTATCCCACCGACGACAAATGTTGTTGCACCGACAACCACTCTAGATGTTGCTTTCTCCACGGCCACGACGGATGTTGTGTCTCCTATAGCTTTGATCAAGGAATGCCTGTCCAGGATTGTATGCCAGACCCTGTTGCACCAGCACAGCTAGAGTTGATAGAGTTGCTACTGCCAAAGTTCGAACCCCAGGTTCGTTTGGATGTGATTGATTTAGATGCTGTGGTCACGATTTAATCTTCCTTGTTGACGGAGGCACAGTCAGAGCAGCCCGAAAGAATGGAGGTGATCAATAGAGCAAGAGAATTTTTGAGGCAGCAATTCCGACTCATTCCTGCCGAGGTCGGACCGTAAATTAAGTCCCCCAATCATAGAGGAGTCCCTCCATGACCAGCAGCCATACCAGAGCCATAGGAGGTGGTAGTTCCACAGCTGGAGGGTGCCCCTAGGAAGGAGGAGGCGGCACCAGATGTGGACATGGTTACAACGACGGTAGCAGCGACGAGCAGTGATGGGGAATGGACCATGGATGATGTGCCGAAGGAAGATTATGGGTCGGATGAAGATAGATGCAAAGATTACCTCAGGGCTATGCGGGCTGCGTTGCAGAAGGGACACAATGTGGCATTGTAGGCTATGACTCGGTGGAGAGAGTGGCATTTCGTTCGAGCTTATATTAGGGGGATTTGTTTGTAGTGGTTCCGTTCATGTTTTGAGGATAGAGGATGGGCAGTAGTTGAGACACTGGAGATGTTGGCCGATTGGGCTATTGAGCCGGAGTTGGGTCCGTGCAACACTTCCATGGAGAAGCTAGCGCACGAGATAGTAAGACTGTACAAAGAAGTCTACTATGCTCGCAGGCCTGCAGAGGCGGATAGGACAGCAGACAGGGTTGCAGCAGAGAGGTTTCTGGCAGCAAAGGAGGCTAGGGAAAAGGTAAATGCAGATCTAGCCAACCAGTAGGCGGTGTGGGCAGCTGAGCGTGCAACACTGTTGCGGGATAACGAAGTGGCAGAGCAGGAATTACAGTTGGCAAAGACCCAGGCTATGGATGCAACACTTCTCTTGAAGGAAGCCATAGAGGTTAACATGCGGATTCAAAAGGATTTGAGCATCCAGACAGAGCAAGTCAATGAGTTGCGCTGGCAGCAACATTCTTTAGGATCACAATCTTCTCTCTAGTGTATAGTCTTTCCCTATTGTATTTTGTGGTCTCCAATTTTTGTTTGATTTTAAGTTGCTAGGAGATGACTTTTCTTTTGGGGGGATGATGTCGTTGGTAGAAACTGTGTAGCCGATGGGTTCATGTTATCGATAAAGATTTTGTAGCCGATGGATAGATTAGAACTATTATGTAGCCGATGGACCCCTTCGGGAAGGTTCGGCGGAAAGTATTTATACCCCGTCTGGGATCATTATAAATCATCTCATCTTATCATCAGTTATGTAATCTCTTGGCATATGCGAATAAAAGAGATATTGCTATTGCTGTTCTTGTTCATCGTCTGTGTGCATTAATCAATTAATCTATGCGGTAAACAATGTCAGTAGATAAACTTGCAGATATTTTTTGCCCTTTCAACGCATGATTTGACCCATTCAAGCTTATCAGTATCCTCCAATTTGAGCTTAAGGCAATGGGTCGCACATGGAGAACATCTTGGGGTACCTCTCCATCAAAAGTGTAACTATAACAATTTTAAATTAATTAGAAATTTAGACATATTAAAAAAATCTTAAATAAATTTATAGACATCTGTCCATCAACTTTTAAAACTTGAAAAAATTAGATACAACAAGATAACTCGCTACATTATCTGTTACCACTTGTACCACATTTTCTTCCCCAACCTCTTGCACAACTTCTTCAATGGCCATACATAAGTATGCGACATTTTTCGCATGTAAGCATGTGTTAATAGATTTCAAGAACATGGTGGATCCTAAAATATTAATAGAGCAAAATAATTATCAATTATCATGGAATAATCAACAAATCAAAATTGAAATTATTCAATGCATTTAGGGAAGTAGAATGATCAATGACCTCCATACGAAACAAGAAAATTAGGAGTTCTCTATTCCTCCTATTTGTCCAACCATTTGTCATGATGGTGCAGCCCTTTTGGCTCCAAGATAGTCAGTGGTCATCTAGCTCACGTTTTCATAGCCTCAACCATTTCTAACAAGAGGGGGCCATTTAACATCATTAGGGGCTTTAAACCCCACACCACAGTTGGTTAAGACATCTATCATACCTTGCCATTAAAGAGACCTATCACAAATAGATTATGCGGAGATGAGAGATCATTATGATTAGACAAAGTAGACTTCAACTTTAAAGTTTCAAATACAAACTATAAAATTTAAAATTTACTATTAAAATTAATGTATCTGTAAAAAATAATTACTTGATTGCAATAAATGGAATGTTGCAAATTACTAGAATTTGCAATTTTTTTTTGGAGCATCGTGAATCTCCTTGTTCCAAGCCATGCTCTCAAATGAAGGTTTTGCACCAAAAGTACCTCGTGACACAAAATAACTATCCAATCTCAATTTCCATGCTCTAGGATGAAGAGTAATATTGCCACTAGCTCTAGGATAAAAGGGAGTTCTAGTAGAACTGTCTCCAACATAGCCTGCAGATGCAGATGCAAATGTGGATGTATGGGAGCCAATAACACTTAACTCATCTAATTGCCTCTTCTTAGTTGACTTTTCTTGTTCATGCGTTTCCAAGTAGACATAACAAAATTGGTTTTCCTTAGAAGTTTGTTTTTTGCATATCTCAAAATGATGCTCAAGTATGCTACCAACTTGGTATTCGAATCTATTAATGCCATCAAAATACATTCACTTTTGTGAAAGTTGATTGGACAACCTCTCAGGTAGCAACATTGTTCTTTTGGGAGGTTTTTAGATTGCATGGTCTACCTAAGGCCATCGTCAATGATAGGGACAATAAGTTTCTGAACATGTTTTCATAGGAGATATTCAACCTATTTGGGACACAATTGACCTCTAGCACCTTAGCATCCTTAGACATATAGACAAACAGAGATAGTAAACAAGTGGGTAAAAGGATGTCTTTGTAATTACATTTCATGACAAAATCAAGCTTGGGTCAGGTGGCTGTGTTTGGACAGATATTGCTATAACTCGACTTACCATATGTCTATTGACATGTCTCCATTTAGAGCCCTATTTAGCTATGACTCATTTTCTTTCATAGACTCGGCTTTGACAAATAGCTAGACTCCCTTAGCAAAGGATTGGTTGCAACAACAAGATATCCTCGCTACTATTAGGGAGAATATGCAACGAGTTCAAACTGAACATAAGATCTAGGTTGACTGTTGCAAGACTGGGTGATCTTTTGAGGTTAGCAATATGGTGTTCCTATGTCTTCAGCCCTACAAGCGGAGTTCATCGAAGAAGATCGACATAGAGAAGGTTAAGCCAAGGTTTTACGAGCCATATCGGGTGATGAGAAGGATTGAGGAGGTGGCCTATGAGTTGGAGCTACTAAAGGGCAGCAAGATTCATAATTTTGTACACGTCTTATGCCTCAAGAAGGATCTTGGACAACGTATTATGAGTTCACCTGGGTTACCTCCACTGGATGAGGAAGGGAATTTAGAGTTGTTTCTTGCTGGGGTAATGGATATAAAGGAGAAATGATTGAGAAACAGGTTTATCAGGGAGTATTCGATGCATTGTTAAGGTCTACCCCTAGAGGATGCCACCTAGGAAGTTGAGCATGTTTTGCAGCATCCCACACTACGATTGCTTGAGGGAAAGTAATCTCAAGAAGGGAGGATTATCATGTCCCTCACCCTGCCTTGATTCACATTAGCCACTCCTAGCCAATCATTCATCAGGATAGGCTAGAATGATCAAAAAAAGAGGTGACGTGGAGGCCTCGGCTAACATTGGTCGACTCACTGTACCAAGGGCCCTAGGAAGTTGCGTGTGTATGTTTTGACTAAGTCACGATGGTGACTGGACGTTCCTGAGATTCAAATGGTTAAATGTTTCTATCAAATGACATCTAGCATTTGTAACTCCCTTGTTGACCTTCTATAATATTCCTACCAAGATTCCTTATAGCTGTCATGCATGCTCACTATTTGGTAATTGACTCTACAACTCCCAACGGTGAATATAGTGGATGATGGAGATTGTAGGAGACATGATGAATTCTTGAATTTGCAAAGCTATTCTCTCTTCTCAAGTTTCTTTCTTGAGTTTTATTGAAGGACGAAATCTCTTCTTCCTATGATTGGGGTAACAATCTTGATCGCACATTTATGTTGATTATGGTTTTGAAGTGAAGTTGAGTTTTTTGCATATTGTTGAAGTTAGAGAGATAGCTCAGAGTGGATTCTGTAGAGTATTGGATGGCTTGGGTATCGGTCAAGAGTATTGTATGATCACAACACTCACCATAGGTAGAACTATGAAGCCATTGTAGAGATTAATCCGAGGTAACACGAAACTAAGCTCAACGTGGATCTAACTAGGAGGTTGGGACTCTCATTCTGTTGTGGACAAGCATAGTGGAGCCTGCCAGCAGTGAGCTGCACGGCTAGGTATATCCTTTGTGTCATTGGGAGCCTCATAAACGTTGATAGGAGCAACTTACAAATGCTATAGGTGCTCCTCACTAATGGTATTATGTCATATGTAGTAAAGTCACCTTCAAACTTTGTCATTCAAATTTTAGCCATGTATCACATATTGAAGTTGTAAGTTTGTGAGACATAGCAATGGATTAAAGGACTTGCTATGTTTAAAGTTGTAGAAAACCTATATCATTGTCTGAGCACCATAAATTTTGAAATATTCTGCAGTAATTTATAACCTATAGATTTATAGGGTAAGCCTAGTAAGAACAATCTCTTTTACCAGAAGTTCATCTTAATTGCAATAGTGTTGTTTTTCAAAGGTGGAACAGTTCTAATAGGTTACATTATCATATCCACTTAGGGACTTTGTCAATCACTAACTATAGGGATCTTATAGTGGTATTAGAGCAGTGAGCCTACTACCTAGTGGATGATTGATTTTTAATGCATTAGTATAATATAGAAGCTTGCAAAATCTAGAGACCTCCTGCCATACCAGAAGGAAGAATAGTTTCAATTATTGTGAGAGTTCGTTGGGGTGTCGAAATGGCTGCAAATGAGGTAGATGAAGTAAATAGAGGGGCTATGGAAGCATTGAGATCCCTTAGGGAAGAGTAGAACCATGTTGTTGACGTATTGCAACAGCTCACTGAGGCGATATACCAACTAAATGTCGGGCCAAGAAGATAAAGCATAGAACTGAGACTCAGAACTTGCCTTGACTCGGCAAGGGTAGCTCAACTTGTGAACTGCCTCGGACACACCCATGGCTCGAGAGTGATTCAGCAAAGTGAAATTTAGAGATTTTTTAGGATTTAGAGAACATTCCATGCACCCATTATTGAATAAAGCTTAAAGACACAATAACTCCATGAAATAGAAGATAATTTGATCACATACATCAACATATGTCGATTGCATAAGTACAAAGGTAAATTGTAGCTAAAGGAAATAAAAAACATAGATATATAAAATCCATGAAATCCATCAATATGTATATAAAATACAATAAATCCATCATATCAATAGTCATCATCAAATGTTCCAAACATATGTTAAGTTAAACAAAAAGTTAAAACAAGTCTATAGCTATGGCTCCTAGTCCTCATCCTCATCCTCGGCCCTAGCCTAAGAATAATCTATAATATGCCTCTTAGTAAGGCGTCTAAGGTAGGTCTTGGATGACTAATTAGCGATAGTCTCTGCCTATGAGGTGCCAATAGGATCAAATGTAGTCTTTGCTTGTGAGGTGCTACTAGGATCAACTATAGCTGTCTGATCCTTTGCTGCCATAGCCACGACCTCAGCCTCTCTGTCTACCTCATCAACCCATTCTAGGTCCTCATCATTGAAGATAGGATCAGTAGCCTCAGTAATCCACTTAGACTTTGGATCAATCTCCTCCAGAGTAATCTGAGAGGTGTCAATATGTGGATGGCGATTTGCTAAAGGTTTTTGGCTGAAGGCCTAAACATTTGCCACCATTATTTGAAAAAAGGAAAAGAACAAAAAGATTAGTCTCATTTCCACTTTTAAAGCTAGAAAATTAGAAACTAGATAATAGAATTAATATGCAATGTACATAAGCTGCAATTTTTACCTAGCTACAATTTTGTATGACCTTCTTTGTAGATTTGGCTTGAAAAAATGGGCCCTGTGGCATTATTATATGCATCCATCTCAAGCAATGTATCTGCGGCATTAGTGGCCATCTTTGATATCACAATATATAGGCCACTAAGAACCTCCTCATCCGCCTTGAAATCATCATGGAAATGGAATGCCGGATTGAGGTAATAGCCTATTGCATGGATGGGTCTATGAAGCTGATTTTGCCATCTCCTATGAATTATGTCCTAAATCGGGGCATACTTGTCCTCAACCCCTACATATTTGGCTTTAATGGCTTCCTTGGCCCTATCCATGACCTCATATATATAGCCCAAAGCGAACTTCTCCCAGTCAGCAACTCGTATGAGGGCTACGAGGGGCTCAATGACCTACAAAACAATTACCAAAAAAACAATTGAGTGGATGATGATATGGTCATTGAAATATGAAACTTTGCAAAGTTGCACAAGGAAAATAAAACAAAAATATGCATCCCTTAAATTAATTTATAAATTATAAGTTTTTAAATTACCTCCATAATCTCCTTACAAGGGGTCCAAAAACCACCTTCATCATAAATGCATTTTGTTGCATTTACCCTTGTAAGGGTGGTAGCATAGGACGAGGAAGTCCATTGTGGACCAACAAATATGCAGCTCAAAGCTAACTTTGAATTCAACAAGGATTTTAGTGTGGGAAGATTAGTGGCAAATCTTGTGATATTGGGACGAGCCAACTCCGTTTCCCCCCTTTTCTCTCATAATCTTGAGGACCAAGGCATGATTATAGATGAACTTGCAAAGAGTTTTGGCCTTATCAACACATGATTTCACCCATTCAATCTTCCCAATATCGTCTAACATGAGGTCAAGGCAATGGACCGCACATGGAGTCCAAAAGATTTTTGGGTGCCTCTCTATCAAAAGTCTTCTTGCAGCAATTTTAAAATTAATTAGTTAAAAATTATGTGTTAAGAAAATTTTAATTTTAAAAACTAAAATTAAAAATTTAGAAACTTAAAAGTTTACATGCAGCAACAAAATTAGCTGCATTATCACTCACCACTTGGACAACATTCTCTTCCTTGACCTCCCATATGACCTCAATAGCCTCACATAAGTATGTTGCATTTTTGATGTGTGAGGAAGCATTTATAGACTTCAAAAATGTGGTGGATTCTGAAAGTTAAAAGAAAACAACATAATTATCATTGATCAATCAATAAAACAAAATTTTAGTTATTCAATTAGCAATTTAATACAATAAATTTTGGACTATGAGAAGTAAAGGATGATGAATCACCTCCGCAGGAAATAAGAAAATTTAGGCGAGTTCTATTCCTCCTATTTGTCCATCCATTTGTCATAATGGTCTAATCCTTTTGGCTCCAAATCTTTTTATGGTCCTCTAGTTTAAGTTTCATTTACTCAACCATTTCTAGTAAGAGAGGGCTACTCAACTCATCTTCAGTGAGGGCTTTAAATGCCGCACCACAGATGGAAACTACATCAATCATGCCCTGCCAATAATGAATCTAGTCACATTTATAAAAATATTGAAATTAGCATTTTTCAACATGAAGTTAAAATTATAAAATTTTATTTTTCAGAATTTAATTTAACAAATTAAAAGTAAAACAAGCAAATATAAATGAACTACCTTGCTGCAATAAATGGAATGTTGTAAAAAAAACAAAACTTGTAAATTGCTTTTCTTCCAACTTTATGAATCTCCCTATTCCAACCCAAGCTCTCAAGTGAGGGTTGTGCACTAGGAGTGGAACATGGTACAAAAAAATTGTCCAACGTAGATTTTTTGACTCGATGATGAAAGGTAATGCCAATACTACCATTAGGTGTAGTGCTACTAGTAGGAATAGATGTAGAAGTAGTAGCACTAGCAAAAGCACTAGGACGATAGGGAGGAAGGAAAGAACCTTCTCCAACACGACCTACTGAACCTAGGGGTGTAAAACTAGATACAAATGCATTTCTAGATAAAGGTGGACGAGAAGTGGAATCAATATGAGTTAACTCTTCTAATTGCTTGTATCTTAATTCCTTTTTTTATTTATATTTTTCTAAGGCAACATAACAAAAATGTTTAGCATTGGCAGATGCAACTTTACAAGGCTCAACATCATGTCCACGTATGCAAGCAATATGGTATTTCAATCTATTTATCCCCTCACTATGAACAAGCTTACTAAATAAGTGTTTTGTTTGATTTATACCTCACCCGTAAAGTCTATGGTGTATTTCCAACGTTCATTATTTTGATTGCCTTTAGTGAGCTTGGGTTTTTTAGCTAGAGGAGCCATTATGATTAGGGAAAAAATGTTTTCAAAATGTCAAGATTGCTGCAATAATACAATTTTAACCAAAAATTACTATTTAAGCATTGTATTTTATGAAGATTTAACGTAAAAGAAAACCCATAAACATAGAGAAAAAATTCATCCAAAAAACCCATAAACAAAGAAAAAAATCATCTAATTCCAAAAAATCAACTCTTACATCTTTTAAATGAGTTGATAAGTGTTGAGAATGTTAGATTTAGGATCTCTGCAAATGTAATAACATTGTTGTAATTCTATGTGTTTCAATTGCAGATTTCCAAGATATATAAATATATCTTCAAGAGTCGTGTCTTGTGAAGAGACATGTCTCTATGGTTATATATATTAATTAATCATTAATTAAAACATTATTAATTATAACATATTTATATTATATATAATATATAGCATACAATATATATATATATATATAGATTTATTAGAGAATGTATAATTAATGATTGCCAATAACCATAGAAGGATTAACTCTAGGATAGTTCAATCCGACAGAAGCTACAATTTAACACTCCCTCTTAGCTTAGGAGGATTGTTATATAATACATTATCACGATAATCTTAGAATGTCATATTAAAGACCTCAATATATATTAATCACACCAGATGTTATCCTTTGATAATATAAGTCTCAACAAGAAGTCTATATCATAGGTGTTATCTTTTTATAGTAGACATCACTTCACGAAATGTGTCAGTATAAACATGCCAACAATATCTGATTCTAACAATGATATGTATATCAATTGTTTTCTACTACAGTTATGACTTAGATACAATCGAGGTTATCTCAACACTCCCTCTGAAGAGATGATTTAAGTAATACCTTCTGAATCTAAGTCTTCCATGACTTTCAAAAAATTCGAGACAACAAATTAATGTAGTCTTGTCATGATAATAAACTTAGATATTATGATATTCGACTTAGTTTGAGACAACACTTAATGAATTAATTATGATATAATTCTATCATATTTATATATCATACAAAGGGTTAGCGAGAGTAAGAATCATGACTCTTCAAGAATATGGCCACATAGATCATGTCTATTTTTTACCCACTAACTAATAGATTAATTTATTTAACATCTCCTTAATTATATCATCTTTTAACAAGATCGATCCATACAAATACATGAGGAGTTCTATAAAAGGCTAAACAAGAATTATTTTAAGGAGAGCGATCTGCATTAATATTACAATCAAGATAATAATCTGATTGTAATACTAATGCATAGCATTATATCCAAACTGATTTAATCATGTCTAAGCATATACTTCATTAGACATTAAAACTAATCGAAACTACGTTCAACACTCCCTCTTTAGCAATGAGGGTTTGAAACATCTTTATACTACTAGGTATGAGTACCACTCAAATGTGGCTGATAGAATATCCACCAGTAGTTTCAATATACATAATTGCTAACATCTTTAATACTCCCTCTTAACTAGGGAAGATTGATATATAACACATAATTCTCTTGAGTATATGAAGAGATATGATCTTAGAATGATATTCCTAAAATGACATATTAAGAATACCAATATAAATCCATCAACCCACACATGTATATATCAAACATATTTAACATATGGAATTTAATTCAATTCACTATGAGGCTAAATTCCTCAACACTCCCTCTTTAGCAAAGAGGGAAATTAAAGAAGTATAACACAAGGTTATACACCACTTAAAATGTGGTCAAATTATGGTGTTCGGCAAAATCCGACCCGAAGAACCATAAAAGATTTTTCATGGTGTCCGACAAAATCTGGCCCGAAGAACCATGATGGTTATCAATGTGTTCGGCAAAATCTGGCCTGAAAACAATGCCACCAATTTACCTTCAACACATTTGAAGGAGGGTCATCTATTGATAAGATCGTCACCTTACAATAGATACCTTAAAACATATGTCAATGAAAGATTGTCACCTTCCATGACATATACGCACCAACTAAATGATGCAAGTGCACCTCTATATCAACTAAATGATATAACTCATCCTTGTGATAAGTGCACCGGTATCACAAGGTCACATGACATTAAGTCATGGAGCATTTTCTACAAGAGTAGATTTATCGTTGTATGCATATAATCATCAACCATATGATGTTAGCTAATAAGTGCATAAGAAACAACAATCATGAATCATGTCAAGTTTACCTCTGAAGTGATATGATCTACTCCCTCTAAATAAAAATTTGACAAAATCATGTTCTTATTTACTCCCTCGTAATCTGAAGCAATGTCAGATTTCCTCTTCATAATTTTAATCATAAAAGATGTTCACTTCCAGAGCCTGCACAATAATCATGGTAGCAAATGTACCAATTTTCCTTTTCTGCAAGAACATTTTTAGATATAAAGGAAAAGATCAATGCAATTTAAGTCTTATAGTACATATAAGTTTATAACAAAGAAAGAGAGAGACTATAGTAAGTAGATAATTGTAATACTCAAGAGTAAGAATTACTTATCTTTCTATGACAATCCATAAATGTCAAATCATTAAATCTCCTCTCTAAAGATGGTTTCAAGTGGGAATTTGAACATTGTTTATTAAATTTACCGCCCATAATGTGAAATTCCAATTTTTATATCATCGAACAATTTTACGTACTCGGTACCTAGTGTATGATCATGCAAGTTATTTAAGGATCTTTTCCTTTTCTTGTGATGTTCACAAGGTGTGGCCCATTAAAATCATTTTGTTACTCATAAAACTTTTGAACTTCCTTTGAATATCTTAATCTTTTCAACCTTCAGGTGATAAGTCAATACTTTCTCATTATGTACATGGAGGTAGGCCCATCAAAATTACGAAGTCACACCCATGTATTTCTAGACTTACTCTAATTTTAAATAATCTAAGCTCCAACATTACGCTATTCAACTTGATCATCATAAGACTAATGAATTCTAGATCACAATTTCTTTGGAGCTACTTCATAAGATTTAGTTTGCACAATATGCCTAATGTACCATTCTTCTTTTCCTGCAAGAACATCCTCAGACATAAAGGAAAAGATCAAGGCAATTAACTCTTATAGTATGTTTAAATAAGAGAGATTTTGCAATAAGCAAGTAAATATAATACTCAAAGATAATAAATACTTATCTGCACATTAATGTTCTTGATACAAGTTGCTCCAATAAAGATCCATATCCATCAAGTCAGAAAATATCTCTATATAATCATTTGTCAAATAATGGGAATGGGACATTGGTTCATATTTCCCCCCACAATGTAAAATTCCCACTTTCATATTGTTTGAACCATTTTTTTTTTTTTAAAAATTTATATTCCGCGGAATATGGAAAACTTATTTTTATTCATTCTCTTCTAAAGAACTATCGAAGGTTCACAGTGTTGTCAAAAACTCCTATTGCATACGTCTAATCTAGTGTTTGTGTATCAGAGTCTTCACAATGTCTATAAAGGTATATGAATCATTGATTTCATCTGTTATTTTACAAGGTTATGATCACTACTGGTAACTTATCATTTGAATATCATTGATGAATTTTCTTTTAAAATTGTTTCTTTCCATACAAGTCCTTTTCATGATAATGTACCATAACTATTGCAGGCATTTGGATGATTATGCCAATGAAATACTTAAATCCATCAATCTCCAACCATCATTTCTAGTATGTAGAACTTTGATTGAAAATTAGATGTCTCCTGGATAATGCTTGCATCTCTATTAGTATTGTGCTATTAACTACAAATATATCTAATCCACTGCAAGTTGTGGGCTGCTTGAGGCAATGACCATAATGGAAGCTGAAATAACTATAACTTAAGACATGATATAACCTCATTCCACTCAAGGATCTATTTGGTCAATATGGTTAACTAGTAATGCAAGACAAGAAGGATTACTCATACGACAATTTTGTAGTCAATGTATTTATAAGAACCTTCCTCATCAACCAAGTGTGGCTTTATGGGCAGCAATGATTGTAGGGTATTCCACTAGGCTAATGCAATTGATGAGTGTTTTGGAACTATTTATTTTGTTGGAATAACCTTATATTTGGCTTGCTATATATCTGATGCGAATATATATGAAACAATTTCATTCATGCCTTCTTATTCTCATTTGTGTCATTATGAACAATAATTATGGTGGTTGTTCTTTCACTTCTCCTTGACCATTGCACTACAGGATATATGATCTGACTCTCTTCGATATCAATGATAATGTCATTATCATTTCCAGTAGCTTGCTCAATACGAATGTCCATTTTCTTGTATTTTGCTGTGTTCATAAGTCTGCAACATATAGATGTCTGGTAGAGGAACTGTCTCCAGCTTGTATTGGAATATTGTCGCTGATTTAGACTGCTATGCAGTTTGAGTACCCGTGACAGTGGAATTAATTCCTCTTGAAAGTAGAATGCTTACAATTTGACTTTCTTATAATACTTATTATCAGAGGTAATTTCTATTCTTTTACGGCTAGTGTTGACCCTCAGTTGCCAGCAGTGTAAAGAGTTAACAATATCTACCCTTTTGTATTAGGAATGATCAATAGGAAGCCCATAATGTCTGTATCATATCCAAAAGTCATTTTAAATTTTTTTTATGATTCTTCTGTTCATTCATTTTCTTTCCATGCATTGATGTGATGTTCAACTGTCTTATCCCACAGTTGATGCATTATGAATACTTTTTCCAGCGCACCTCTACCAATATGTTCTATCTCTGTGTGAGCGTGTCTTTCTTCTAATCACTCTATTCAAAGTTCAAACATATTCCTCCTCTAGTAATGGTTGTCCATTCTCCAGATGCTCTAAATAATCGGCAATGCTTGATAATTATCCAGTTGAGAAGAACTCAGAGTTTGCATAGTCCATCCTGATTGGTATGGATAAATATCTACAACCTTAGCTGCTGGACTTATCTCCTCTGAGCCTCCCAATTAGTCACCTCCTTATCCCTTTAATTTACTGATTGCTCTTATTTGATTTTGTCTGTAATATCAGTGCTAATACTAGGGACTTTTCTCAGTGTCTGGATAGGGGGGAAGCATTCGTCTCCATGAATATATGATGTTTGTAATTTCTTGCTCTATTTATACTACCGGCTGGTAAACTACTAAACAGTAATATGTTTCCTTGTTGGCGGCTTTCAACTTTATTTTACATTGGCAGTCTGGTTTTGATACCATGTTAGATTTAGGATCTCTGCAAATGTAATAACATTGTTGTAATTCTATTTGTTTCAATTGCAGATTTCCAAGATATATAAATATATCTTCAAGAGTCATGTCTTTTGAAGAGACATGTCTCTATGGTTATATATATTAATTAATAATTAATTATAACATTATTAATTATAACATATCTATATTATATATAATATATAGCATACAATATATATATATATATATATATATATATATATACACACACACACACATATATATGTTGATTTATTAGAGAATGTATAATTAATGATTGCCAATAACCATAGAAGGATTAACTCTAGGATAGTTCAATCCGACAGAAGCTACAATTTAACAGAGAAGAGCTCCTATAAACTCCTTGACGATCTAAATGCAAGTATATAGCTGCTCCTATATCACAAATGCAAGCTTTTCTCCTGTTCCCTTTAGCCAGTTGCAAAACAATGGCTCTCTATTTCTTTTTCTTCATCTCTCTTTCTTTCTATTTCTCACATAAGAGTGTTATGAAAGCCTTTATAGGGCTGTGAGGAAAAGAAATATAAAAAAACCAAAGCAATATTTTTTTCTGGCATCTGAATTTGCCCAGCCATGGTCGAGTCACGTGCATCATGACTTGCGGGTTAGGAGAGTCACACGGGTCACCCAAGGCGATCCATCAAGCCAAGGTTACGGGCCATTTTGACCCGGCTGAGGTTACCAAACTCGCTGACCCGAGAAAATTGCTTGACTCGCGGGGAGTCTCATTACTCTGCCCCAAAGTCACCACAGTGAAAGTGTTAGTGTAGCTTGAACACCATGTGGGGCTGGAGCATCCACTTGTACCACAAATATGCCATTGATGCCCATATTTGCTGAAAATAACGAGGAAGTTGAGATGGCCAATTTAGGAGGAGCGGTGACTATTCCTCAAGATGTTATGGCTATGCACATGGAGCAGGATCTATTCCCTGGTAATGTTAAAGTAGATTTGAGCTTTGTTCAGTATATGGGACAACAAAGGGAGATGGTAAGGGATATTCAGGACAGAAGGCCTAGAGGTCCAAACAAGGACTTGAAGCATACTATGAACAAATTAACCTTACCAGTATTTGATGGCAGTGGGAAAACTACAACTAGGGCTTGGATACATATGCTTGATACATTTCTCACATTAAAATCCATGACTGAAATTGAGACAATTAAGTTTGCTATCGTGCATTTGGACAGGATAACTTGTGATGGCGTCATGGGCTTCTTACCCATGATCATGGCATGATTAATTATACAAGGAGTTTAGAAACAAGATGGTCTCTAGATTTGACTGGAAGGACATAATAGTCTACTATAGAGTTAGTCCAGCTTA
This sequence comes from Cupressus sempervirens, assembly GCA_028749045.1. Lineage (NCBI taxonomy): Eukaryota > Viridiplantae > Streptophyta > Pinopsida > Cupressales > Cupressaceae > Cupressus > Cupressus sempervirens. The sequence goes on along the minus strand of CM053783.1, from coordinate 523,661,238 downwards.
AGCATAGTGAAGCTTTTTACACTTATATTGATGAGTTTCAGCAGATAACTGTTATGGTTCCTGACATGTTTGAGAATAGGAAGGTGATGTTGTTTGTGGAGGGATTGAGTAAGAGATTCAAAGGGTTTTTAAAAGTGCTGAAATCCAATACTCTTCATGATGCAATCAAGATGTCACTTTATCTAGATAGTTCATCATCAGCAGTTCAACCCCTAAAAAACCTTTCAAGGTGCCAAAAACCAATCATAAATCTTCAAATCAGAGCAAGGCTATTCCACCTAAACCAGATTTTGGGTTCAGGAATTAACCAAGAAGGATAAACTTGTGCTTCACATGCAAAGAGCCTTGGACCTTGGATCATAGGTGCTTTGGAAAGGGTAAGGTCTACAGTTGCCACCCTCTTAGGTGTACCTAGGGATTGTCTTAGCTGCTTGAAGGGAGTTGTAAAAGGGAAGCAAATTGTTTTCTTAGTGGATATGGAGCTACACATAATTTCATTAGTGCCTCCATAGGAGAACAAAGGAAGTTATGGGTGAACGCAGTTCTCAATTTTGATATTATGGTGGCTAGGGGAGATCTACTTAATTGTGCCACAATGGTCTGACAACTTATTATTCAGCTAAGAAGTTTCACATTGACTGCAGATTTCTATGTGATTCAGCTAGGAGAGATGGATGCTGTTTTGGGTCTGTGTAATGACCCTTACTGCGATGGCCACTAAAAAGCAATACTGTACTGAGGGGATTTATCAAATACTTGGCATGCACATTAAATGTAACAATACACCAGATAAGGTGGATATTTCGAATGCAATGGTTAACAATAACATTCAAGGAAAAAGAAATTCTTATTTGTTACAAGTTTCTAATAATGAGTAACAAAGTCATATATAACTAGAGCAATAACCAGAACTTGGAATGGCCGCCACTGTTGCTAATGGAAATACAAATCATAACCAGCTGTTATTTGTATTGCCAATGTCAAATCCACATTATTTCGATTTTCTACCAATATTTGGACAAGTCCATATGAAATTCTGCGGAGACCAAAAAGAATCACTTGTTGCAGATGGCTGACAACCTACAGCAACAAGACCAACCAAACTGTCCAACCTGTCAGCAACAGCTAGAAGAATGTCTACATCTATTTTGGGAAGCTCATCCCCTGCAAACCGAGGAAGCACTATCTCATATATAGCATCAGCGACCCTTGTCTGGATTGAAAGGTAATATGCAGCTTGTTCGAAATTCCTTACCAATACCCTATAGCAGATCGCAACCAATATTCAGAATGTATTGCTGCTATCAAACCTTATGCAGCTCCAATAACAGTGAATGCAGTTCTAGTATAGTGAATGTAGGTCCCTAATATGGTATGATAAATCATCCAATGCTGGTAGGAATTGCAGAAATATAAGTTCCAGCTGAAACCAACCCTTCTTCAACAATATATGAAATAATTCTCAGCACGAACCCTTCCAGTCGTGGTTCGAATTGCAGACCAGAAATCGTAATGCCCACGATGAATGTCGATTCAGTTATTGGCTTGCCTCTTGCGTTAAACTGGTATCACCACCCTTTTGTTCGGAGCCCAGCAGGATTTCTTCAATGCCGATGCTGAAGGTTAATATTCTCCTGTCCCCTGCAATGGCTATTCCGGCATACACGAATTATTGTGAAGGAAAGCCGCTTTCCAACCTCCAACTACCTACGGTCTGTCATAAGAAATGAGGCGCCTCGATTCAAGGAAAATTGCCGTTAATATGAGCTCCAGCCCAAGTTCGAAATTCACTCAAAACTCCTTGCCGCAAATTTAAGAATAACACCTGCGATTTTTTGTAAATTCAAGTGACGAAAAACACACTATGAAGGAGCGCCTGAATCCAGAGACGGCAGCACACAAGTTGTGAGGAAAAATTACTGCCCAATAAATTTCGACTTTGGAGTCTTGCTTGTCTCTTCGACAATCCAAATTAAATGCTGCAGACCCTGCTTGGATAATATGCTTAACTCCAAACCTTTGCGAATAGCTTAAATCTTCAAATATCAATTCTCAGAATGATCCTCCAAAATTTGGCCTTAGGCCACAAATTTTGCCTCGATGAAATGACTGTAATGTCACCTCCAATCTGCAATAATTCAGGTGATATTTCACACCTTCAAAATTGCGAACCAATTGAGAGTTATCGTTCTCAATGGCCAACTGTGACAATTGCGAAAACCCTAGGTTCCACAATGCACATGTGATTGAATCACAATTTGATAACAAGAGAGAAATAAACAACTGCTTGATTAGAATGGAGCCCCGGGGTGCCTATTTATTCTTTTCTCTCCACCTTCTCCAGAGACTTCTAGAACATTTTTGATTTTATCTATTAAGTGACTTTATTAAATGTTTTTATAATCCAAGTCACTTTATTAAATTAATTAAATATAAAGTTATCTTTTAATATTTATTTATTTGATAACTTTATAAATAATTAACTTAATATCAGTTATTTATTTAATTAAAATAATTAATTTGTCGTCCTCATAAAATATTCATTATCTTGGACAACCAGATTAATTAAATTAATTAAATCGAACTGTCACCAAAAAATGGGGACATGATAGTCCGCCCTTCTTGAAATTGCTTGTCCCCAAGCAATGGCTGAACCATAAACTAATCAGTATGCCTGGGTCCCAGATGTAAATTTGTATATCATCCCAATCCGCACCATACCCCCGTGGAGAAATTATCTATACCAGTAGCTGAGAAACTGTACTCACTATCCAAACAACTGACAACTCTGAGGAAATCATCTGAAAACCAATTGTAGATGTCGATAGAAGAAACCATTCTGCGGAACTTAAGCCAACTGAAAAACTCAAGTCCTTGTCTAATTGACAATTGCACCCAACTGCACTATGGATATGACAACAGCAATAGGTACCTGAGTCACTGCCATCAAATCCAATCTCTGATAAACTGCTTCGGGTGTGTCGATTTTGCAGGCTGTGCAACTTGCAACTACCAATTCTATTTTCAAAAGATGGTGCCAATCCATCCCATAATGGATGGTAAGAAACTGGAGCTGATCTACACCTGCGTGAAATCAAATCTTCTATCTCTAGGTCAAAAAAATAAAAATGATGAGCGTACCTTACCGCATAATACCGGTAAGAACCTCCAAATTTTGCTACTGGCTCTCCATCGCTGAACTGAGAATCAATAGATGGCTCCAATTTCAAACTCCGAGTAGCTGTAGGTTGATTAGGATCCTGTGCACTTTTCTCAACAAACCTCTCCTTGAGATCCCTGTGAGGTAGCATAGTAGAGAGAACCATTATAATCTTCTCAACCAATCTGCAAATAATACTAGTATCTTGGATGAGAACCCCTTCTGTCACTTTATGCGAATCCCGATGAACACGTGCACTATCCAGCAAATATTCCATGAACGGTTCAGTGCAGTAAAAATTATACGAGGAAGCATCAATATACTTCCCTGCATACCACAACTGATCCTCCTGTAAGGGTGGCATACTCAACTGAACCACACTATCATTTGTCTGAGAAGAATCAATCTGGAGACTTGACTCTACTGGTATCTTGAACTCATTAGGACCAGCTACTACCAAATCCTGAATATGTGTGTCAGCCTCAACAATATGCTCCTCAGTAGCAACTGCGGAAGTGTACATACCACCATCTACCTCAATAGACAAATGAACTGGGTCTAGGGCTGGTTTTGATCGTAAATGCTCCAACTCCACAGTCACCTCTTTTAACTGAAACTGCGACTTCTGTAGATCTCGCTGTGTGTTCTCTAAAACCTCAGTAGTCGCTATGAGCTCTTGGGAAAGCTCACTCACCTCTTCTTCATGATCCAAGAGTGCCTCATAAGCTGTACTTCCCCACTCAACCAGGTGATCACGGTCAGCTACCAATCGTAAGTAATCCTGCTTCAAAACCCGTACAGCTTCACGCAAGGCATGAATCTCTGCCAAAGAAAAGTAACCACCGCCGGACTCATCCATCATAGAAGTACCCCAACCAATAACGGCCAACAATTGACGAGTAGTATCAAAATGCTCACAAGCGATAGTAATGGCTTGCTCACTAACTTTCAATTGGCTAGTCACATGATGGCTCTGGCTGAACTGTCTCCTACAAGCCTCTTCTGGTGCCCTGTCTAAAAGAGTATCCTCAAGGTCACTGGTTTCTAGACTATTATCATCCATAACTGGCGAATCATCTCCAAGATCCATATCATCATCCAGAGTGTCAAAATCTGTAGTATTGCTGTCTAATTCCTCTGTACCCAAAGAATTTGTCAAAGAAGCTGAATCTTCAAAATTGTCCATTTCATCCTCTTGGATGTCAGCAAGGCCAAAATGATCCTGGGACTCATCTGTACCCACTGCCAAATATGAAAAATCTTCAACACCTTCTAGCAAGAACGGTCGTCTGCATATATGAACCAAACCCAACACCGGTGTATAAAAACCAATAGCAACATCGGACAAGCTGCTGGCACAAGGAAAAACAACACCGTGTATTCTGCTAATCAAATCCATGATAGTACTCAAACAATCATTGCTACCATTAAGTGTTAAAGACCTCCAGTTAACTGAATCCCAAATGCTGCTGAAACGTTCTCGAGTCCATATCCATAAACAAGAAACAACTGGTAACTCAAGCAAACTCCTTACTTGAGTAATGTGACCAATACCAACTAACTTCACATACCTGTCTGGCATTGTCCTTGTATCTTGGATGTGAATGCAAGATGAACTCGTAACATTATCAACCACCACATATGATCCGTCTACTGCAAGGAGCTGAATGTCAGGCATGCAAGATGAAACTAAGCCCAACTCCATGCCATGCTCATTTCCATGTCTCTCCCAGTCCTGTAATGCCAATGGAGTATTTACCAAAGTTGCTCGAGTGTCCTCAAGCTCGCGAGAAAACTTGTCAATTCCCTCCTTCCTTCTCAAGGCATCTGAATAGTCTCTGACAAGTCTAAGAAGATGGTCATGATCTGATAGAAGATGTAAATAACTTAACTTCATCGTTCCCATTCCTTCTCTAATTGTCTGTAAGTCAACACAAGAGAACTTTGCCTGGACTCTTTTTTGTCTATCCTGTAACTGAATCATCTGGATGTGATCCTCTAACATGTCCCGCATCTTGTCATGATGAGATAAGGAAGTCACAATACTATCTTCACTTACCTTCAGCTAGCTGGACAAATCATGTGAAGTACTGCCAGTCTCAACCTCATGTGACAAAGCGTCTAACTGAGCCTGGTACTCTCTCTCAGCAAAATCATGAATACTCAGTGTTTGCTCATCTCTACCTGGTATCTCATCATCAACATCCTTATCATCATCTGAACTCACTGCTCTGCCTGTTGGAACCAAACCATCCTGAGTACCTGAGACATCACCCTTTGGCAGCCTGTATACAATTGTCTCAACTTGAGTACCAAGTTGACAGTTACTATCCATCAGCGTAATATCCTTCACCACTTCTTCCTGTGGCTGAACTAAAACCTCTGACTGATTGCACACTTGTTTCTCGAACTCCTCATTAAGGTTCCTGGTAACATCCCTTACTGTATCAATCAGTGCTTTGCGAGAAGATTTGCCAAATCGAAATCCAGTTGACTTATCCATCTTAGCTGGGTCGGACAGCTTGTCATTTATACAGTGGTGCTTAACCAACAGTTCAGACATGTTATGCCTTATTTTCCTGAGCTCATCCTGAATGTCTGAATAGCCCTCCTTTCCAAAATTCCAACTCTGCATACTGTGTCTATCAATTGTCCAAGATTGTGTCCTTGGAGACTTTGTGCTGTACTTGTCCATCTTGGTTGAAGTAGAGTGCTGATCACTCATGTTATTCGGTTCTCACCCCACAGGATGGCAAGAAAACCGCTCTGATACCACTGTAATGACCCTTACTGCGATGGCCACTAAAAAGCAATACTGTACTGAGGGGATTTATCAAATACTTGGCATGCACATTAAATGTAACAATACACCAGATAAGGTGGATGTTTCAAATGCAATGGTTAACAATAACATTCAAGGAAAAAGAAATTCTTATTTGTTACAAGTTTCTAATAATGAGTAACAAAGTCATATATAACTAGAGCAATAACCAGAACCTGGAATGGCCGCCACTGTTGCTAATGGAAATACAAATCATAACCAGCTGTTATTTGTATTGCCAATGTCAAATCCACATTATTTCGATTTTCTACCAATATTTGGACAAGTCCATATGAAATTCTGCGGAGACCAAAAAGAATCACTTTTTGCAGATGGCTGACAACCTACAGCAAAAAGACCAACCAAACTGTCCAACCTGTCAGCAACAGTTAGAAGAATGTCTACATCTATTTTGGGAAGCTCATCCCCTGCAAACCGAGGAAGCACTGTCTCATAGATAGCATCAGCGACCCTTGTCTGGATTGAAAGGTAATTTGCAGCTTGTTCGAAATTCCTTACCAATACCCTATAGCAGATCGCAACCAATATTCAGAATGTATTGCTGCTATCAAACCTTATGCAGCTCCAATAACAGTGAATGCAGTTCTAGTATAGTGAATGTAGGTCCCTAATATGGTATGATAAATCATCCAATGCTGGTAGGAATTGCAGAAATATAAGTTCCAGCTGAAACCAACCCTTCTTCAACAATATATGAAATAATTCTCAGCACGAACCCTTCCAGTCGTGGTTCGAATTGCAGACCAGAAATCATAATGCCCACGATGAATGTCGATTCAGTTATTGGCTTGCCTCTTGCGTTAAATTGGTATCACCACCCTTTTGTTCGGAGCCCAGCAGGATTTCTTCAATGCCGATGCTGAAGGTTAATATTTTCCTGTCCCCTGCAATGGCTATTCCGGCATACACGAATTATTGTGAAGGAAAGCCGCTTTCCAACCTCCAACTACCTACGGTCTGTCATAAGAAATGAGGCGCCTCGATTCAAGGAAAATTGCCGTTAATATGAGCTCCAGCCCAAGTTCGAAATTCACTCAAAACTCCTTGCCGCAAATTTAAGAATAACACCTGCGATTTTTTGTAAATTCAAGTGACGAAAAACACACTATGAAGGAGCGCCTGAATCCAGAGACGGCAGCACACAAGTTGTGAGGAAAAATTACTGCCCAATAAATTTCGACTTTGGAGTCTTGCTTGTCTCTTCGACAATCCAAATTAAATGCTGCAGACCCTGCTTGGATAATATGCTTAACTCCAAACCTTTGCGAATAGCTTAAATCTTCAAATATCAATTCTCAGAATGATCCTCCAAAATTTGGCCTTAGGCCACAAATTTTGCCCCGATGAAATGACTGTAATGTCACCTCCAATCTGCAATAATTCAGGTGATATTTCACACCTTCAAAATTGCGAACCAATTGAGAGTTATCGTTCTCAATGGCCAACTGTGACAATTGCGAAAACCCTAGGTTCCACAATGCACATGTGATTGAATCACAATCTGATAACAAGAGAGAAATAAACAACTGCTTGATTAGAATGGAGCCCCGGGGTGCCTATTTATTCTTTTCTCTCCACCTTCTCCAGAGACTTCTAGAACATTTTTGATTTTATCTATTAAGTGACTTTATTAAATGTTTTTATAATCCAAGTCACTTTATTAAATTAATTAAATATAAAGTTATCTTTTAATATTTATTTATTTGATAACTTTATAAATAATTAACTTAATATCACTTATTTATTTTAATTAAAATAATTAATTTGTCGTCCTCATAAAATATTCATTATCTTGGACAACCAGATTAATTAAATTAATTAAATCGAACTGTCACCAAAAAATGGGGACATGACAGTCTGCAGTGGCTCCAGACTCTTGGCAGGTACACTATCAATAATGCCTAGAAGAAGATTGAGTTAATGAGGGGAGACCAATAGATCATTCTTAGAGCCATGATTGATAGAGGTTCTAAACTTCTAGGACCATCTCAGGTCATAGGATACAGTCCATATTGAGACATGATGATACAGAGTAGGCAGCGCATTGCTCCGTCTATACTAAACCCATTTCGGATTTAGGACAAAAGCATCACATAGATATTCAAATAGTGCTAGATAAGCACAAGGGTGTTTTCGGTGATATTCCCCTAAACATACCTCTTGACCATGGGTTTGAGCATGTGACAGAATTAAAGGAGGGTGCGAAGCCAGTCATCACTACATCTTATCACCATCCTAGACATTATAAGGAGGAGATTGAGTGGACCATCAAGAGTCACCAGACATGGGACACATTAGGCTGAGTTTGAGCCCATTTGCTTCATTAGTAGTTTTGATTAAAAAGAAAGATGGGACTCTGTGAATGTGTTTTTATTACATGGCTCTGAATAAGAGGACCATCAAGAACAAGTATCAGAGTTGCAGACTAAGACACTACGTAGCAAAGTTGCTTGGATATGAATATGATATCAAATATGGATATGATGAGTTTTAAAGATTTCTTAATAAAGATTTGGGTAAAGATATGGCAATTGTATATATATATATATATCTTCAATTATTTGTAGTTATGTAGCCAAGGGAATAGGATATAACTTTAAAAATATATATTTTCATGTAAATCTTGGCTATTAGATTTTCCTTTATATTGTTTAACTTTGTTATATTATTTGTGTGTGAGAACAGCGTATTATGTTTTAATTTTTTGAGAAATGTTAAATGCTTTTCCAGAAACCCTAATTGGATATGACACCATAGGTGCGGTGCTGTATTGAATGTATTGGATATGGCCTGCATGTAGGCTGGTAGATATGTCTGGATACATGATTCAGGGGTATAGGTATTTGAATGTGAATTTAGTATTTTAGATGTGGATATATGTGTCCATAAAAGAGGCAGTAGAGGGGCAAAAATATTTGACTACTCTGTGTTTAATATAGTAAAAAAGTTTATAATATGAGTTTTGTTTGATTTATAATTGTCTATTTTAAAACTGAAGTGTTTTTCAACTTTTCATCAACCTATGTTGCTTGAAATCGTTCATTGACAATTATAATTAATACAGTATAACTAGTAATTATAATTTATTATTTTGTGCTTGGGTGGACACCTGAGTAGTTAGTTAATTAGAGCATATGCAACTGCAAAAAGCAACAGATAGAACAACCTTATTCTACTGACATATGGAAGAAAGGGACTACCTAAAATATAATAAATAATTCAATCCTCACACATCCTTGTATACAAAGTCTAGAGAAATAGTTTTCCTTGCAATATGACAATTTTCCTATGTTCCTCGGGGACGCGTACCCGGCCTAAAACCCCTTGTTTCGGGGACGGGGACGGGTACGGGACATCCCCCAGCCGTCCCCAAATTCCCTTTTTTTGCAGGGGACGTCCTCGAAACTTGGGGACGTGAGGCCGTCCCCGGTACGAAAAGGGGACGTCTAGCCGTCCCCCGACCGTACCGGGTACGACCGGCCGTCCCCCTTTTTTGCAAGCTGAAAACATTAAAAAATATATATAAAAAAAACATTTGTTGTGTCTTTTTTGGTCGGCTAGTGGGCCCCACTCCTCTAAAAACCCTAAAATGTATATAACTCAACACATTTAAATTGTTTTAACCATTCTTTGGTTTTCATTTTATGTTGCAGCCGGCTGAAGTTTTCATTTTGCAAGTAGAGGAGGTAATAGTTTTGCTTCCAAGAGCTTGACCAAGGGTTTGATCTTCTATTTTGTCCACCAAGTAAGCATAAAACTCTTTTTTCTTTCCTCTATCATTTTTTTAATAAATTTGTAGCTTGCAAAGTCTGATTTTTAAAAAAAATTTCATTGTTTCAGCTCATATATCTATTCAATTGCATATTTAAACACAATGAGCAGCAGTGGGAGTACAAGTAGTAGTAGTGAAGAAGAAAATGTAGAGGTTGATGTTGTTAGTAGTGACACTAGGCAAAAACCCAATCCTAAAGCTGATTTGTTTAAATGCCCTTCCGACATTATGAAGAATTTTGCAAAGGGTCCTTTCAATAGGAAAAATCTTCTTCTCCAATATGTCACACCTAGGCCAAAAGATAAAAAGAATTCGGGAGGGACTAGGGTGTGGGATTGTCATGTTTGTCTTGATGATTTTAGGGGCAGCTATACAAGAGTGAAGTCACATTTTTTAGGTGTTACATGCCAAGGAGTCAAAGCTTGTCCTAACTTAACCGACGAACAAAAATTAGAATGTCAAAGATTGCACTTAGAGGTTGAAATGAAGGGGCAAAATTTGACAATGACATCACTATCCATTCCCTCACAATCATCTAGGCATACTTCATCCGCCATTGGTACTAGTGGCAGCCCTAGTGGGTCTAGAGGGAAGAGAAAGATAAGTAGTAGTGAGAAGGGCTCGGTGGAAAGTATGTTTAATGCACAGGCAAAGGAGAAGTGTGAGGCATCCATTGGTAGATTCTTTGTTGCTAATGGTATTCCATATAATGCAGCCCGTTCCACTTATTATAAACAAATGGTGAAAGATATTATGAGCATGAATTCCTCATTTGTGCCCCCCGGTGAGCATAAGCTACGAACCACTATCCTAGATGAAGAGTACTCAAAGGTTGCTTTATTATTTGAGGATATGAGACGCACTTGGGTTAGGACAAGCTGCTCTATTGTGATGGATGGGTGAACCGATGTTAGACATCGGCCACTCATCAATATCATTGTCACATCCCCTGCTGGCTCTTATTTTTTGAGAGCCATAGATTGCTCAGGAAAGAAGAAGGATGCAGATTTTTAGTTCACCATTTTGCGAGATGCCATAAAGGAGATTAGGCCCTCTAATGTTGTACAGGTTATCACAGATTCTGCACCTGTGTGCAAATCAGCAGGTTTGATGATAGAGGGTGTTTATAGGCACATATTTTGGACCTTTTGTTGTGTTCATTCCTTGAACAATGCATTGAAGGACATAGGGAAGATTGAATGGGTGAAGCAAGCCTTGCTAGAAGCTAGAGAAGTGCAAATATTTATTTGCAACCACCACACTTCACTTGCTCTATTCAGGTCCTTCTCTAAGAAGGAGTTCCTCAAACCAGCCGAGACAAGGTATGTCAATTATAATTATAGTTTACTTTTAGTTTGTTTTAACTTTAAGTTATTTAAAAAAATTATTTATAAGTTTACTTACATGTGATGCTTTTTGTTTTAAATTTTAATCATTAATGTTTAAGTTTAAATTTTTAATTTTTAATTGTTGCTATAGGTATTGCACATATTTCATCTTGATGGAGAGGATGATTGAGGTGTATGAGGCCCTTCAATTGATGGTGGTGAATCCAGAGTGGGGACGATGGTCTCATTCTAAGTCCACTGAAGGAAAAGCGGTGAGGCAAAGGATCCTTGATGAGAGTTGGTGGTCCACAATGGAGTAAGTTGTTGGTTTTTAAATTTACTATTAGTCTTTTGCTTGCTGATTTTCCTACTAATAATCTTAAAATTCTTAAAATTCTAATTCTGATTTTTTTTTTGGTTAGCATTTTTGATCTTGCAATACATTTGCTCTATCATAGCACCCATTGTTGATGTCATTAGATATGCTGATACTGATGCTCCTAGTTTAGGAGAGATCTATGAGACTATTGACAGCATGTTGGGTAAGATGAAGAGAATTGTTGCGACAAAGGATGCTACATTGGGCTTTTATGAGGAGCATATTAGGCCTATTGTGATGCGGAGGTGGAACGTAATGAATACCTCGCTTCATATGGCAGCATTTGCTCTAAATCCCAAATGGTATGCACAGTTGGGTGGAAGGGGCCTCCTATGTGATGATCTTGAGGTTTTGAATGGCTTCACAAAAGCAATTGATAAGATGTATTCAGCTCAAGATGCCTCTACTCTTCGTGCACAGTTCCTTGACTTCACCAACCTTCGTGACCCAAACTTGGGTAAGCCACAAGCAAGGTTGGATAGAGTTGTTTTGACACAGAGGGATCCTATTGGATGGTGGACTTGGCATGGGAGAGATACACCTGAGTTAAAGATACTTGCCGGTCGCCTCCTTTCACAAGTTGCTAGTTCTTCAGCTGCAGAGAGGAACTGGTCCACATATTCATATATCCACTCTATCAAGAGGAATAGACTTACCTCTAAAAGAGCGGAGAAGCTAGTGACAGTGCATCATGCTCTTTAACTTGCCGATCGCCAGACTCTAGAGTATAGGTAGACACCATCTTTGTGATGGGATGTTGAGCTTGAGGATGTGGCCCAGATAGATGAGGATGACATAGCACCAGGACTGGTTGGGGTTCCATTAGATGAGACTACGCTTCCTGTGGAGGATGACAGTGAGGAGGATTCTGATTTTGATGCCATGGATTAGTAGAGGCAGAATAGGAGCAACAGTCTGCTTTATTTTCTATGTTTTGCTTTTTATGTTGAACATGAACATGATTATGATACATTGATTATATGATACTTATTACTTTATGGAAGCCTATAGCTTTGGGCATATTTTGATTTTGATTTTCAGATTTATGATTTATCATGGTTATCATTATGAGTCTTATGATATTGACAATGGTTAATAACTTAATGTTCATTGTTCAGTGTTCTCTAATATTGTATTGATATGCATTTTGAGAATTGGATACTAAAATACTAAAATCGGATATTATTTCATAGATGGCATTCAAATGTTGTATGTTATGGTTCTATAATGTTTAAATGACATGCTTTGTGCTTAGTTTCATATGAATGACATGTATATTTACAAATTTAAATGTATATACTATATTTTAAAATTTTCTTATATATATAGCCGTCCCTATCCCCCCCCGTCCCCAAAATTGCCAAAAAAATTTGCCGTCCCGGAAACCCGTCCCGCCGTCCCCCGCCGTCCCCGTACCGGAAACTTGGAGGAACATAGCAATTTTCTCATCTCCTACATGCGCTAAAGAGCTGCATCTCCATTGGGGTTGTTTTGTTTATATCAAACATGTCTTATGTTGCTAGATGATGTTTCTGGACTAAACTGCCAAATTATTACAACATGATGTTCAGTTGCAAGAAAGATGGTTTCTACTATGGTCATTAAGTGCCTGAGTAGGCTTTTGATCCTTTTCCTTTCGTAGTGGTTGAAAGAACATATATGTGAATGCCTTGCTTCAATGCCATATATTGAAGGAAATCTTTAGCAGCACAGAAATTGAATTATTTAGTAAGTTATGAATCCATTTGGCAGGTTGTTTAGTTTATTGAACCGGTTGAAGTCCATTTTGTTTTAATCCAGTTTTCTACTTTTTGCTTTTACCGAATGTACTTGTGTTGGGCCTTTGTACAGAACCTGCGTTCTCTTCACTAAGATTTCTTTTCTGTGTGACAGCAATGGGAGGGCTTGATTGATTTGCTGGGATCAGAGCATGAGACTGCTGGAGGACTTGCATTTCTTCATAAGTATGCCACTTATTTTAGAATCCAAGGGTAGCTTGTAGTGTCTTACATTAAAAATCACAACTACAGTGTTATCATAGATGTCCTTTTTCACATGTTCTGTTTAATTACTGTGCATTTACTATTTCTTGCATGGTTGCTCAGAATTTTAATGCCTGCTTGTTTTTTAAATTTGATTATGCTCTCATGATTATAAACAAATTAGATATAGGGACTTCAAGAAGGCTCTTCGGTTTGTGCAAGATGCACACTCAAATGAAGCAAACAATCAAAAAGTTACTGGAGCTGCTCGCAAGGCTGTCAGTTCTTTAATACAGGTAACCTACTCAACATGTTAACTTTTATTTTGTTGCCTATCTCTTCCTGCGACAAGGAAGCATTACTTGAAGTGAGGACACTGTAAGAACCCAACTCAAATTTAGTAACAAAATTTGGAGGTTTCCACTCTTTCAATGTGTAACCATTTTGTCAAACAGTTTCTGTACATTCCTTTGGAGAGTTTTGTGATTTGTAATGTTAGGTGTTGTCTTGATTTTGGAACAAGTTTCAATTACAATAATCATGCATTAAACTTGAAAGCAAGATATCACATACTTGCTACGCATATCCAAAATCTATTAATAGCATAAAAGTATTAGAATCTGCTGATCTGAGTTTCAGTGTCCAGAATATTATCAAATGCAAATCGTGACCTCTTCTCATAGTTTCTTCAAGTATTTGATAACAACTGTATTCATTCCAAAAAAATTCAGTCAACCTCCAAAGGATTTCTTCTGATTTCGATGGGTCAACCAAGGTTGTGATCTTTGGAGACCCTTCATTTTCCCCTTTGGATTCTTTGCCAATTCTTCCACCAGTCTCCTAAAGTAATTTCCAGTTCGCAAGGGATAGTTGTATGAGGTGCACCAGCCAAGAGGGGTTGTCTATAGTGCCACTAGCTTCCAAATTTATGCCGCAATCTGCTATTTAATTCTTACACCACCTATAGTGATCTGTAGCACCCAGAAAATGATCTCCAAAGTCCTTCATTCTCTCCTGAAATATCTTGTCACCATTAATATTAGCACCTATTCCCTGTAACACTAAATATTTACTTATCTGGTTGCATTTGCCAACATAGCTAGTGGCAGAATTTCTTTAACTTTTTTAAATTTTATTTTCCAGAAAATTGATTCTAGAGTGGGTGGGCTCCTGCTATGTTACAAGACAATAATTCACGAAGAAAGAGTTCGAGGCAAATTTAAAACTAAAGAACTCCAGTTTTTGGTTTTTAGTCGACTTCTTGGATGAACTTCGAAGCTTCTTGTCTACCGTCTATCCTCTTTATGACACACTGTTCTTTTACACAGACGTTTGGGATGTATTCTCAGAAAATACATAATATATATATTATTTTAAATCCATCTTCCCATGGTGCATACAACCTTTATATTTTTTGCCAGTTCTGCCACCAGTGGAAGTTTATTTCATGCCTGCAAGATTTTAAATAAATATGGTTATTGATCAAACTCGAAAACCTTTAAGGATTTTGATTTTCTACCGAACTCTTATCTCAAACATTCAACACAAGGCAATTTCTGTTTGAAATTGCTCCATTGGAATCCAAGGTTTGCATCCCCAAACTCCAAATCTTGAGCACAATGTCAATCTTGGGTTGGATCTCTACTGTCCTCTGGGTTTTCATGTCTCTGGTGAGAAATTTGGCCACGGGTTCAAATCTCAAAAAGAGAAATACCAACTCAGAATGACCTCCTTCCCTCTCTTCAGCCTTCTTTTATAGGCTTCTGCGGAACTTTCCAGAAAGTAATTATAAAATTACTTTAAAATTTTTAATTTCTTTTTCCTCATGAAAATGGCTATAATATTAATTTTCTCCATTTTTTTAGACGCCTGTATTCATAAGCATTTTAATTATATCTTTTTAAAATGTTAAATAATAAGGATGACTAATTTTGTCATTTTAATTTGACTTTTCTGTATTCTTTGTTTTTAGTACCTTGGGTGATTAGAAGTGAAAAAAAATGAGTAAAAAATCAGATTTCCTTGTCTATTATAAAACTGAAAACTTTGGGTATTAGTATTTATTACCTATTTATTATATTGTATAAAATTTCATTTGTAGGTGTAATTTTCATTATTTTAATTCCAAAATTTTCTCTTAAATAGTCCGATTAGGATTGTTTGTGTATGCTTTGCTTTTGCAATTCGTGCAACATGAAGTAAGACAAACAGGAGCAAAATCCTTTTCTAATGGATGTTGTAGGAGCAAAGTTTTTAATTTTTGTGTATACAATTCTTCTGAGATTTGTGTGATCTAAGTAAGAAAAACAAAAGGAGAATCTTAATGTCTTGAGCCATTAAATTTTCTTTAAGTGTTTAGAGTGAAGTTAAATGATAATTTTTGGCATGGTGTGATGACTAAATTGTGGTGTTTCTATTCTTTGCATCAATGTTCAAACCCCACCGTGGTGCTATTAATTAAGGTTTAAATTGGGGATAAGGTCCCCCTTTGGCAACCTCAATTCTTCATAGCTTTGGGTCAAAATCATTTGCCCCTTTGAAAAAGAGTTAAATGATAAATTTCAACTGCTGGAGTGCCACTATGAGTTGTAATAGTGTGAGTGGCATTAAGGAGGCTTAAAACCTTAACATTCAAAAGAAAAGATAAATTGAGAACATACATGCAAGGGAGGTAGGGTTTTGGTGAGGGAGCAAACAAGAAAGTAAGTTGAATGGGGAATACTTATCATTTTTCGTAGCTGTTCTAAATTGTTTGATGACTTTAGAAAGGGTTCCTTCAATAAGACCTCTCTATAACAACATATTAGTAGGATACGAATAAATAAATCTAGTAGTTCAAAGGGAATGTAGTGGAAACGCCATTTTTGTGGCTGAACATTTTATTGCAGCATTATGAGAGTTAATGGGCATCTCCAAATGTTCATCAAAGTTGTTGAGAAAAAAATGTTATTGAAATAGAGGGGAGCTAAAAAAATTGTTTGGTGGCAGGGATAATCATGACACTAGATGTCGGAAGTGACACTTCCTAAAAAGATGGCATAGGTTCCATCTTCAGTTTTAGTTTATTGTAAACTAATTGGAAATGTAGGGTGACAAGCTCATTTCTCAACCCAATGGAAAAGATGTTCAATGTACG
Source organism: Cupressus sempervirens (assembly GCA_028749045.1). NCBI lineage: Eukaryota > Viridiplantae > Streptophyta > Pinopsida > Cupressales > Cupressaceae > Cupressus > Cupressus sempervirens. Next base: position 523,644,639 of record CM053783.1, on the reverse strand, counting down.
AATGAGAGAGGAGGTTGATGGTGCCATAGGCAAATACTTGTATGCCAATGACACTCCATTCTGTGTTGTTCACTTTTCATTTGTATAAGGAGGTTGTTGGCGCCACTGGCAAATTCTTGTATGTCGATGATATTCCATTCCATCTTATTCACTTTCCTTTGTATAGGGAGATTGTGGCTAAGATTGTAAGAGCAATTTATTCATATGTGCCACCACTTGAGATGAAATTAGGAACTACCATCTTGGATAAAACTATTCCATTCTAAACATCATGATGGAGAAATCAAAGCCTACATGGATCGGTAGTAGATGCAGCATTATCATGGATGGATGGAGGTAGATTGGGCATTGTCCACTTATCAATACCATGACGAGATGTATAGATGGCCCTTATTCTTTAGGGCTATTAACTGTTGAAGGTACCACATGATGCAATGCTTTAGTTCTACTTCCTCAAAGTAATATTTAGTAAGTTGTCTCTTGGAATATCTAGGTAATGACAAATATAGGCTATGTGTGCATGGTAGTGGGGAACTTGTTTGTAGCTGCTTACGAACATATATATTGGAACTCATATCTATGTACCATGAACTTTCTCTTAAACACATGGGAAAATTGGATAGATCAAACATAAACTTGAAGTAAATGACATGTTGATGACTATCTACAATCATCAAACAACACATACATTATGCTAGACCTTCAAAAGGAATTTCCTTATTTTGTTGAGACCAAAGTCACAAGGTTCGAATTTGAGTTTGAGTTCGAAATTTGGATAAAGTTCGGCATAGTAAAAAAAAATTAAAAAAATCAACATTAAATTTGCTTAGTATAAATTTAATTTTTAAGAAGTATAATTATATATCCAATAAAATTCAAAATATTTTAATATCAAAAGACATTATAGATTTGAAACTAAATAAATAGTCACTAAATTTTATTTTGAATAAAGATAAAAATTTATTTTTTAACTACAAAAATAAAAATATATTAAATTCAATTTTTTGAAATACAAAACACAAAATAACACTAAAATATTATTAGTTAACAACATAAAATAAATATTATAACATTAAAAAATAAATAAAATACTAAATTTTACTCTATTTACAAACACTATGTTAAAACATGTGGATATCTCTCCACTGGAAAACTCAATGCTCAGAGCTCTCATATGTTAATGCTTTACTTGATTCCTCTACTTGAAGCCATGGAGGATTAGCTAGGACCTCATTTGGATCAATTAATGCGCACCATCTGCTCTAAGATCAATCATATGGTGGTTCTATTCAAGATGCGTGTATGAGATGGATTCAGAATGTGGCTTTAAAATATTCAATCCCTGCCTACGTGTTCAGACCCATTGTCTCTTATTATTATCTATGGATGGAGTGGGTAAGTGATGAGACAACTACTATGTCTCCTATTAGCATATCATTGAAGTGTTGCTTTCCTAAAAGATATACACAACACTCTTGCCACCAAAGGTCTTTGTTAGGGCATGCCAAGGGAGGTATCGTAAACATATTCAGCTCACTGGAATTAGAATTCATTAACCAGGGAAGAGAGGAATTAGTCTACAATGGAAGTTAGTGTGGCTTGTGGGCCCTCTTTTTTTGCATGCCTTCTTTGGTGATGAACGATGATTGTGATTGCAGGTGGACACAAAGTGCATGCCACAGGTCGTAGATGTTTCTTTTTCAACTAGCGACAACTGTAGAAATTCCTATTCAATAGACTCCAACAAACTTGATACAAATATTTTTATTTTTTTTCCAAATTCGCCAAGTTTCAAATTCATAGCCGAAAATTCGACAAACCTTGTGACATAGGTTGAGACAAGATGTGCCTCATACTTTATTCTTTTGGAGAGGTGTTTTGAATTCTAAGAGTGCTCACAACTAATGGTGACAACACAAGTGTAATAGTGGGTTGACTTCAAGCTAGAAATTGGGAAGAAGGTAAAGGAAGTGACAATGAGTGAATTGTTTTGGGTTGATTCTCAATACAATGTTTTCATCATAGCTCTTAGTTTTCATGGTGATTAGATAATGGGATGTTGATGCTCCAAACCTTGTAGAGGTGTATGAGATGATTGATAACCTGCTTGGCCCAATGAAGGTTGTTGTAGACGACAAAGATCCTTGTATTTTTATAATGAACACATTCAACCTATCATTTAGTGGAGGTGAGATAAATCAAACACTACCATGGCTGCCTAAGATTGGATTCAGATTGATATGTGCATAGGTTTGGTTGAGTCATTCATATATAAGTAACATGCGCTTTGCACCTTTTCATGTCCCCATTTTGCAATAAGATCTATTAATAAATAATAATATTAAAGTAAATAAATAGATCATAACAATATGATCTTAATATAAATAATGATACATAATAATGATTCAAAATTTATTTTTAATATGATACATTGTTATAACCTAATAATAATATATTAAGATATATTGTAGTATAATACACCATTAATACAATAATATAATTAGTATATAGTAAATAACATATGATTAAAAATAATAATGTGAATTAATAAAATAATAAATATCAAAGATAATTAAAACACAATAATGAATATGTACGAAATACTAAACAATTAATATCATAGTTGCGATCCTTGAAAGGGAGAGGCATATATAGTTAGTCACCTATATAAGGGGCATCTAATTAGCGAAATTTGACCAATCAACAAAAAACATGCAATGAGGAGATGATAGTATCGACACCATTCACAGCAACTTGGAGTAATTGTTGGGCCTCCATATGGACAAGTACCAGGATTACATTCCATATCTCATTGTTCAATCATCCATAGATGTCCATCTAGAGAATTTACTTTGTTCGATCCTAATAATATCAAGATGGCTGACATGTGGCCAACAATGCTACCTCAAAGTGGGATGATTGTTTATGCCAATATGGTAGAAATGTCACCAACAACATATAGAATCCACAGTACGACTATCACACTTATGTAAATAATTAGAACAATGCACACGATGGTAAAGTATGTCTCATTAATTATACCAAACAGAGTTACATTCTCGTACCAATGATTATCCAAAATTGCCATACCATTCTATTCCATGTGCGTACTACATATAGTGCTCGAGTTGGTTAATAATACCAACTGACACAACCTTTGGTATAACTTGTAACAACTACTTAATTACTTTATTGCGAAATTACTCACTACATTATCCCTCCCCTCCCCCCCTCCTCCCCAAAAAAAACAAAAGAGTCTTTTACACACTAGAAATCTCAAGAAGAGGGGTGAGAAGACATCTCTAGAGCTAAAGATGAAATTGATACTGCAACTAGAGTGGTTGACATTGTGAGACGGGTGAGTTTTTGCTTAAGTAGTTGTACATCCCGTTCTACCACAAGTTGTTTAGCACACGCACCATGTAGAAGCCTTAGTGCATTCATTCTATCTCTGTTTGCTATTGTTAGCTGTTCTGCATGAGTAGTCTGTTACCTCTTAATTTCAGCTTTCAACTTCTCAACTTGCTTGGTCAGAATTGCTCAATCCCCCTTTGTTTTTTCCAATTCCCAAGTGGCCTTTTGCAAATCATAGAATATGGCGCGAAAAGTTCCCTCCATGTCAGACAAAATTGGAATCAAAAGCCCACCTGTCTATACTACTCGTGACGCTTGCCATTATTGGGACTGTACCTCCATCTCATCAATATGTCAGGGTAAAAGCACAAACCTGTGTCACCTTTTATAAAGGAAAAGTGATATCAGAATTTAAATTCTTCAACTTTAACGGCATAAAAGTGGCATTTGTGCTTAGAATTTGAAGATGATGTAAACTAATGAAATGTGTAAAATTAGATGAAGTTTACTTTTGTAATTTTTAAAAAAAAGATTGAGTGAAATTTTTTTCTATTTTTTAATTTTTTTAAAATGCTGAAAATATAAAGTTTTTTTCCCGTCAAACAAATATATGAAAATATTAATATTTTGGTCTGATTTTGGAATATGTTAGAGTCAACATGTATACCTAGTGCACCAAAAAAGAAAAATTAAAATTCGGCTAATATTTTTCAAGTTATAACTGGTCAAAGTCAAAGTTATCAGAAATTGACAGATTTTTTCTCCCGTCAAACTTTTTCTATCAAATCTACATATTTTTTAAAACAAATTACATATTCTTGAAGAAGACTCTCTCCTCTAGTGCAGCATTAAAAAATAATAATCTTTGAACATGATTTACTATTTTTTTCTTATTTTTGAATAGACATCTTCCTGAATCTTAAAATACCTACTTGTAATATTTTCAAATTATAACATATTATCCATAACCAAAATAATAACAAATTTATATGATCATAATCTTGACTCTGAGACCTACAAAACTATATTTTTAGTTTTTTAAAAAACTTCAATTTAGTAAGTCAAATTGGCCTTCAAAGTGAGAAGTTTGTAGAAGTTCTTATTTTTGCTTGTGTGGTTGCCACCTAGGATGCCACATAGGTAGTTCTGGCCGAAACCGTTTTGGCTGTAACCCTTCTGGCTGAAATAGTTACGGCCGAAACCCCCAGGCTTATAAAATTGTCGTCAACCACTTTTTGGCTATTTTTTATGATATTTTGAGTCATTTCATACATGGGGGTTATGGCCGAAACCCTTTTGGCTGGAAGTGTTTCGGTTGTAACCATGCATGCCATGACGACAGGGAAACCTGCCACGTATGTACAGCCGAAACATGTTCTGCCGTAACCGTTACGGCTAGAACTATTTCGGCCGTAACCCTTCCAAATATCACAAATGGTGACACAGGTTTGGGCTTTCACCCGTCAACCATGGTCTACAAATGTCCTCTTAAAATCTTCATGGCATCCCATCCTCATGAAATGTAAGAGGGACTCAGCTTGAGGAAGTGTAGTAGTCATTTTAGCCTCTATGGCCCTGTGTCGGATTTCCTGTGTTGCCTTGGTTATGATCTCCAACTCTGCCAAAATTTGTTGGGTGCGTTCATTACATGGTGTGGACATGGTTTCTCCTCCATTTGGTTGGCTTCCTTTTGTTGCCGATTCTTCCTGAATATCTGTGGTTACCTTGTGTGGTAGTATAGGTAGGGTGGTTCCTCCAAGCAAATGCGAGGATGGTGGTGATATCTCTGCCACTCCTAACTCATATTGTGCCAGCAAGGCATCCATCTTTATATCTTGTTGTTATCCACTGTTCTCTTGCTATCTGTGTTTTGGATGTTGTGGCTCCCTACTAACTGTGAGGTTGTAATAGAGGTGGGAGGAGGAGCTAGTACAAATACCTCCACTGTTGCTGTCCTTGCTGACACTAATAATGCAATGAGCTGTCTTGTTTCAATCCCCTGGTGCGTAGTGAGTCTTATTGTGTGGCTGCCTGCTTTGGTGCACCTCAAGTCTACTAATTTAGCACTCGACATTCTACCTCCTGGGACAAGATGAGCCATTTCAAATAGCTTAGCAAGTGCAAAATTTATCTTCTTGGCACCCCAATCAGCATGGGTGGCTCCACTAGCTATGCCTTCATCTCCTTCTGTACCTGTGCTTGTACCTTCCTTCTTAGGGTTTGGACGATCAGCATCTGTACGGTCCGTATTATTGGTAAACAAATTTGCCCTTTGAAAAGAAATGCAAATAATGACTCAAAATGCTCAAACGAAGGTACAAATTCTACCAACAGTTGGATAGATTATCATTGCATTGATAATCCTCCTTTGACTTGAGAGGTACAACTCCCTCTTAGAAGATATTCAATGAATTAAACATTTGGATATACCTTTAACCAGAAGGCACTAAGGCATGTTAACACTCACCCATAACCATGGACTAAGTGCGATTATCAGATTTATAAACTGAAGCGAGAGGGTGAACAAATAACCATAAGATCACCTATTCAACCCTCTGCACTACAGGAGAGACAAGAGAAGTTGAACATATTATTCTGCAAAATGTGAGTATGTGAACCACAAGATTACATACAACACATGTTTGATACAAAATGGAGGATTATATTTAGAAATGTGAAGAAGAGAACCTCATGATTACTCTTAATCAAGAAAAATTAATATACAACCCATATGATTTGTGATATAAATTCATTCCTATTTCTAGATATAACAAAACAACCACAAGACTAAATACTGTCTTGCCTTTACAATCAAGAATGCAGAAAACATAAAATAAACTCTCCTATATTTCCCTATTACAATCAGAAAATGTATTCTCCTCCCTTGGCAGCCTTGGGACTTGCTGAAAAGAAGAACCCCTTTGCTATCAATCTTTTACAATAAATGAGCTACGGGCTTGACATTCACTGTATGAACATTCCCTCAAACAATTTGTGAACATCCCTTACAAAACCGAGCTTCTCCATCCTTCTTTATTTTCCTATCATTTTGTCAAATGCTTTTCGATCAGTCTTTGTGATTGACTGAAAATAATTTGGTGAATTTTAAAATTTCCAAATCTTGACACCTTTTGGTCTCGTGATTAATTAAGAGCCTTGACTCCGAAGGCCTCACTCTAATCTTGTATCCCATGCTTTCAAACTCTTTTTATTGGACTTGATATATCTGTGAGCTTGAGGATTTGCCACGAGCGCTTCACATGTGAAATATGAAGACATGACTTCATTTCTGGTCGTTATGCCTATTTTCCAAGCTTTCTATGCATCAATCCTGTGAGAGTGATTCAAGTTGAGAAGATCATTATCCCTCCTAATTTGTTTGCAACCTGCCCATAATTTTGCTTCAAACCATGACATCATCGGGAGTCCATTAAGATTTCTTTGGGGACCAATATTAGTGGATGCTCGCAAATCCAATAGGGAGACATGGAGTAGTGTGGCCTTTCAAAGCCTGTAATAGCTATCTTTACTCCCTTTCTCTCATATCGTTGCTTCCAACTATTCTTGGGATACAAATAACACCTTTGATATCCCTCAACCTCGGACTGTAACTTCATCCTAGCAATAATGGGAATGTCTTCAAACGATGAGGTTATCCATTTTCAAAATATTCCTCTACCTCAATTTTCCCTCCAATGTGTTTATCGTGGGAAATCCTTGAGCCTTGTTAAAAAGTGCATGTGATGATTAAACAACATAGTAGGCCTTTAATGTGAAGGATGTGGTTGCTCTTTATGGTGTTTACCTAAGTGAATGTCTCATCATTATGCCATATTGAATCACATCTATTGCGTGGATTCAAACCCAACTCTTTGAAGTTTGATGAATGGCATCCCTCTTTTGATGATATGCAATTGGACCCCCCCAACTATTGCTTAAGTTGCAAACAGTTATAATTTGATTGGGAAAAAATGGTGGTTCTTTGAATACACCTTGTTTCTTCACAACTTTATACATTCCCCATAGAAGAGCATTGATCAGATCTTCAAGACTTTAAATGAAATGTCCCCATCATTTTTGGAATAGAATCATAATATTTGGCATATTTTCATTGAGGGATGACAGTTGTGAATTAAGTAGCCTAGCCAATCTACACTTGGTTCTAAAGAATTTGCATTGCCGAATTATTGAACTTGACCCGTTGAACTTATTATTGAATTTGCAAACTTAGGAACCTGACTGAACTTGAGCTCTGAATGGTGTTTTTGAACTTTCATGTTGACTCTTTGACACTGAAATTGGTGAACTTTTGAAGTTGAACAATTGACTTGAATAATCCACGGTTCGAATTCAAAACCTACAATTCCAAAGTATGAACTTGAATCCTTGAGGCCGGGAATGTGAACCTTGAATCAAAACTCTTGGACCAATAAACATGCATTTCGGGCTTTGAACCTTGAACTATGGCCTTTTGAACTAAGTCTCCACTTAGGAACTTGGGGTATCCATCTGTACTTCTAGATTGAGCCATGAAGATGAGTCTCTGAACTCGGGTTTGAACTGACAAATTTGCATCCTTTAGTTGGTAGAGACTGAGCCTTCAAACTCCAAACTTTGGATTGGACGTCTAAATTGACTGCTTGTGCTCTTGAACTTGAACTTGAACATCGAACTTTCTGGTTCGAAGTTCAACTTCAACACAACTTTGGAACACTGCTTCTTCGCAAATCAAATCTTACCAAGACATCATTAGTAGTAAAAACCAACGAGAAATGAAACATTTTAAAATTAGTTCCATGGGACGGATTTTCAAAGTTTGAAACTTGGGTAGTGAAAGCATTCTTACATGTATGACAATTAGCCGTACATTTTCTGCTGTCATTGCATGATGTTGTTCACGTACGACTTGGTGCTTCCGCCTTGTCGCGTGTTAGAAGTGATCCCTTTATGACTTTGTAATGTCCCCACTAGCTAGGACAAGAATACCTACAAAACCAATTTTAGAATTTATACAATAATAAATTATATTTCACTATTCTACCCTCTATCCTAACCCAACCTTAAAGACGTCTCCACATCGAGATCAATAACCCTCTTGAGGATCCTTAGATCCCCAATTACTTCTCTGTTTTCTATGAAGTGCCTCCTTTAAGATCCTTCCTAGAAGAGACATTCTCTATCTAGGACCTTGACAAATATGCATATGTTATCATCTATGGAATATTCTGGCCTTATAATCATATTAAGATCACTCTCTTACCAAAGGGACTCTCTTGATCTTAAGCTATTGACCATATTAAGATCACTCTCTTCCCTAAAAATGGATTCTCTTGATCTTAAACCATTAACCATCAAGTTGTGTGTTATCCATTTTGAATTCTATCTTTACATATACATAAATCATCCACAATTATGTTTCATCAATATAAATAAATTCATAAATATAATTAAACAAATATAATCAATAAACATACCTTTCTTACCTTCCTCTTTGCTTGGTCCATGTTGCTCTATCCTTAGTCAATCCTTCAATGAATTATTCCTTCTAGATTATCTCAACTCTATATTTACTCTCTAAAGTTCTCCATTTTCTAATTATAAGGAAAGGATAAAATATACTTTTTCATTTCCTATTTTCCAAGAGTCACAATCTTTCATGATACAAATCCGTTGAAAAGTCACAATACTTCATAGTTATAATCCTTTCAAAAAGTCACAACACATCATAATTAAAATCCTTAGGAAAAGTCCCAATACTTTATAATTATAGTATGTTATTGAAGAGTCACAACTGTTCATAATTATGACCTTTTCGAAGGTTCACATCCTTTCAATATCATTGATACCTTTTCAGAAAGTCACTTCCTTATTTTCTTCATATTACTTTCCTCTTCCATTTTTCCTTTTTGAACTCTTATCTTCTTCTTTTCTTTTTCCCTCTCCCAAAAATAAACTCTCCTCCTTTTTTTATCTTAATTTCAAGGAGTCATGTCTATTTATTAAATATCTCTTGACTTTTCATTAGATTTAGTTAATTTATATTATTCTATGTTATATTATCTATTTACTTACTTAATTGTGTTTATTATTTTTTACCATTAAATTGTATTTAGAAAGTTAACATACTTTTTATAATATCGTCTTTTGTATACAATTTTATTTGTTTAATTTTCTAATGATTTGAAATATCATTCTAAATATTATTTCACTAATAATATCGATTAAATAATAATAATTTCCTATTTTATATTTTAGTACTAGTTTTAATATAACTTTATTATCATTATTTATTTAATAACATTGTATTATCTGATTATTATTAAAATTCTATCGTAGAATGGGGATATGACAGACGTCTATCATTTCCATGTCTTTGGATGTGTCTACTAGTGTTGGTTGCAAAGTTTGACATTCTTCCTCTTCTTGCCAACTGGATTTCTCTTCCAAAGATGTTTCTTCCTCCTCTTTTGCACTGCTTTCCATGCCTAAGTTCTGAGTGGCTGTTTCCTCCTATCTTGCCTTCTGCCCCCATGGTTCCATGGTCGTGGTGCTTCCTTCACATGCCATGGTGTCAATATGAATCCAATATAGCATTGCAAGCTTATATGGCTCAACCCGGTTTGCTGGAACAAAACTCCCTCAATGTTTAGGAGCAACCTATGTGCGTAAAGCCTCAAGAAACAATGCTATATTGTGATGGGGCATATAGAATGTCTTATGCTTCAATAGAATAAACTCCTTTAGCCTATCTGATAGTAACAGAGCCCAGTTATAAACCTTACCCCCATACATGCCTTTTACCTATGGAAGCATGGAGAGGGCAATATTTGATGCCTTGCTCCTGTAAATTTACTTTTTACCAAGTCCACTACACACCTCCTTTCTGCATTTATCACAAAAGTCTTTTTGATGCCTCAACTGCTGCTCCAGATGTTGTCCCATTGTTTTTGTGTCAAATTTTCTTTTCTTTGAACACTAATTTTGCTAAATGTGTCCTCTCTTCTATCGTCATCTTCGAAGCTTTACCCACTTGTTGCCGTCTGTTGGAAACCACAGATACCTTTGTAAAATTTTGTGGTGCATAGGAGACTGTCACATTTTGCTTTAGATATTGAATGCTAGACTTATGGTTGTTCTTGTCATAGCCATGCACTAGGGTTCACAATACTGGTTCGAAGTCCTTGATATCAAAAATAGGGATAACTATGATCTTATCTACCTCTGCTTTTCTCGTTGCAACCTTCAATGGATGCTGATCACTTGTTCTTTGCCACCAATTCCTGCATTATGTTCGAGCAACCCCTTCAAAATTATTGTTTGCAGCCGAGACTACTTCCATTCTTCCCCTGTTCTTGTGGCTCTTGCTTGCTATAGCCATGATATTTATTTGGTGGGTCCGCTCTTCCTTCTCCCTTTTATTCTTTTCCTCACTATTGTTAGGGTTTAGTCCTTGCGTGGTCTCTACCCGCCATGCCTTTAGTTTATTACATGTCATTACCAACCCTTTTATCCAATGTCCTCTTCGTGGGCCCCATGTATAGAGTGCATTCAACCTCTTTCTCCTATCTTGTACGCATGCAAAATATGAGTTTCCTCTGTACCTCCCATCTATGCTTCCATACACATGCCCTCTGTTGTTCCTTTGTCATACATGTATGGAGTTGATGTATGCACGCCTTTGATTGCTCCTTCCTCGTATGCGTATGAAATGGTATGGTCCTGCCATGCAATTTTTTCCTCCTGTTGGTGTAGGAATCGATACAGAGTTGTCATACGACTCCTTCGTACGAATTATGTTGCCTTCTTTGGGTGCACATGGGGTCTCGCGTACAAGCTTCTTATTTCGCTACCTCATTGTTATGTACTCCTAAATGTATGCCTCAGGCTTACTGCCTTCTTTATAGTTGTTTTTTCTTTTATTCCTCTTTTCAAACAAACTTCTATCTCTTTTTGTCAGTTTCATACCTTTTTATGTTTGGTTGGCTGGATTGAACATCCTTCTTTGTACTCTAACTTCCTTTTCGTCCCCTTCTCTTCTTGATTGTGAATTTTTACTTCTGAAGCATATAGCCCCATGGAGGACCATAGAAATGTTTGATAGCATTTGTTTTCGCAGTACATGCCTAGATATTCAAGGTCAAATATCTTGTCTATGAGGGGGGGGCTAGGCCCACACCTTTATAGCTGCCATCTATGTACTATCCATCGTACTTTTGATACCAAATAGCCTTTCCTCCCTCGACTATGGGTGTCTCTATTGGGTTAGGGATCACCCTCCAAAGTTCATTTGGCTTCCTCTGATAGGGTGCTTTCCCTTCATCTTTTCTGTACTTCTCAATTTTCTCATCCACATAGCTATCCCCTGAGCAGATGAACAAATTTTCAATTTTTACTATCATCTTGAGGGGCGGTACCCTGATAGTACCATCTCCTCCATGTCAATGCTTTTTATGTCTTCCTTTGCCATGCTTGGCTGGGACCCCTCTGTGTCTTGTTCCTCAATGGCCTCTTCATCATTTGTGAGGTGTTAATGGATCCATGGAACTGCAACCCCTTCTACCTTTTCCTTGACCATTCGTTCCTCTGGGTCCATGAGAGGTTTGTTCCAGTCTATGTCTGGTGTGAAGGGTTCTTTAGTGATAATTGGGTCCTCCTCTGGGTTCTTTACTGGTTCTTTCATTAGTCTATCGTCAAGGGTAGAAAATTTTATTGCTCTATTACTATCGATTTCCCTTACTCTGAACAGTCCTAGGCACCTTACTTTAAGCTTTCCTGGTTTGATTTTGTTATGATTGTTATATTTCATAACCAGTTGTCCTAGCCAAAAATTCATTTTTGAGAGATGGTTATCACGCCAATATTTCCTTCAGTGTTGTGCCACCTCCGTAGCCCATTATGCCATCATTCACCTTTCTTCTAGTTTGATGAGGTTTTCGAGTGATTCCCTTGAGCTGTTTGCTTCTCCCCATCTACTTTCTACTGCCACCCTCTAGGGTGGCATAATGAATTCTGTTGGTACCACTGCTTTGTGGCCGGACATCATTTGGAAGGGCACACTTCCAATCGTTACCTTGTATGAAGTTCGTTAAGCCCATAGATTTGCTGGTAGCCTTTCTTCCCAATCACCATCCTCCACCCCAGAAGTCTTGTACAATACTGATACCAAAATTTTATTTGTTGATTCTGCTTGCCCATTCGCATATGGGTCGTATGGACTGGACAAGTTGTGGAAGATGCGAAATTCTTGAGTCATGTTCCGTATCTCTTGGTTCAGAAGATCAAACCTCAATCGCTTGTAATGGAGATCAGTATTCTGAATCTTGTAACAATTTTCTTGTACACGAATTTGGCTGTACTGACTATTGTGTTGTTTAGAAGGGCTCTTTGTCTCGGCCCATTTTGTAAGTTATTCTGTGGCAACTACAATATACTGGTAGTGTCTAGCTGCACTTGTTTTTAATAGTCCACAAAGTCGAGTCCCCATCTTTGGAACAATCCTTGAGGTTGGGAAGGGAATAGTGACATGAAGTCCAATTTCATTGGTTTTCCCGTTTGTTGACATGTGTCACATCCTGCCACCCATTGCTTGGCGTCTATATACAATGTTGGCCAATATAGGCCGGCCAAAAGCACTTTCCTAGCTATGGCATATGGCCCCACGTGTCCGCCTGCCAGTCCATCATGAGAGTCTCGTAGCACACTTGGTATCTCTTCTCCATCATACTTATTCGCAGTACTTGATAAGCCCCCATCTTCTACACCAAACCCTCTATGAGCTGAAACATTTTACTTTTCAAGGCTACCTTCCTCCTCCACTAGTCGTCATGTATGGGGGAAAAGATGTCATGGATAGATACCTCGCTACATGTTTGTACCATCTTGGAAGTAGTGCTATGCAGAAGAGACGTGTTTGCAAAATCCTCATTTACTCCTGTCGGCTCTCCCAACCTTATTCTTGAAAGATGGTTTGCGATGACATGGCTTTTCCTTGGTCGTACCACATTTTTGAACGTAAATACTCGAAGAAGAGAAGCCATCTACTTACCCTCCCTTGAATTATTGGTTTGTTGACAAGATAGAGGAGTGCTTGGTGATCTACAAAGAACGTGAACAGTGTGGTGAGGAGGTAGTGGCAAAAGTTTTGTACTGAGTATACCATGCCCAGTGCCTCCCTTTTAGTCGTACTATGATTTCTTTTTGTCTTTGAGGGAAATCTATTGGCAAAGTACACCGCATGGTCCAACCCTTTCACTTCTACTTGGGCCAATGTTGCCTGATAGAAAAATTTGATGCATCCTCATGTACGTGGAATTCTTTGCTCCAATCAGGATATACCAATATTTGTGCTCCTACCAACCTCGCCTTGAGTTCTTTCAATGTTGCATTTCGCTTGGTTCCCCTTTTCGTGTAAGATTTTCCATTGGTAGTGAAATTTCAGCGAACCCCTTAACGAATCTTTTGTAATAGCCCACATGGCCTAGGAATGATTTCACTCCGATTACATCTTGGGGGTTCTCTATCTCGACAATGACTTTGATTTTTTCAGGATCAGGCTTTAGTCCTTTACATACAATATGCCCCAATAGTTTCCCCTAGGGTACCATGAAGCAACCTTTTTTGGGATTCAAACCAGGCTTGCCCTCCTACACCGTTCCATGCATTCTTGTAGTATTGGCAAATGAGTTTCCTTCCCATTGAATACTGACCAATCATCTAGGAATGCCCTGAAGTTGCTTGTTGCCATTCTATCAAATACATGAAGTATAATTCTTTGAAATGCTGCAGAGGCATTACATAATCCAAACAACATTCTATTATATCTAAGTTACCGATGTTGGTTTTGATGCTGATGCATGATTTTGTTTTTTGTGATTTTGGATGTGTTTGGGTGCGTCCATATCTACACACACACACACTATAATTTATGTATGCAAAGAAATTCAAGAAATATACAAAAATAAACCAATTCTATAGCATGATGCTTTACCATTGATAGTTCAACTTCAAATTCATTAATTAAATTAAGTCATTTAGAGTAATAAGAATTATGAAAAAAATCGACATTTTGATCATCATCAGTTAAATACATGCTAAAGTTGACATCTAAAGGGCTTTTTGGCTGTGGGTGCTTTCTAGATGGGCTCAGATGCTCCCAGGAAGCACATCTTGGACCTGTGGGTTCTTGCTGGATGCATTGCAGTGCATCCACCCAAGAACCAACAATCCCAGGATGCGCTTCTTGACAGAATCAGTGCAGCATCCTAACACACCCAAGCATCCAGACACATTAGAACCAGTATCCGGCCATTTCAGCAAAGAAATACTTTATAGCTCGTCATCTACTACAAAGAAGTTTTTAATTTATCCTTGTCTGTTATGCTGATCTGATTGTATCCGGAGAACCCGTCCATGGACGAGTTCATCTTGTTTTTAACTACCTCCTCCAATATCGTGTCTGTGATGGGTATAGGGAAGGGGTCTTTTATTGTCACAACATTCAAGCATCGAAAATCCACACATATTCTGATCTGATTTGCTTATTTTTTCAAGGAGATGACTATTGGGGATACCAACTCATTGGTTTGTACCTTGAAAATAATCCCAACATCTAACATTTTTTCAATCTCCTCCTAAACTTTGGTCGCATAGTTCTTGTTTATATGGTACAGCTGCTTTCTTACTAGTCCAACATTTGTCATTAGTGGTATCTTATGTACACATAGTTCTGGCGGAACTCCTTTAACATCCTTGTATGTCCATGCAAAGACATCTTTGTATTCTAGGGATATTTTAAGTGTTGCTCCTTTAAGGGTTGGGACCCAGTCATCCCCCACCATTATAGTTTATGGTTAGTTTTGATCTCCTAAGTCAAGTTCTACCACCCTTGGTTCTTCGTACCTTATTTTTTCCTCTTCTCTGAATTGGTGTGCTAGTGTGTTATCTACCAGTACTATGCCTTCCTTGTACTCTTTATATTCCTTAGGGTATGTGTCCTCTTCCTCTATTTCGGCAATTTTCAGCATATTATAGCTTGGCTTGAACACCTCGTATTCCTCCTTTTGCTAATGAAACAATCCACTAAGTGAATTTGTTTCATCCTCCGAACAATTTTCAAGTCTTAAGATGCCTTCCTTGTCTGCTTCTATCTCTCCCTTTCTATTGCATTCCTTGCCTTCTGATTTCGAATCGGATACCAACTCTTGACTTACTGCCTGGTTTTGTAAGTTGATTGTGTATTTCCTTCCTTCACTTTCAATGGACAATGTGTTCTGCTTCCAATTATGGTTAGATTTGGCTAGCACCAACCATTCCCTTCCTACTAAGGCGTCGTAGCCCTTCTTCTCTAGCATTATAAATACAAAATCTAGAAGAAATGGCTAAGTGCATGTAATTACCTTTTGGCCCATTAGTGTACCCAGAGGTTTGATGCCATGTTGATCCGCTCCACTAGATAAAAGGTAGGTGGTCGGAGCGCAGGTGTATTTAATGCTCTCTAGGTCTCTTCAGGAAGCACGTTCACCCCAAATCCTCCATCCACTATGGTATTTGTTAGCTTGTGACCCATAATTTCAATTTCTACCACGATAGGCGTTCTTACCATTCTACTATGAATACTGTTGGTTCTAGAGTCATTTTGCCTTCCGATGCTTGTTCCTTTCTGTTGTCACCCTCATTGGAGTTACTTTCTCCATATTTGATGTTATCTTCTCCTGTCTTGGAGTTGCTACCTTTAGTTGCAGTAAGGTTTCCAACAAGTCGGCCAATCTTACGGGTACGGTGGCTTGCAACATGTCTTATTACGTTGGTTTCAGATGTAGACTGGGTGGCAGGATTTACCTTCTCATGGCATTGTTCCTCCTCCAACACCGTTTGTGCCCCTTTCAGTCGTTCCTTTTTCTGTTTGAGGATCACGGTAGAATGCTTTTTTTGCCTGTAGGCGAGTGACTGTCATTATTTACTCTTCTGTTTCTTTGACTTCCAACATGTTGACTGCCTTCCGTTTAGGACAATCCACATCTTTGTGGTTCCTTGGTCCACACCACCTGCATTGCTTACTTTCCCCACCATTTTGGCAATCCTGCATGAAGTGTCCCCATTCATTACACCTTCGACATTGAATCATTGGGCGGCCTTTTTGTCTTACTAGATGCGATTGCGCGAACTGTGGGGGTTGCTATTGCCTCCTCGTCTTATGTTCAAATATCCCCCTAGGGAGGCATTCGAATTTGTGCTCCTTGGAGGGGTAGTGGGAGGTGTAGACTATTCTCCTGTGAGGAGAACTTGTGTGCTTGCATCTTCAAGTTGTACAGGCATTCTTTAAGGGAATGTACTGCTACTTGATAGATGTCGTAGAAAATATTCTTCGGGCAATTAGCCTGTGTGCCCTTCGCTCGGACATTCCATACACCAAACTTCTTTGCCTCTAACTTTTTTCTCTCCCTTGATTTTCTTCATCATCCGCATCATGTCTTTGTAGAGCGCCCGAATGGTTTTTAATTCTTCTCTGCTTTCTTTCTCATGGCTGGCATTGCTATATTTCTTCTTATTTCTACAGTCTTATTTTCGCTCTCAATATCTATAGCTCCATCGTAGGCTTTTTTTTAGGTGGATGGAGATACCACCTTCATTTTCGTCCAAATGGAGGGATTCAATGCCTCAATAAACCACCTTTTTTCAGTTCGTTGGCTGGTTTTTTCTCTAGCTTCCCTATCAGTTCCTTTAGTCTCTTCTGGTATACTCGCATGCTTTCACTTTTACCTTGGTGTGTGTTATATATTTCTGCTACCACCTCATCATCTCTTAAGAATTTAATTTCTACCTCAAAGGCTTTCCTTCGACCATCCCATGTGGCCTTTTTTTTATTGGGAAAATCTGTATACCAATCGATTGTCACTCCCCTCAAGGTGTAGGAAAGGCCTTCAACCAATAATCTTCATCATCTTGTCCTCCTGCCCCCCATATGGTTACACGTCTTGTAATGCCTTATGGGGTCCTCTAATCCTTCACCTTTAAACTTAGGAAGTTTTTGTTTATTTGGTGTGTTTGACATTTTCCTTTTATTGGTTTGTTGTAAGTTTCTCCCTCTTGACTTCCGAGAATCCTTCTCTCACGTTCTTCTCTTCCTCCCCTAGGAGGTTGTAGAACCTCCTTACTCCCGCACTCGTCTTCCCCTCCGCCTAGGTGGAAGTGGGATTCCCAACTTCCAAGGGTTTTTGGTTTGGTGCACCCTATGATCGATGGCTCTAAAATGTTAGCCTTTTAATTCCCCATACCATACTTTCCAGTATTCTACTACTTCCCCTCTATGCTTTTTTCCTCGACCTCGCTGAGAGTGCACTTTGGTCTGTGTACATGTTGGGCAAGGTCTTGCAATCTCTGCCTCCTCTCTCTTTGTTGATGTTCCCACAACCTTACCTTACATATTGCTCAGTGATTTCGAATGAAGTGTCCTTGCATCATCTATCCTTGTTGGGAAAGAGGGGCATTAAATGTGGAGGTAGTGGTTTCTTTTGCAGTTCCTTGTATCCCCCAGTTCCTCCACCGAGGATTAGTTCTACAGTTACTAGTATCTCTGGACTCCTCTCTGTGGGTCCTTTGATAGAACCAAAGCAATGTCTGCTGCCTTCTTTGCTCTCTTAGGTTTGCCACTCTCTTCTCTTCTATTGCTACCAGCCTCCGGGCCAGTAGTCTTGGAAGACTTCCCAAGAGATTGTACACAACCTCGTTCACTATGAGTTTGGCACATATCATATCAGTGGGGAGAGCCCTCTGCTTTGCCTCCTATCGGACGTACTCGTCAACTGCTATGTCCCATGCCTGCACGAGATCCTGTGTTAATTGATCCTCTCCGATCACTTCCTCATATTCAATGTTGTTTATTATCATTGTTTGCTAGTCGAAGGGTTGGCCCAGTATACATCTATCTTCCTTCGGCCTGCCATACCTTGGGTTCTACTTAGACAACGACACCATAAATGTTTATGCCAATATGGTAGAAATGTCACCAACAACATATGTACATAGAATCCATAGTACTACTATCGCATCTGTCTAAATAATTAGAACAATGCGCAAGATGGTAAAATATGTCTTTTATTCATTGTACCAAACAGAGTTACATACCCGTACCAGTGATTATCCAACATTGCCATACTATTCTATTCCATGTGCGTACTAAATATAGTGCTCGAGTTGGTTAATAATACCAACCGACACAACCTTTGTTACGACTCCTCCTAACAACTACTTAATTACTTTATTGTGAAATTACTCATTAGAATGCCTCACTCATATAAAAAGAAAATTGTAATGTCCCCCCTATTACAATAAGTATACAAAGACATTATCCTCATAATTGTTACACTAATCTCGCCATCCTATACAATTTCAATCATTTATGTCCATTACTACTTTTTCCCACTAAATCAATAGCTTCTTTGGAATGTAACTATAACAACCCCTTTTTCCATCCTTAACTAGCAACTATCATATCATTGGACATAGTTACTTTTCCATATTCACGAGTATGAGAAGGCAGTTATAACAGCTAGTTCATATGAAAGAGATTAGTGGTTAAAATTAGTTTAATTGAAATATCTTAACTGACAATTTGAAGGAGCATTCGACCAACAAATAGGATATATATAATTGCCATCGCAACTAACCACTACCAAATAGGAAGAGAAATCTCTTCCACTAAGATCAACTGATCAATATTGAGGAAATATTTGTAACTGTCACTTAATAATTTCATATTTAATTGAACTTGGGTAACATGAAAATAAAATACTGTTATTTGTGAATGGTTCAAGAATGTAGATCTTGGCCCCATCTGTAAAAGGCTATTTTCCATTCCTGTCAAATGATTAAATATAATCAAATTCATTTCTTGTTCACTTGAAAAACAATTATAACAACTGCTTTATAGATTTAAATGAAAAGGGATCAACAATTACTTCATATTAACTGAACCCTTGCCAATTGAAAAGAGAGTGACTGCTTTAATGATATCAACCAACTAAACATAATTTCAATTGAATTTACAAGTACACAACAGGAAATTACCCACTAAAAGAAAATGACTTGAATGCAGATCATGTCCTTATATGGTGTGAGCCTTGGCATTTGGTGAAGAGAAGAAGCATTGCCAGGGGCTTAACCTCCCAATCCTGGACCCTTAAGTATCTCCACACAATCTCAATTGAGAAAGGCCCTCCCTACCCTAGGGTTAGGCATTGGACACGACTGTCCTGCTACTGAGCATCTTGGTGATAGAATATCATACCACAATCAACTCGACAACAAGATTGATACCCTTGGACCACCATGAGCTGACACAGTCTTTTATGACATCTTTTATTTCTTGATTATTGCTATTGATTGTTCTATCTTTTATCATGTAGGTATATTCCATAGTTAAGTGGCTATAATTCACACCCTTCATCTCAACCGTGTTGCTTTTCCTAGATGAATTTTTGGGGTGATTGAAAACCATAATATATCACAGCCATTTACATTCTTCCCAACCCGGGCTTATGGCTTAACAAAGATTCAAGTTACATTACATATATTTTAATTACTGGTTCTCCTTTAGAGTGCAATCGCTTATCTCAGGGATATATGGACAATGCCCCTGTATAAGCTTACACTGAATAGAGTTCTTTTGAAATAAGTGCTGATATGAAATACATTATTCTGATATGAATTCAATATACTGATATAAAACAGTGCTTGAATATGGAATCAATATTTTGTTATGGATTCAACATTTTGATATGAAATCAATATTCGAATATAGCATAGTTACGAGACTTGGACTCGCCTCGGACTTGAAAAGTCAAAATCCGACTCAGACTCGGACTCGGCGATAGGACTTGGCAAGGACTCGGAAAATTGAAAAACTCATGAAATTCAAAGTTTTTAAAGGATTTTAAGATTGTTTCATGCATCTTTCAGTCAATTAACATCAAATACACAATAATTGAGATAAATAGAAGCTACTTAATACACATACACAATTTTGCATAGATCACATAAGTATAAAAACAAATTTTTGAAGGAAAAAAACTAAATAAGACAATATAAAGTTATAAACTTATAAACTATAAACTTAAAGTAATAAACATAGTGATGTTTACAATGTTTATGGATTATGAAATCCATGGTATCAAAAGTTCAAAACATATATCAAAATAACAACTAGAAGACTAAGGCTCATAGTAGTCTATGTCCTCCTACGAGTGTGCCTAAGATAAGTTATGGAAGACTGTAGAGCCATCCTCTCTTCCTGTGTCTGAGGTTGAGCCTGAACCTCATCCTCATCCTCATCCTCATCCTCATCCTCACCCACATAATGCTTGTCATCAGACTCAGATCCATCACTCCTAGCCTCAGTGTTTTGCACCTTGTCTCCTCGCGCTCTAGCCTCCTCAACTGTCATTGCTGCTGCCTCAGCCTCTCGATCCACCTAATCTATCCATTCCACATCTTCATCACTGAAGACAGGGTCAGCCATCTCTGTGTTCCACTCAGCATGAGGATCACCATTCTCTAATACAATCGTTGATGTATTGGTGCCAAAGATCTGTCTATGGCGAAGACAAAGGTTGTAGTGAACAAAGACAAGATCATTCAATTTTTTCACTGCCAACCTATTGCGCTTCTTTGAGTGTATGTGCTCAAATAGACTTAATTACGTTCACATCCTGATGCACTAGATGGCTGGCTCAAGATGCAAATCGCAATCCTCTATAAATTTGGCACCTTTGTGCCAAACATCTCCCACCATGCTTCTAAAACAAGAAAATTTTAAATCATATCAATAACTTTGAATTTATCAAATTAAAATGGTAATAGAATTAGTAATTAGAATGTAGAATCAAAGATTTTTACCAGGCATCAATTATGTCCTATTTTTCTTGCACAACTCCCGTGCAAATAAGTCCCCTTGCACTTTCTTAAATAACTCAATCTCACGGACTACAATTGTTCCAACTCTTGAATCAGGTGACATTCTCTCTACAACAACGTAGAGGCCGCTCCACACCTCATCATTAGCCTTGAAATGTTGGCTGAATTGGTATGCTGGATTAAGGAAGTAGGTCGCTACATTTATAGGCTTGTGAAGTAGATTGTGCTAATGACTATCAATGACATCCCATATAGGCCCATACCTATCTCGATTGCCTACAAAAAAAGAGCGAATGACCTTCTTCACCCTATCTATGCCCTCATAAGTGTAGCCCATTGAGGGTTTCTCTCCATCAGCAATTCGTAGGAGAACAACAAACGGCTTTAAAATTGCAATCATTATGAAAGTTGGAAGAGAAATATCAACTTTAAGTTTTTTCTTTAAAAAATGAACAATAATTTATAACATAATTTAGTAAACAAAATAAAGTTGAAATGAGGACAAAAAGGAAAATTATCGTCACAATATCAGCAATCGATGTCCAAAAAGAAATCTGATAAAAAACGTGATTAGCTGCATCAATCCCTGTAGTGGTCTTTGCATATGATGATGCAATCCACTCCTCACTAACAAACATGCGTCTCAAACCTCCCTTTGAATCAAGCAAAGATTTCAATGTGAAAAAATTGGTTGCAAATTTAGTGACCCTTGGACGAGACAACTCCATTTGCTCATTTTGTTTCCTCATGAGGTTGAGGACCCATGTATGATTATGTATGAATTTGCATACACTCTTTCCTTGCTCTATAATTGTTTTTATCCAAGGGAGTTTACCAAGATCCTCTAACATGAGGTCAATGCAGTGAGCAGCACAAGGGGTCCAAAATATGTGAACCAATTGCTTCTTTGATCATTTGAACATCATATGAGACATGGTTGTTACCATTTCATGTTCAATACTTGTCTTTTAATTGTGGTTCTTCTCATTGCACCTTTCATTATTTACACTAACTTGTAAATAGAACACTTTCACCATTTGCGTCTCCATATATGATGTCGATTGCAATGATAGAATTACTTACTTGACATTTTATATATTGAGCATGCATGGCTTCCATGTGAGATTAGTCTGTAAATATGCTTTTGTTTGTGAGAAGCTCCGCAAAACATCAATAACATGTCTTAAGCGAACCATCAAAGATATATACTTCTTAACTCACTATTATACTTCTATTGCTCGGCCATAATGATTATATGGTTTGCAATATTAGTCAAAGTTCATATATATATATATATAGGTATTAGATATAATTATCAACCGAATTTGATGATAATATATTATTATTTTATTATACGATAGTTTTAGTATATGATATTATTTAATATTATATTTATATTTATTATCAAATCCTTTTATGTTAAGTTTCTATTTGAACTTTGTTATTGCAATGGCATCTGTTGGTTCTCAAAACCGTAGATTAGAATCCTATGAGCCTTGCTTGCTTGATGCTGGGATATCTAATCGGTTATGGCCAACTTGATAGGATCAATCAATTCGATATAGATCTCTACGCTTTTGGCTGTGCAAAACCGAGGCTTGTACACCTGATCCTGGACAACAAACTTGGATTCAAGATGTTTATAGCAAATAGATTCAATGCAAAGACAATTTCCTGAAATGGCAAGATTTTAAGGAAACTTCCGGATTGATAACAATGAGTATTTAATCTTTGAAATACGATTACTTTAAGAAACTTGAGAATGCTGAAATAAGATTTAAAGTGAATTACTAAAACAAATACATATCAAACCCTTAAAAGAAAAAGATTTGAAGATTGCCAGCTTATAGATTAAGAAATATGAGCAATTTAATGATTCGTGCTGAAATTTAAAAGGGCGATAGAGTCAAAACTATATGGTTTCACATACAACTTTATGGTATTATATATATTAAATCTATAAACAATTCAATTATCAGGACGCATCAAATTATTTCGTTTTTATGCGTATTTAAATGAGTCTATAATGTTTTAACCTTTAAAGGGACAAAATAGATACAAATAAGGAAACAATTACAATATTCCACAATATTTGTATTTGTCAAGTTTAAACACCAATGAATAATTTGATCCACTTATCCTAATAATAGATTATTGATAGAAAATTAAAATGATCACAAAGGACGAACCATATAATAATTTAACTCTAAAGAAAATAAAAACCTTACTGATTATACTGTGGAGAAGTTCATGTTGAGGACACTCAAATGTAGATGCTCCACTCAACACAATTTCATATCACACAATATTGAAATACATGCCCAATAATTTTGCTATCCAAGAGCTTAGTTCAACTTCAATCTCTTCCAGAAAAGAAATTATAATAACATGTATGCTTCAGGAATGCAGAGAACTTTTTGGAATGAATGAACGGTACCATTGTTGGATTTTACATTACATACTTATAAAGGGCTGAAGGGTGTCGGTTATATTTCCAAACATTGCACCCTTTCATAATAAAAACTAACCAATGTTATATAATTTTAATTAAACCCAAATACAACCACCGGTTTAATTACTGGTGTTTTATATTTCTTCATTGGATCATTATATCCTTTGTGTCACTTGCAAATAACTCCTGCCTTTTCACGAATATTCATCTACACTTTGACACTCACAGAGAACAATTCGTCCACAACTCTGCACTTTGGTGATACAAAAGGAAATCCAAGTTTGTGTTAAAACCTGCAATACACAAAAGATAGTTAGATTTTGTATTATTTAAACCACCATTTCCAATGCAAGAATATGATTCACAGATCCCTTTGCTAATCTCTGTCTTAAATCTGTTATGGCTCCCCTGCTTGGAACCACATGTATTTGCTCTCATAATGCCGTCAACAGTCGTATATTCCTCCTTAGCAAACAAAACATTTGCCAGCAATTATCAAACATTTGTTTCATTGTGGCACAGATCCTTGACACCGTCCGTAAGGTGATTCGAAGGCCATTCTATCTCTTTACTTTGTTTAAACTTCAACAGGGCTTCCAGATTTAACTGGTCCCTCATATTCAAAAAGAACACTCGCCTGATGGTTCTGCTCTGTATAATAACAAACATATACGACATCCTTACTGCCATCTTCCAAAGGCGACAATGTGGCAAGACTTATTTGGTGTAATTACTATTCCATTTAAGGTCTTTGCATTTGCCATATTTATTTGATTGTTATTATACATTTATCCAGGATAGATGTGGCTTTGGCATGGATTGCTGTCTTCTGATGTGGACTCGGATTACTGGTGGTGATGGCTTTCACAATTGCCTATCCTCTGCGTATATGTGTTTATCAATGACTCTGAAACACGTGCCCATCTTTAATCTGTGAATAGCACTGTGCATATTTATATTTATCATAATCTTCAGACATCTTCATACACATGACTCTCCAGTCCTGTCTTCTTTGCATATAAATCTTGTTTTTTCACAATATATGTGTCATATCTGTACAGAATTTATTTATGATTCACTTGACCTGTCGTTCCTTATCTATGCCAGATACATATTCTGCCACTGTATCACCACCAGCAAAGGATCAGAAGTTTGAAGAAAGTACTGTCTTTGATCTCAAAAGACACTTGCAAACCTTTATAATTTTGGTTTACAACATTAGACAAGATCTGACTCTCTCTGCTGCATTTTCCAAAGATAATACTCAAATTAAGTGGTTGATCTGGAACTTCAATATCTAACATTAATAACTTGCTTTCTTTGCACATCGTTGCTTCACCAAGACATAAAAAAGGACCCATTCCATTTTGAACCTACAACATAATCTCATAAATGGAGGCACAAAATTTTCGGGCTCCATCAGCTTCAACAGAGAGATAGGACAAACATTGTTCATAATAATGTTTTTTATTGCTGTTCTAGAAAAAATGTGAAGTCTTCAAGCAAGACTATTTTTCTAAGGTGTTGATATTCTTTATGGTGGAGGTATGACGGTCTTGCCTTCTCAATTTTGCTTGTCCTCAAACAATGTAGAATCATGAACGTATGTAAGATCCCCCCTCTTGATCTGATAAAATAAATCAAAATCCGACTCGTGGAATTTTCACAGACAGTTTGTGTGCAACCTGGGTGCTGAAAATATTGATACTACTGTAGTGTCTCTTCAATGGTTATTGCCAAAATTTACGAAATAGTAATAGGAATAACTAAATTCAGTATAAGAGAATGCTGGAGAAGAATAACTCAGCTAGTTGTATCCTTTTTACCAAAAGCAAGAACACTAGTTATCCACTACCCAATCTAATGCAGCAATTAGAAAATTCATACATCCATACTACAGGTCTGTACGTAAGCACTGATTATAAGACAAGATACAACAAAACAATGGAACTTGAATGATGATGTGTGGCTGCTACTATGTCTTGGCTGGGACTTTCCCTTTCTGATTATGGCTCCTGAAACACTCAAGCCCTGCCATTGTATCTCTATGCTACTGCTGAAGCCAACCCTGGTGATGAGAATGCTTAGCCGGTAACCACCCTAAACTCTATGATAACCAATCCTATGCACCCATTCATGTAACTTATGGCCTGCAGTCAGTCTTGTGGACCCGTACTCACTCCTGCTACCTCTGTGTTCAGCCTTGTAATCTGGGCATGATTGTTGGATGGTCTGCGGAAGTCTCTCATAGGGGTAACATCATCTGTGTCTCAGCTAATACTCCCTCACATTTCCCAGGGATTCCTGTCACACTTCTCCCAGTCTCTTGCCATAACTCTGCTGTCTTACTTCAAGGAGTGATATTGTTCGCTGCTAAACTTATATTTAAATATTTTTGTTCACATATTGATATGCATATTGACAATTAAGTACTGAAATCAGTTATTATTTCCTAGATGGCATTCAAATGGTGTATGTTAAGGTTCTATAATATTTAAATAACATGTTTTGTGCTTAGTTTCATATGAATGACATGTATATTTGCAATTTTAAGTGTATATTTTAAAATTTTCCTATATATATAGCCGTCCCCATTTGCCGTCCTCCCCCATCCCCAAAATCGCCAAAAAAATTTGCCGTCTTGGAAACCTATCTCGCTATCCCCCGCCATCCCCATCCCAGGAACTTGGGGGAACTAAGCAACCGGAATTATCTTTAAATATTGATATATTTCATGGTGATAATGCCAATGCATATGCTTTGCTTTTGTAACCTCGATGTGAGGGAAAATGCGAACAATTAAGCAATGTGAGATAAAAGCCTATTTTGTCTTTTAGTCACTTAAGTCATTTCTGTCATAAAGTGACTTTCAATGATAAAGTACTTTATAAATCAACTTGATAAAATAATGTGACTTAGCCTTAGGAGTTCCCACTTAAATATCTCCCCCAATGAAACCAGATAGATCCCTATGACTGGTTGGTATCTTCAAAACAAATGTTGTTAGCCTATCCGGATGGAAAGATAGACCAACAAAATGCCATTAGATCTAGCACAAAAAAGGGGACATTATAGTCCTCCCTTCCTAGGATTGCTTGCCCTCAAGCAATCTCAGTGCCAGATGCCGTAGAATTGACTCGCTTTCCCAAGTGGCATTTTCATATGGCAAATCCTTCTAGCAAATTAGATATTCCTTGATGGACATGTTACACAACTGTCATTGGTGGAAATTGTGTTGCCGACGAGTTGGTGTCGTCGGTAATTGTTGTGTAGCCGACGGGTTCATGTCGTCGGTAAAGATTGTGTCGGACCCCTTCGGAAAGGTTCCGTGGGAAGTATATTAGTATTGTTATGTAGCCAACAGACTCCTTCGGGAAGATTCAGCGGGAAGTATTTATATCCCATCTAGGATCATTGTAAATCATTTTATCAAGCATAATGTAATGTTCTGGCATATGTGAATAACTAAGGAGTTCTGCTGTTCGTGTTCATTATCTGTGTGCATTTCTTAATTAACCTATGCGGTAAACAACAATGTCCTTTCTCTGACCTCTATCACCTCTACTAGAACTAATACTAGCTTCCCTTCCTCATCAAGTGGAGGCAATCAAATGGAGGGTACTACATGCCGACCAATCGCTTTCTTGAGACAAGAAACGTGGAAAACGTTATGAATTCTACTGTTATCTAGCAAGTTCAGCTCATAAGTGACCTCCCCAACCCTCCGAGTAATGCGATAGTGACCAAAAAATTTAGGCTGAAGTTTTTGAGACCCACTCTTCTTCAAGGAACTCTGCCTGTAAGGTTGGAGACGAAGATAAACCATGTCACCCAACTCAAAACACTACTCTGTCCGACAACGATCAACGTACATCTTCTGCTGATTCTGAGCTTGTAGAATGTTCTGTCGAAGAGATTTGAGAGTATTCTGCTGATCTTGCATCCAATCCCTAGCTAGTGGTGCCTTGCTATCTTGTAAAGCCAGATCTACAAAAAATAGAGGCTCACTACCATAGAGAGCTCGAAATGGAATCATCGAGATGGACATGTGGTAGGAGGAGTTGTAGCAATACTCCCCTAGATATAACCACTTAACCCAAGCTCTCTACTGCCCTGCTACATAGTTCTGAAGATAACCCTCCACCCATTTGTTTACTATCTTAGTGTGCTTGTCCATCTAGGAGTGGTAACTCGTGTTGAGTGTCAATTTCATACCTTCCAATTTGAATAGTTCCTTCCAGAAGGTGCTGAGGGTTTTCTATCCCTGTTGCTCACAATGGTTAGAGGACTACCATGTAGAGGAAAAACCTCTCGGAAAAAAATAACTCAGCTATTTGAGAGGCCGACCAATCTGCCGCTACAGCAAAGAAGTGAGCGAACTTAGTGAATCTGTCCCCCACCACAAAAATAGAATTTCTGCCCTACACTCTCGACAACCCTGTAATAAAGTCCATGGAGCTAATCTCCCATTTTTGCGTTGGAATAGGAAGAGGTTGTAATAATCCGGCTGGAAACTCGTGCTCTGACTTGTTCTGCTGACAAGTCTGGCATTCTCTGATATGCTGAAGGACATCGTCCTTGAGGCCCTTTCATGAAAACCTTTCCCTTAATTCTCTATAGGTTTTGAAGAAACCTAGGTGTCCGACTGATGGTGCATCATTAAGAATTTTCATAATCTTTCCTTCAGGCATCACTTCTAGGATATTTCATCCAAGTTATCCCTTTTGGACTCCTTGGTTCATCCGATAGTTCTCTATCTCTTTGTTGTTTATGGGTCTTCACTTATTGCTTCTGATTGGGCTTCTATTGAGTGGGTTCAAACGTTGCTGTTACGACGTATTATAAGATGTCACAGACTCACCCCCCACAGCATTGTCTTAGCTGAGTTTGGAGCTCATCCTCTCAAACTTGCTCCCATTTTTTACTTGATTTGGTTTCTTCATCAACTTTGTGGTTTTATGGAGATGGGTGTTGATTAGCATAGATACTATCATCTGGCATACTGTTCTTCTGTTGAGATTATGAGATCCAACACTTCTACTAGGTCTCGTTGTTGGTACACCTAGGCCACCTATTTGTTGGGTTTGATCGGGATTGAGATTGATCATCTTCCTCCTTACAGTTTTCGTTGGATGCTCCTACTCATCTTCTCCCCTCACGTCAGGAGTTGAATGATTATGTCAGATAGGATATTTATAGATAGTACACTACCACTACCTAGAGTAGTGTTGTTTATGGGCCTTCACTTATTGCTTCTGATGGGGCTTCTATTGAGTGGGTTCAGACATTGCTGTTACGACGTATTATAAGATGTCACAGACTCACCCCCCACAGCATTGTCTTAGCTGAGTTATGAGCTCATCCTCTCAAACTTGCTCCCATTTTTTACTTGATTTGGTTTCTTCATCAGCTTTGTGGTTTTATGGAGACGGGTGCTGATCGGCATAGATACTATCATTTGGCATACTATTCTTCTGTTGAGATTATGAGATTTGACACTTTTACTAGGTCTCGTTGTTGGTACACCTAGGCCACCTATTTGTTGGGTTTGATCGGGATTGAGATTGATCATCTTCCTCCTTATAGTTTTCGTTGGATGCTCCTACTCATCTTCTCCCCTCACATCAGGAGTTGAATGATTATGTCAAATAGGATATTTATAGACAGTACACTATCACTACCTAGAGTAATCTCTTGGGGGGTCTGCGACCTAAGATGGCTCTCTATGCTGAGCATTTTCTTGAGATTCAAGATGGTATTATTGTTTGCCCTGCTTATCTCTAGAGACGTTGGAATCATGCCTTACGGTTTTCTTTAGGCTCTTTCAGAGTTGGCTCTTACTGCCTCAAGGCTCAGACTGATCACAATATGGATCGGGCTGATCGGATATGTTAGTTGTGTACTTTGGCAGAGGTTGAGACTGAGATCCACTTCATTTTTCGATGTCCTCTTTACTATGAGATTAGAGGAAGATTTTACTGCCTTTTCAGAGATTGCTCTTCTTTTTCAATGTTCTTCAACTATATTGATTAGCGGTGTCTTGCACTTTATCTTCAAGAGGCCACCCACCTTCGGGTGAACACCCTACAGTTTTTTATACCTCAGGGGTGTACTTCTGACCAACTCATCACTACCTTTTTCTCTTCTTTGTCTCTTCCATGAGGTTTGAAAAAGCCTTTCAGTACTCATTCCAGATCGGTTAGACACTGCACTAGTCTCTCGAGGCAATGATAGTCATACAGTGGTTCTACATGGCATTCTAAGACTATCGTTCATAGGTTTACCCCTCTATTACTGATTTCTTTGTGATAAGGAAGGACCCTTAGTCCTTACCTTGTCTTCTCTCTTGTTTTGTTTCTTGCTTTTGTTTCTTCAATGTCACCGTTTGGTGCTTCTACTTTGGCCAGCTCTTCTGTTTGTATGCTTAGTCCCATAAACCTTGGTGGTTTCTTGTTGGACATTAATATTATTATCTTATCTTATCTTATCTTTAAGTTTAGATTCTGGTACGAAGTAGATCCCATCCTTATAAAAAATCACATCATCGATTACCTTGTACTTGCTGTCCTAAAGCTGTCCATCCATAATCTGACATGCTTGAGTATTCTTAGAATACTCAACCAACAACCAAACTTCCAATCTGCCAATATCTCGGAAATAGCGCAACATTCTAGCACTGAAGGTCTCTTGGTAAGTGCATCAGTAACTATATTGTTCTTACCATTGATATACTCGATGTCAAAATCATAGGCTTGAATCTTGCTGACCCACTTTTGCTGTCTTTCATTTAGATCCTTCTGTTCTAAGAAGTAGCACAAATTGTTGTGATCCATCTTAACTGTGAATCTGCCACCCACCAAGTATTGTCTAAACTTGGCTAAAGTGTGCATAATGGCCAACATTTCCTTGTCATAGGTGGAGTACAATCTCTCACCGTCCTTGAGCTTCTTGCTCTCATAAGCTATTGGATGGCTATCCCGCATCAGAACTGTGCCAATTGCACTCCTTGAAGCATCATACTGTAGTACAAAAGGGCCAGAGAAATCGAGCAGTGCTAAGACTGGGCATGTGCTCATCACCTTCTTGAGCTTATCAAAGGTCACCTTTGCATCAACTATCCACTTCAATGCCCCCTTCTGTGTGAGATCGGTGAAGGGAGTTGCTGTCTGTGAGAAGCCTCTAGCGAACCTCCTGTAATAAGAGAAAAGACCCAGAAAACCCCTCCAATCTGATACGTTCCTCAGCGGTGGCCAATCTAGGATTGCCTGAATCTTTTCCTGGTGTACCTTCACCCCATCTACACCAATCACGTTGATGGAGCTAAAATTTTCTTGCAAAATTTTGATCTCCACTAAAGTAATAATACCAAAGTTTCAAGGGGATGAAGTATTGTCATATAAAGACTATGAAGTTTATTATGTGTATCGTTATTATGTGCATGTGTTCGAAGTGGTACACTTACACGGTCAAGGAGAGGAGCTATAATATTATTGCTACACTCTTCATACTGCATTGATGATGAAGATCAGTTGCAGCATGTTCTTTTTTATGTCATTGCAATGCTTTCTAATCTAGCTACTATTGCACGGTGCTGATTTGCAAAATGTCTGTGATGTATTTCCATTAGTTAATGAGATATAAAAAAGAGAACATATCTGGAAAGGGCACAGTATGCAGATCATAAAACTCAATACTGGGGTGTCAAGCTTAGTGTGAATCACAGACTACTTCGCAGAGAAACAAAATCAGAGTTTGTGCAGAACAAAGATAGAAAAAGTTTGGAGAATGAAGTGTTGAATTTGATGTCTCCTGAAGCATACTTTGCATCTTAACTGAGACTTTATCATGTTTAATATTGAACAAAACATTATTATATCAGAATTGAAATTTTCCATATCTGTATAAATAAATTCACAGAATTGTAATTAATGCAGAGATGAAATTATCATTCATTTGTTATATAACCAAGTTGATGCTCATTCTAATTAAGTGGCATCAAAGGAAAGTTCTTGTAAAAGAATATATAGACTGTCTTGGAGTACGTATTGGTTAAGCGCACTAGAAGTATTGTAGACCATGTAGTGAAAGAAGAATACAACAAGCAAGCAACAGTGATAGACAATAGCAATGAATAGAGGATGATTTTAGTGAAGGTATATATAGTTGCAGATCCATAAAAAGCCTGGGATATGACAAAACCAGTGAGTAGGAGGAAGATCACTTCGCAAATATAATCATTATTGGTACCAACACACCTGATGAACAAAACATTGTAAGTATGGAAATTTTGTATTTAGAGATTCCTCCTGCAAAATAGAGTGCTCAGGTCAGCCCAAGGTCAGGCATTTGCAGTATCAAGCGAGTGAGACAAACACAACCTCCGTTAAAGATGGAATCATCACCGCATATATTGAGCTCCAACCGCAAAATATTAAAGGGATTGAAGCAAAGCTACGTTTATTGATGATAAACAGCAGACATTCCTTGTGCACATCGACACACAATTTCTTCCTAAATGACAAAAGCAATGATTTTCTTCCAAACGAAGATGCTTGAAATGAATGTGACAAAGATTTATGGCAGATTCATCCAAGTGTATGCATCAATAGTCAAAGATGTTTATCCCAAACAGCAGCAACCTGTAACCTTCAGTGATGGAAACAATATGAAAGATAAACAGTAATAAAAAATAAATATGCATAGCCCTGAGGATAAGTCGAAGACAGTATTAAAATCATTGATTGAGTATTTGAGAGACGATATATTTGAGCGATTTTGCAAGTTTGAGGGATATCATGTTATACAAGTAGTCGTATATGGAAAAGACAATAATAAAATGATATTAAAGCTACAGGTCCAGTTACGAAGGAATGATTCTTCTTGTGTGCGACTATTGTCAATCATTCCAAAGACACAATACAAACAGATCCTGATAAGCATCAATCACATAGAATACAAAAAAAAAAAAACGAAGATGCTAAATTTATCTTGTGACGCCATCTGTTTCCAAATGTGCATATCGCTGGAGTTATATATATTGCAGAAATTCCATCTATATGGCACGGGTCAACAGTGTTCATCTTCAATAATCAACATATATTAAAGTTTCAAACTATTAAAGACTAAGGGAGATTATGCGGACAGAATTATCATCAATTAATATTGAAGAAATAATAATTAAAAGAAATCCCGTTCAAAGTAATGCTAATTATTTAATAAAGGGCTATGACTTTTCATTATGAAACGTAATGTGTTTTTGTATATAAAGATATATAAGGAGTAAGAAGACATTGGAAAATATTCATCATTGTAATACATCCGAACATCTATATTCTTTTAGGAGAAGCATTTTATATTGTATGGAGAGATAGGGCAATATTATGATTTTGTAATAAAGTCCATTATTTTATTTTTTAAATAAAATAAAATGTCTTTTGTTTACCTTTAATGACGTGGAGATTTAAACTGTAGGCGAATTGTCCTTCATAATTATATTTTAAAATTTTGTATATGATTTTGTTATCAGATAAGTGGACATGGTCAATTAGCATTTTAAATTTGATCATCATAGGTGTTGTGAAATATTTAATTGTTTCCGCAACTATGTCTAGTTTTTCTCAATGGAGTTAAAATTCAATCTGCACTAATTTAAAGATTGCATTATAATTGGTCTGTCACATCTGGATTATGAAAACTATTGGCAGTACAAGTGCATTGAACATTATGAAGTTGTATGTAAAAGTTCACCGAAGTTGACTCTATCGCCTGGATGAGCAAAGGCACTGTCTTTTTATTGAAGTCAGAAAATCTATATATTTCTTCTGCAAGCATCAATTCCATTATTTACAAAATTTATACACAACATTAAATTATCAAATATTTAGCATCCAATTTTAGTTTCATTCGAATTCAAGGACCTTGCCAGTCGACGAACTCCAAATTTAAATTCGCTATAGAAAAACCTTGAACCAAGCAGTCAGTGTTAAGGCAAAAGTTTACCTGCCTGGGTGTAGCAAAGCCCGAAGTGCAAAGGAATCTAAATGATTTCCGTTCGTTGGCCATAATTGATTGAGAAGTCCTATCGGAGAAGTGGTAGGCTCTTGGATTTCCAATCTGCGATTTTGGGAACCAACACACGTGACCAAGGTAAAGAATCTCGGTCAATCCAAACTCACATTTTGACTCCACAAATGATGAGTGCTCCATAATACTAAGTACCTCATCTAGATGTTGCAGGTGCTCCTCCTAAGTTTTGCTGAAAACTAGGATATCATCAAAAATTACTAACATGCTCTTTCGCAGTTGTTTTCTAAAAATATGGTTCATACATGGCTAAAATGTAGCCATTGCATCAATGAGTCCAAATGGCATAACCAAGAACTCGTAGTGTCCATAGTGACATTGGAAAGCTATCTTATGCACATCCTCCTTGTGAACTCGTATCTCATGGTACTCAGATATGAGGTCTATCTTTGAGAAATAAACCGCACCACGTAGTTCATCTAGTAACTCATCAATGCGAGGAATAGGGTACCTATTCTTGATGGTCCTCTTTTTGAGAGCACAGTAATCAATACACATGCGAAGAGTGGCATCCTTCACTAATACGACTGAAGAAGCGAAGGGACTAGAGCTAGGTTTGATGTCTCCTATGTCTAAGAGTTCCTTAATCATTTTTTCTATTTCCTCGTTATAGTGCCTGGGATTATGATAAGGTGTCATGATGATGGGTTTGGCGCCCTCCTCTAACTCAATGATATGCTCAAACCCTCTATCTCAGAGAATGCCCAGAGGTATGTCATCAAAAACCCTCTTGTGCTTATCAAGCACCGGCTGAATGTCAATGTGAATCTGCTGCCTTGGATCTAAGGTGGCCTTAGAGGAAATAAATAGTGTGCTGCTCACTCCATGTCATCATGCCTCATAATAGCTTCCATCTAGTGGGCTGAAATCAACCTGGGTTCACCCTCTAGCATAGCCTTGAGAATCACCTGTTGGCCATCTTGTAAGAATTCCAATTGCATCTTATCACGATCAACTGTGTACCTACCAATATTCTGCAACCATTGTCTTCCCAACATGACATCTAATTCATCCAAATCGACCACATAAAAATCTGCCTCAAGAAGAAAGTCATCAAAGTAAACTAGAAGTCTTGACAATTTCCCTGTGCACCTCAATCTCTCACCTCCTATCACTTTAACCTCGAACTCGGGTATATCATCAATCTGTAACTTTCTTTTTGTAACCCAGTGCGTGCTTATGAAGTTATGTGATGCGTCTGTATTTGAAAGACACAATACGTTGTCCTCTAACAACTCCCTTTAAACGAAAGGGATATCCTGTGAGATCACTAGAAAGGGAAGTTATGATAGGAGGTTGTCCCTGAGTGAATTCCTTCTCTCTCTCTAGGTGGTCATTCCTCACTTTCTTCCTCATTGCTGCCATCAACATCGCTGCCCTCCTGCTGCTCATCCTCCTCCTTTGAGAGTACCTCGACATAATATATTTTGCCTTTGCCAAGGCATCTATGATCCGATGTCCATGGCTCCTTGCAAGTGAAACATAGCTTCTTCCTCCTGAGTTCTTTTCGTGTGTCAAAGTCCAGCCTGGGAGGGGTAGCCTTATGTTGGTCCTTGTTCTTTTGGAACGAAGTGGTCCCCTTATAAGGTTTCTTAGGAGGCTGTAGTATCGAAGAGGGTGAGTCTAGATCGTGTTTGATCTTAATAGCATCATCCAAAGTGTTTGGTTTAAGTACCTTAACCAAACCTTTATATCTGTCCAGTAAACCCTCATTAAACAACATTACCTTACATTGTTATATCTAGAACCATCATCGAAATCCGTTGAAATTCATGATTGAAGTCATCTAGAGACTCGCTATGTCGCAACTACGCCAAATCCCTGTAATAGGCCTCAATGTCCTTCCTGTCAAAGTGGGTGATCAGCTTTGAGCTGAAAGTTTCGTAAGACTTAACGAGACCATGATCTTAGGTGGCCAGCCCATGATGCCACCAATCATATGCTGCTCCCTCTAAGTGCATTGTGGCGAATCTAATGGCTTTTGTCTTTGGCATGGGCTTAAGTGCGAGATAAGTGTCTAGCTTGTGAATCCAAGGTCTCGCAGATGTCTTACTATTGCCATCAAAAATGGGGATAGAAAGATTGTTCACGGCGTGCTTCAAGTCCATGTTCTGTGCGCTAGGTTTCTTATCCTGTTGTGGTCTCTTTGTCTCCCTTTTTTGATTCAAGTATTGAACAAAGGACAAATTCTGCTTAACCAGATCAAGGAATAAATCCTAGTCATTGTACATGGCCATAACATTATCCGACAGTAAGGCTGGTGCCGTGGGTGGTGCTACCTCTTCCTTTGCATTAAAAACAGGCATCAATGGCCTGTCTGTGTTTCGTGTGGGGGCCCTAGCAGCTTGGGGTGATCTTGCCACACTACCATCTCCACTATGATTACTTGGTGCTACCCTGTGAGGCGGAGCTGACTGTTGTATAGCACCTGCCAATTGCTGAATTTCAGTAGCGATATATTTCTGCCCATCTCTAATGCCCCGCAAAGTTTCCCTCACTTCCCATTCTTGTTCATTCTCATTACGAGCCATTTGAGTGCCCTGTACCTTTTCACCTTGTTCATCTTGTTTACCTGTCCCAAAAGTTAATTCCTCATCAACTGAATAACTATCCTCAATGTCAATCTGATATGAAGATTCTGCCTGTTCAGGTTGGAAGTGACTATATTTATAAGGTTTCCTCCTCATGCCTAACTGACTATTTCCTGTATAATCCAACCTGTTACATAATAACTTTTCCCACAAGTTGGTAGGACTTATGGCTCTGATACCACAGTAAGATCCCCCCTCTTGATCTGATAAAATAAATCAAAATCTGACTCGAGGAATTTTCACAAACAATTTGTGTGCAACCTAGGT
The DNA here is from genome assembly GCA_028749045.1 of Cupressus sempervirens. Taxonomy (NCBI): domain Eukaryota; kingdom Viridiplantae; phylum Streptophyta; class Pinopsida; order Cupressales; family Cupressaceae; genus Cupressus; species Cupressus sempervirens. The sequence continues at coordinate 523,607,982 of CM053783.1, read as the reverse complement.
GCTGAAAATGTTGATGCTACTATAGTGTCCCTTCAATGGTTATTGCCAAAATTTATGAAATAGTAATAGGAATAACTAAATTCAGTATAAGAGAATGCTGGAGAAGAATAACTCAGCTAGTCGTATCCTTTTTACCAAAAGCAAGAACACTAGTTATCCACTACCCAATTTAATGCAGCAATTAGAAAATTCATACATCCATACTACATGTCTGTACATAAGCATTGATTATAAGACAAGATACAACAAAACAATGGAACCTGAATGATGATGTGTGGCTGCTAATGTGTCTTGGCTGGGACTTTCCTTTTCTGATTATGGCTCCCAAAACACTCAAGCCCTGCCACTGTATCCCTGTGTTATTGCTGAAGCCGACCCTAGTGATGAGAATGCTTAGCCGGTGACCACCCTAAACTCTATGATAACCAATACTATGCACCCATTGATGTAACTTATGGCCTGCGGTCAATCTTGTGGACCCGTACTCACTCCTACTACCTCTGCATTCAGCCTTGTAATCTGGGTGTGATTGCTGGATGGTCTGTGGAAGTCTCTCACAGGGGTAACATCATCTGTGTCTTAGCTAATACTCCCTCACATTTCCCATGGATTCCTGTGGCACTTCTCCTAGTCTCTTGCCATAACTCTTCTGTCTTACTTCAAGGAGTGGTTCAGCTAGTTCTGCAAATACGTAGCCTACACCCTTACTATCATATGGAACCCTAGCTCTTCGAATTTTAGTGGACTTCTATCACACGCTTTCTCCAGCTAATACATTCCAAGGAATTTGTACATACCTATCAAGGCATCTTACTTCCTGCTCAAAACGTGGATCTGCTGCCTCATGTACTGATCTGCATCCTCCATTCTTAAATCTGATAATCACCTACGAGAGACTGGTGCTACATTTAGTTTCCCAACTTATCTTAAGGGGTTTTGTCCTTAAGAAAGCACAGTCACATTTAAGCAACCGGAATTATCTTTAAATATTGATATATTTCATGGTGATAATCCTAATGCAGATGCTTGCTTTTGTAACCTCGATGTGAGGGAAGATGCGAATAACTAAGCAATGTGGGATAAAAGCCTATTTTGTCTTTTAGTCACTTAAGTAATTTTTGTCATAAAGTGACTTTAAATGATAAAGTACTTTATAAATCAACATAATAAAATAAAGTGCCTTAACCTTAGGAGTTTCTACTTAAATATCTCCCTCAATGAAACCAAATAGATCCCTATGACTGGTTGGCATCCTCAAAACAAATGTCGTTAGCCTATCTAGATGAAAAGATAGACCAACAAGGCGCCATTAGGTCTAGCGCGAAGAAGGGGACATTACAAGGTATCAAATAAATCCTTCGAAATTTGTGTTTCTTATTCGATTTGATTGACCCAACATTTGTACAATGTTATGGATATCTCTCTGCATTCAAGCTAGGGTAATTTTAACATATATTAGGATGAGGGTTAGAAACATGGCATAAATCTATTACCTCTAATGCAATAAATGCATATCTTTTTAGTTCAGTCCAATTATTCTCATATTCTAGAGTAACCAAAAATAGAAATCTTATGATGATAGAAATATTTTTATAATAATCATAGGCACTGATGGAGTAAACATACTGGAAATACATTAGATATGAACCAAACATAGAGTATATACATAAAAACATGAATTATACACATGAACATGTGTATAGACATAGCATACACATGAAAGCATGAAATATACACATGCATATAAGTAGACATGAAGAAGAAACAAAAATCCACACATTGTTAGTTGTCTTTGACTAGAATGCATTTATAGATATACCCTATTATTCAAACACATTAGGGTTTGGAAAAGGAAACAAGATAGGTCTGCTTGAAGTATAATGTCCCCTATAAAGATACTTAGAATTTTGCCTTCAATGAGATAGATTAAGATAATTATTTTGGCATGCCACCCATGCCCTTTTTTAATACTTTAATGTTACCTTCGCTGTAAAGGAACAACCTAAACAAAGGTTTGATTGTTGATTGTCTATATATATTCATAGAAAAGTGGAATTTTTATGGGGGCCACATTTCTGATATGAACACTGAAGTTTTGTTTGAGATATGAAATCTGAAATAGTTATTGGCGAGTATGAATGATAGATAACCAACAATCACTGTTTTTGAATATGAATATGAATGATTGATCAAGAGAGTCCCTCTAGAGGGAAGAGAGTTGTCTTAATATGGTATCACCTCCTTAATGTCAGTATGTGAGATTAGTCTCCATCAGACTGACATGAGTGTAAATGATGAAATATTTATGGCTGAAATATTTTGTTGGTGTCAACATATGCATATGTTGTAAGGGCCCTAGAGAGAGGTTATCTTTTCTTGGAAGGACATTTAAGGGAGCACTACAGAGAAGACGAAGAAGTAACCAAGGATGGTACTCGAATTGATTTTATATCATTGAGGACCCGAAGATTCTTAGGAGGGTTAGTAATCCTGATTTGGAGATGTCTTTAAGGTTGGGGCTAGGATAGAGGGCTGAATAGTACAATTATACTTATTGTTGGTTAATTCTGACATTGATTTTGTAGGTATTGCTTGTATTAAGCTAGCCTTGATAACGGGGACATTACAACATCCCTAATGTCTAGAGTGGGAAAATAGCCGGCATCTCGACCAATTAAGGCCCTTTATACAACTAATTACCATACAAGGGTCAAATCTAATCCCTCAAACTCTAATGCTCACAAAAATGGGGACATTACAGAATAATGGTTTATCATTATTGTCACTAACAAGTTTGGGCACTACACCAATAACAATGGATCTGAGGAATTATGCAAAGTTGTATTCTCCAATGTTTTCAAGGATGTCCTTCCCATAATCCGAAGTCTTTGAATCATAATCCAGATTCTATGTTCATCTATGGAATCTCAAGAGAAGTTGTTCCTACAAATCCAAATACCCATTCATGGCAAGAGTGTTTGCAATTGGAATAAATATGTTATCAGCTTGATGAATGCTTCTATTAGTGGCAACAACACTTCACACAATCTCCCTCCTAAGTCGTCTTTCAATATTAAAATATGTGTGTTGTTTGGTCACAAAATAATGAAACCCGCAATTCTTCTATTTGATGCGCTCCAAGGTAGAACTTAGCCCGATAAATTTTAGACAAAGTAATCGAAGAATTTATTTTGCAATTCCCCTTTTTTGTCAACGATCGAGATTTGACAACACATGATTGGTCTTGTTGAAAAAAACAATGAATGAAACTGACGGGGTGACTTACTAAAAATAGACACTCCCTCCAAGATTCTTGGAGCCCAAACTAGAAGCTAGAAATAAAAACTGAGAGCATCACTCAACTCATCTAACTCAACTATGGTCATCAGAATCAACTTTTAACTTACTATAAATAGTAAATCCCTCAAAATGGAGTCAAAACTCACCATAGGCTATTGGAAAGCGCAATAACTCCTTAACTGAGACCTTCAAATTGTTTACCGTACGGGTAAATTAAAACAATGCATACAGACAATGAACACAAACACGAACAGCAGAATTATATTCGCATATGCCAGACATTCATTATGCTTCATAAGATCAATGATAGTAAAAGATGATTTACAATGATCCCAGACGGGATATAAATACTACCGCCGAACCTTCCCGAAGGAGTCCGTCGGCCACAACATTATGTCCGCTACAAACTATTTACCTGTCGACTGCAAAATACAAAACACCAACAACAATCATTCCGTCGGCTACAGAAACACCACCAGGACCATCCAGTCGGCTGACACCATCCCCCCCAAAGAAAAGTCGTCTCCGGACGACAATTACAAAATATCTGAAACAAATTAACAAACAAAATACATTAAGAGAGTGACTACAACAAAAAATCTGCTTCTGTCACATCACTTTCACATTCATCCCGTTACATCTGTAGCCTCTGCTAACACAATACTTTCTCCTCAAGCTGACCTTGATAGCCACCCGTGCTGCTTTCTCTGTTTTCAATTCGTCGGTACCCTGAGCCAAGTGTCGCTGCATTGCCTCCAACTGGATGATCAACTCCTCCCAAGCTCTCTATGCATCCACCAAGATAGCCTTCCGGCCAACACCTACTCCCAGTGCCTCTGGTACACAGAAAGTCCATGCTTGCAACAACTTCAACTCTTCTCAACTGGTCAGACTCCCACGACTGATATCCGCAACGACTGGGGGTCTAGGGGGCAACGCCCCCAGCGGGGTCGAGGGGTAGCGCCCTCGCGGGGTCCTGGGGCAGCGCATTAGCACTCCGCAACCCACACAGAAATGCACGGAACACAACATTTCTGTCATTTTTTGCCGATTTTACACTCTTTCTGGGACTCACTGATGCTTCCCCTTCCCTTTGGCATCATCTGCTACTCATTCCGAACAGTTTGATTTTGTCGTCGTCTTTTTTTTTTTTTTTTTAGCAAACCCTCCTACTTCTGTTTGCCTATTGCTGTTCCGACTCTCTACAAGTTCCTCCTTCAATCGCTTTTTTTTTTCGCGGCCATTTTCTGTGCGAAACACCGACAATACCTCTGGCTTAATCTTTCTTTTTCTCCCACGAAAGCTTACAACAATTGAAACTGTGAACATTCACCCATCTGCAGACTGGAAAGAGGTCTTCGCAAGGCGCGTGAATACCCAGCGGGAAGAGGACCTCCGGACAGGCTACCGCGAAGAACCTCACGCGGACCTCCGGACAAGTGCCCACGAGACACCTCCGGACAGGTGCCCGCTGGACACCTCCCACAGACCTCCGGACAGGTGCCCGCAGAGCACCTCCGAACAGGTGCTCACGGAACACCTCCCGCAGACCTCCAGACAAGTGCTCGCGGAACACCTTCGAACAGGTGCCCGCGGGACACCTCTTGCAGACCTCCGGGCAGGTGCCCGCGGAGCACCTCCGGACAGGTGCTCGCGTGACACCTCTCGTCGACCTTCGGACAGGTGCCCGCGGAGCACCTCCCGAACAGGTTTTTTCACTTTGTTTTTTTTTCGATTTTTTTCTTTTTTTTTTGGTTTTTTTTGACAAAATTAATATAAAATAAAAAGACAGCACCTCAATTTTGCCTCCAGGCGTCGCCATTCTGCAACGACGACGGAGTCAGCTGGCCATTCTGTAACAGCGACGGAGTTTTCCTAGCACCATATATTTGCAATTTAAATCCGTTGACTACAGGAGGCACCTCTTGCTTGTCCAATGTCTCCAATTTTATCACCCGATTGTCGCCGACCTCCTGGGTCTGATCTAGTCCAACTCATCTTGCCTTAAACCTTTCCTGTTTCATTTCATCCCGACTGTCGTATTTGAGTACCAACTGCCCCGGCTGAAACCTACTGAGTTTGTCATGCCATGCCTTATGTCTGTTCCGTGTTACCTTCGTCGCCCACTGTGCCTGCGGTCGTCGCGCATCTAGCTTATTTCCTTGTTGTCAGTACCCTTCAAGTAATTTTATGGTGCGATGCGTTCTTTTCCTCCTATGCGGTCCGTTCATTATGTACCGAATGGTGGGATCTTTCTTTTTTTTGGGTCTGTATTGTATGTCCTTCCCTTCTTCAGCCGTAACCTCCTTTGCATCATCTGCTTCTCTGTATTCCTCCGGACACCCATTTTCCTCCTTTTTCTCACTTTCGTCGACCCTTAGCATATTACAACTCAGAAAGAGTTTGTAGTCTTCTATTTGCCAATGGTAAAGGCCATTCACTGAGTCTAGGTTGTCGTCATTTGATCCTCCGTCTAGTCTCAATATTCCTTCTTCGTCCGGTTCCATTCTCCTCTTTCCTTCATCGTCATTTCTTTCATCATCATTGTCGCCTTCACCTTCTGAGTCTAACGATGCTGCCTCACCTACCGTTTGTGTGTGCAGGTCAATTATGAATCTTTTGCCTCCGCGCTCTATTGATAGGGTATTTCGTTTCCAATCATGTTTTACTTTTGCTTGCACCAACCAATCCCGTCCCAGAATAGCATCATATCTTTTTCTTTTCAATGGAATGACTGTGAAATCCAATAAAAATGGTTGCGTACCAATGGTTACCGGTTGCGCTTTCAAGATTCCCAACGATTTGATTCCATGTTGGTCTGTCGTGAGCAACTGAAATGCAGGTGGCCACAATGTCGGCTTTCCCAACTTCTTCCAGGTATCCTCCGGCAATACATTCACACCGGACCCTCCATCAACGATTGTGTCTGTCAGAACATTTTCCAAAATCCTCATCTCGACAACCGTCGGATGCCGTCCGGATGTGAGTGCTAGCAGGATTGGGTCTGTTGTCATCACTTCCCTACTGTCCCTTCCTATGTCCTCCGTTGCTTTCGGAAACGGTGCATGATTCAAAATGGTCGTCCGTAACTGGGGCATTGTGAGAAGGAGGTCGCTTATCTTGAGCGGTATCTCCGTTTGTAAGATCTGTCGTACAATGTTTTGTTCTGCGAAGTTCCTTGCCAGGGTGCCGGTGATGTCCTTCAATTGAGATGTCCCCGCCGACGATGCCTTTGCAATTTCTGCCTGCGCTTCACTCAATTTTCTCTTTTCCTCCGCTTGCCTCCGTGTAATTGCCAGAACCTCCTCTACATCCATGCCATTGCTCCTGCGCTATTCGTATTTCCGCTGTTGCCCGACGGGGAAGCCTCCTGTGCGAGAAACACCTGCGGAGATCCTCTTGTCTTCATGTTAAAGGGGCACTCTTTTGTCGAATGGCCCATGATCTGACAAATGTCACAGAATTGGTTCTTTGGACACAATCCTTTAGTATGACCGTCGGTCTTACACTCCATGCACCACAGCTCACTGCCTTTTGGCTCCTGCATGTTTTTAAACTCCATCATGCGAACCATATCCTTCTATAGGGCACGAACCTTCTTGTTGCTGCCTTCGTCGTCGCTGCTATCATCTCCAGCAGGCTCGTCGTCATCAGAATTAGAGGAGCTAGTTTTCTTCTTCTTTGTCCTCTGCTCACTTTCAAGGTCCAGTGCTCTGTTATACGCGTCCACATATGACGACGGTGGCAAAATTTTCATTTTCCTCCGCAACTTCGAGCGTAGACCGTCCACGAACCATCTTTTTTGCAATCCATCTGCCAGCTTGCTTTCCATTTTGTTTATTAAGTCTTTTAATCTCCTGGCGTAGACACGGACAGTTTCGTGCTTCCCCTGTTTGGTATTGAAAATCTCTGCTACGATTTCATTATCATCCCGCAAGAGTTTAAATTCCGCCAGGAACTCCTTTTTAATGTTATTCCAGCTATTTAGCTTTTGTGGATCCATATCCGAAAACCAATCAATCGCCACACCTCGTAGGGTTGCCGAAAATTGCCTGACCCATTCGTTGGCATCTGTGATTCCATTTGCCTGCCAGATCGTCTCACATGTCTTACAATGTCGGATGGGATCGATTGTACCATCGCCCTCAAACTTTTGCAGCTTTCCTTTGGGTCTCGCCATCACAACTGAATTTGGTAGAGAGGCGTTACTGGGTCCTACAACACTGGCGTTGTTTACTCCAACACCGGAGGTCTGCATTCCCGCACCGGCGGTTTGCACTCCCACACCAGAGGTCTGAACTCCCACACCGGAGGTCTGCACTCCCACACCGGCGGTCTGCACTCCCACACCGGCGGACTGCTCTCCCACATCGGAGGTCTGCACTCCCACACCGGCGGTTTGCACTCCCACACCGGAGGTCTGCACTCCCACACCGGAGGTTGTTTACCGTACAGGTAAAGAAATCAACACATACAGACAATGAACACGAACACGAATAGCAGAATTATATTCACATATGCCAGACATACATTAGGGTTCATAATATTCACAATAGTAGATGATTGATGATTTACAATGATCCCAGATGGGATATAAATACTACCGCCGAACCTTCCCAAAGGGTTCCGTCGGCCACAACATTACATCTGCTACAAACTATTTACCCGTCGGCTGCAAAATACAAAACACCGACGACAGTCAATCGTCGGCTATAGAAACACCGCCAGGACCATCCAATCGGCTGACACCATCCCCCCCAAAAAGAAAAGTCGTCTTTTGACGACTATTAGAAAATATTTGAGACAAATTAACAAACAAAATACATTATTAGAGTGACTACAACAAGAACAATCTGCTTCTGTCACATCACTTCCACATTCATCCTGTTACATCTGTAGCCTCTGCTAACACAATACTGTCTCCTCAAGCTGACCTTGATAGCCACCTGCGTCGCTTTCTCTATTTTCAATTCCTCGGTACCCTGAGACAAGTGTCGCTGCACTGCCTCCAACTGGATGATCAGCTCCTCCCGAGCTCTCTACGCATCCACCAAGACAGCCTCACAGCCAACACTTGCTCCCACTGCCTCTGGTACACAGAAAGTCCATGCCTGAAGCAACTTCAACTCTTCTCAACTGGTCAGACTCCCATGACTGATATCCGCAACGATTGGGTTCCAGGGGGCAATGCCCCCGGTGGGGTCGAGGGGCAGTGCCTACACAGAAATGCACGGAACACACCATTTCTGTCATTTTTTGCCGATTCTGCACTCTTTCTGGCAACCACGGATGCGTCCCCTTTCCTTTGGCATCATCTGTAACTCATTCTGAACAATTCGATTCTGTCGTCGTTTTTTCTTTTTTAGAAAACCCCGCACACCCATCTTCTACACAAACTCAACAATCTCTCCTCCGCAAATGAGAAACAAAATCCCAACAATCTTTCACTGAAACCACTCCTTCGGCAATGAGAAGCTTAACAATTCTTCCGGCAATGAAAACAGACAGATAGATCACGCTGCAGAAGACCTCCCGCGGGACAGTCCGCAGACATCTGCCGCGGGAATCCGCTGACAGCTACCCGCGGGACATGTCCGCGGGAGCCACCCATGGGTACAGTCTGCGGACCTCTGTCGTGGGACTACCCGCAGGACATGTCCGCGGGAGCCACCCATGGAACACTCCGCGGACAGCTACCTGCGGGACATGTCCGCGGAACAATCCGCAGGCCTCTGCTGTGGGATAGTCCGCGGGAGCCACCCGTGGGACATGTCCGCAGGGACAACCCGCGGGAGCCACCCGCAAAACAATCCGTGGACCTCTGTCGCGTGGATACTTGCATCTGCCCGCGGGACTATTATATTACTAACTTCTTTTTTTTCTTTTTTTCTTTTTTTTATCAAAAAATATACAAAGCACCTCAACTTTGCCTCTGACCGTCGCCATTCAGCAACGACGAGGGAGTCCCCTTCTGCGACAACGACAGAGTCTTCCTGGCACCATATATTTTGAATTTGGATCCGTTGATTGCCGGAGGTACCTTCTGCCCGTCCAATGTTGATAAACTGATCACTCCATTGTCGCCGACCTTCCGAATCTGATATGTTCCAACCCATCTGGCCTTAAACTTTTCCACTTTGATTTCATTCCGACCGTTGTACGCCTTACGTCTGTTCTGTGCCACCTCCGTCGCCCACTTGGCCTGCGGTCGTCGCGCAACTGGATTATTTCCTTGCTGTCGATGCCCTTCCACTAATTTTTTGCTACGGTGTAACCTTTTCTTTCCGCGCGGTCCATTCACCATGTACCGGATAGTGGGATCTTTCGTTTTTCTGTGTTCAGAGTGTATGTTCTTCCCGTCAGCTTCAGCCATGGCAGCTTTTCCTTCTTCCGCTTCCTTGCATTCCTCTAGACATTCATTTTCCTGTGTTTTTTCATGTTCGTCGACCGTTAACATATTGCAACTCGAAAACAGTTTGTAGTCTTCTATCTGCCAATGGAACAGGCCATTCACCGAGTCCAGGTCGTCATCATTCGATCCTCCGTCAAGTCTCAATACTCCTTCATCTGGTTCCATTCTCCTCTTTGCTTCGTCGTCACTTTCGCCGTCACTTTCTGAATCTGACGATGTTGCCTCCTCACCGACCATTTGTGTATGCAGGTCAATTGTGAATCTTTTGCCTCCGCGCTCCATTGATAGGGTATTTCGTTTTCAATCATGTTTTACTTTTGCTTGCACCAACCAATCCTGTCCCAGAATAGCATCATATCCTTTTCCTTTCAATGGAATGATTACGAAATCCAATAAAAATGGTTGCGTACCAATGGTTACCGGTTGTGCCCTCAAGGTTCCTAACGGTTTGATCCCGTGCTGGTCCGCCGTGAGCAACTGGAATGTAGGTGGCCACAGCGTAGGCTTCCCCAACTTCTTCCAGGTATCCTCCGGTAAGACATTCACGCCGGACCCTCCGTTAACAATTGTCTCTGTCAAAACATTTCCCAAAATCCCCATCTCGACGACCGTCGGATGCCGTCCGAAGGTGAGTGCCAGCAGCATTGGGTCTGTTGTCGTTACTTCCCTACTGTCCCTTCTTGTGTCCTCCGTTGCTTTCAGAAACGGTGTATGATTCAGAATGGCCGTCCATAACTGGAGCATTGCGAGAAGGAGGTCACTTATCTTGACCGGTATCTCCATTTGTAAGATCTGTCGTAGAATGTTTTGTTCATCGAAGTTCTTTGCCAAGGTGCCGGTGATGTCCTTCAACTAAGATGTCCTTGCCGACGATGCCTTTGCAATTTCCGCCTGCACTTCCCCCAATTTTCTCTTTTCCTCCTCTTGCCTTCGTGTAATTGCAGAACCTCCTCTACATCCATGCCGACAGTGATTAAGTTTACTCCAGACTTTGGACACTTGGAATCTTCGTGATCGCCGGGTCCGCACCATCTGCATAATAATTTTGGTGTATTTTCCGTTGTACAATCCCGCACAAAATGACCCCACAAATTACATGTTCGGCATTGAACGATCGGTCGTCCATTTGCATCATACTGAGTTCGACTTCGGCTCCCATTATTATTGTTATTGTTTGCATTGTTTTTATTTTGCCCTCTATTATTATTCCTGTACCCTCCGGATGTAGCACCGGCGGTATTCGTGTTTCTACTACTACCCGACGGGGAAGCCTCCTATGTGAGAAGCACCTGCGGAGATCCTCTTCTCTTCATGTTAAAGGGGCAGTCTTTTGTCGAATGGCCCATGATCTGACAAATGTCACAAAATTGGTTTTTTGGACACGATCCTTTAGTATGGCCGTCGGTCTTACACTCCGTGCACCACAGTTCACTTCCTTTTGGCTCCTTCTGCATATTTTTAAACTCCATCATGCGAACCATATCCTTTTATAGGGCCCGAACTTTCTTGCTGCTGCCTTCGTCGTCGTTGCTATCATCTCCGGCAGGCTCGTCGTCATCAAAATCAGATGAGCTAGTTTTCTTCTTCTTTGTCTTCTGTTCACTTTCGAGATCCAGTGCTCTGTTATACGCATCCACATATGACGACGGTGGCACAATTTTCTCCTCCGCAATTCCGATCGTAGGCCGTCCACGAACCATCTTTTCTGCAATTCGTCCGTCGGCTTGCTTTCCATTTTGTTTATTAAGTCTTTTAATCTCCTGGCATAGACACAAACAGTTTCGTGCTTCCCCTGCTTGGTATTGAAAATTTACGCTACGATTTCATTATCATCCCTCAAGAGTTTAAATTCCGCCAAGAACTCCTTTTTAATGTTATGCCAGGTATTCAGCTTTTGTGAATCCGTATCCGAAAACCAATCAATTGCCACACCCCGTAGGGTTGCCGAAAATTGCCTGACCCATTCGTTGGCATCTGTGATTCCATTTGCCCGCCAGATCGTCTCACATGTCTTACAATGTCGGATGGGATCGGTTGTACCATCTCCCTCAAACTTTGGTAGCTTTTCTTTGGGTCCCGCCATCACAACACTGGAAGTCTGTACTGTCACACTGGAGGTCTGCACTCCCGCACCGGCGGTCTGCACTCCCACACCGGAGGTCTGAACTCCCACACTGGCGGTCTGCACTCCCACACCGGCGGTCTTCACTCCCACACCGGCGAACTGCTCTCCCACACCGGCGGACTGCACTCCCACATCGGCGGATTGCTCTCCCACATCGGAGGTGTCAACAATTGCGAACCTTGGTGAAGAAGAAGGATTTTCTGAAGTTGTTTCTCGCGGAGTCTATCCGAGACGAAGAGGTCACTCCAAGCTCGTGCTCCCTCGACACTGCGAGCCGTGCGAGTTGGTGCTCTTCCGTCTGAATTTTCTTCCCTCGGCGAACACAATTTCAAGAACTCATCCCGTGCTTCTTCCACCAATTCCACCCATTGCCAAGTCTACTCCAACAATTCTTCTGCACTCTGGTTTCTGTCGGCAATCTTCTGAAATCTCCGTCGGCGTTCGGCTTGCTGTGCCAGAATTAAATTCTCTTGCGCAATACGGGTTCCATCTTTTTCTTTGACCTTATTTCGATCTTTGTTAAGCTGATTTGGCATTAATCTTCATTCTTCCCGCCTTCCAGATTCATAAGGCAACGGCGCCAAATGTTTACCGTACTGGTAAAGAAATCAACACATACAGACAATGAACACGAACACGAATAGCAGAATTATATTCGCATATGCTAGACATACATTAGGCTTCATAATATTCACAATAGTAGATGATTGATGGTTTACAATGATCCCAGACGGGATATAAATACTACCGCCGAACTTTCCCGAAGGGTTCTGTCGGCCACAACATTACATCCGCTACAAACTATTTACCTGTCGGCTACAAAATACAAAACACCGACGACAGTCAATCCGTCGGCTACAGAAACACCGTCGAGACCATCCAGTCAGCTGACAAAGGTGTCGACAGCTGCGAACCTTGGTGAAGAAGAAGGATCTTTTGAAGTTGTTTCCCGCGGAAGTCTATCTCGGATGAAGAGGTCACTCCATGCTCGTGCTCCCTCGGCACTGCGAGCCGTGTGAGTTGATGCTCTTCCGTCTGAATTTTCTTCCCTCCGCGAACACAAATTCAAGAACTCCTCCCGTGCTTCTTCCACCAATTCCACCCGCTGCCGAGTCTCCTCCAACAATTCCTCCGCACTCCTGTTTCCGTCGGCAATCTTCTGGAATCTCCTTCGGCGGTTTGCTTGCTGTGCCAGAATTAAATGTTCTTGTGCAGTATGGATTCCATCTTTTCCCTTTGCCTTATTTCGATCCTTGTTAAGCTGATTTGGCATTAATCTTCATTCCTCCCGCCTTCCAGATTCATAAGGCAACGGCGCCAAATATTTACCGTACTGGTAAAGAAAACAATGCATACAGACAATGAACATGAACACGAACAGCAGAATTATATTCGCATATGCCCGACATTCATTATGCTTCATAAGATTAATGATAGTAGAAGATGATTTACAATGATCCCAGATGGGATATAAATACTACCGCCGAACCTTCTTGAAGGAGTCCGTCGGCCACAACGTTATGTCCGCTACAAACTATTTACCCATCGGCTACAAAATACAAAACACCGATGACAATCATTCCGTCGGCTACAGAAACACCGCCGGGACCATCCAGTCGGCTGACACAAATCTCATTGTCAGCTCACGAGGATGCGATGATGAACTGACCAAGCCAATTGTAGGAACCTGCTTGAATGGGGACATTACATTTTGTCAATAGCCAATCATTGTGGAGTTGGGAGATGAGATCGCAATGGTGGTCTAACTTGGCTATACTACTTCCATAAGCTGTTTACAGCCAAAAATGGGCCTAAACGCAAGATATTTAGAGTGAGAAAGTGGGCCTAACCCTATCTTGCTGCTCATAAGTAATTTAGAACTAGAAAGTGAGCTTTAACCCATCTTTCTTGCTCATGAGCCATTTACAGCTAGAAAGTGGGCCTAACCTCATCTTGTTGCTCATGAGCCGTTTAGAGCTAGAAATTGGGCCTAACTTCACCTTAGGACCCTCATCTTGTATGGTTCTTTGACTACTGTGTAATTGAAACTGTGTCAGTACAACTCTATTTTCCATATAATGTCCATTTGCAATCCTCTTTGTTTGAGACTCTTGCATTATGATCTTTGAGGAATGATGTGCACATTGACTCTTGTCATTGTTGCCACTTTTTCTTGATCACTACCTTGAGACATAATGTGTAGTGCTGTTCTCACAGGCTGGCAGAATCACTGTTTTGATACCATTTGTAATGTCCCTTGGGTATTCCTATATTTTTCCCTAGAACATGAAATGAGGTATGAATTATATTGAGGAAGTCCAGCTTGCCACTTTCAGTCTTTATTAAGACCCAAATGATTGAACAGTATATAAGTCTGCTGACTTTTTTACTAATTTTGAAACTGAGTCTTTTTCTTGATCGATTTCCTTATCTCTTCTTCGATGGTTTCTCGCTGCTGAAGATGTCTTGGAATCTCTTGAGGTTCTTCGATTCTTTCTTACTGCTGTTGATTTTTCGATTCCTCTCATGGTTTGATATATTTATTGTTTCGCATGTAGATTGTTTCCTTTCTTAAGAGAATCAATGTTCCTTTGAATTGTTTCCTTGATCCCTCTATACATCTGAGACTCTTTGTTGCTGTTCTTTCATGCCCTTCCTGTTCTCTCCCTTTGTGGGTTTATATCCTATTATTCACCTCAAGTTGTGTGAGTTTTGGGAATATCCGTCCTTTCATTAGGGGTCAAGTTTCCTCATGGATTCCTCTGTGTTGATTACTAGTCATCACAAATGGTTTTCATGTAGTTGCACTGCTGCATGGATTGCTGTTCTTAATTTATTACTTAGTCCATTCTTTAATCAAGATCACTGCATGGATCGCTGTTTCTCACTGCTGAAGATGTCTTGGACTCTCTTGAGGTTCTTCGATGCTTTCTTACTGCTGTTAATTTTTCGATTCCTCTCATGGTTTGATGTATTTATTGTTTTGCATGTAGATTGTTTTCCTTTCTTAGGAGAATCAATGTTCCTTTGAGTTGTTTCCTTGATCCCTCTATACATCTGAGACTCTTTGTTGCTGTTCTTTCACACCCTTCCTGTTCTCTCCCGTTGTGGGTTTATATCCTATTATTCACCTCAAGTTGTGTGAGTTTTGGGAATATCTGTCCTTTCATTAGGGGTCAAGTCTCCTCATGGATTCCTTTGTGTTAATTACTAGTCATCACAAATGGTTTTCTTGTAGTTGCACCACTGCATGGATCGCTGTTCTTAATTTATTTCTTAGTCCTTCCTATAATAAAGATCACTGCACCTATTTTCTGTTTGTCATCAGACCCATCCAATCACTGTCCATAAATAATGTTTCTGATTGCTATTTTGGTAAAATCGTGAAGTCTTGAAGAAAGATGGTTTTGCTAAGGTAATGATATTCCTCATGTTGGGGGTATGACAAAAATATAGTTCACCATGTGATTTACTATAAAAAAAATTACTAAGCATTTAACCCTTTTGAAGGTAGCTTTGGTAGTGTCACTCTCTTGTTGTGCGTTTTTTAAAGATTAACATTATCAAAATTCCAGTTTTCATTTCAGCACTCGGAAATGTATCAATTTTATTGTAGGCAGATTTTCACTCACCTGCATGTGAGACTTCTATTTTCTCTTCAAGATCCCCCTCGAGGAAGCCTTGAAAAGTATTATTTTTTATTCCTTTGTGCTAATCTTATGACTCAGCTCAGTAGGAAAGTTGATTTTCTAATCCATGTATTCCTATAGTGGATGCAGCTGATCCATCCCTCTGTATATCAGCAGTAGAATGTCCTTAAATGGAATTAGAGCAATGAAAATATTGGAAGAAATCTTGCTAACATCCTTTGGATCTCACTTTCCAAATTTCAATTGAGGAATCTATCAAACTGAAAACTTGCAAGAAATGTTTCTGACAGGACCCTGCATGGTAGCTTGTTTTCTATGGGATCCCTGAATGTCTTTTCATTGGTTTCTGAATCATTTTATCATCAACGGATACAGATCTTGAACATCTTATGATCATTAGAGGTTTTTGGGTATAGAAGTTTAGTCTTGTAGAATATGATATAATGTTTTCTGCATTTCGTTTTCTTTTGTATGGGTTACTCTATTGTTGCTAATGAATATCTATGAGTTCATGAAGTTAGCTATGTGATTTTACAAATCAGGATGCTGCAAACCACATGGCCTATCCTTGGTTGTGCCCAAATTGTATCTGCTTATGCTGATTTAGAAGGGACATCTTAGACTTTATACTATTTTGGTTTACTTTTTATGTGTAAGGTTTTAGCTAGATTCTTAGAAAGCTTGGTCTTACATAAAAACTTATAATTCCAGCACCTTATGTTTATAACTAACATTGGAATTTACATAATAAAAAGCTAAGAAGACTAATTCAAATATTGTATAGAAAAAAAATTTAACTTATAGAAAAAAAATTGTATTTTATTGAGTCTGATATATGATGATATCCCACAAACTTCCTCAACTGATGGAACAGTTTATAACAGCTTGCATTTGAAATCATTATTGGATTTTCATGTATAAAAAGCAGAGCCAATAACCCATTATATACCAATTAATAGACTAGTGGAATATTGTAGTGTTCTTGAAGTAAATATTTAAGCCAAGTGACAAATGTTTTTAGAATAATGTTGGTTTACAAGGCTCGAGATTAATATGATCATTTTGATTCTATTGAACAGCTGATGAGAAACCCATCTACACCCCAGCAGTTTTGGATTTCTTTACTTCATGATTCTGTAAGCAGAATTCCTATCTTTAGTTCAGCTGGGTGCATTTACTGTATTTGTTTGAGTGAATTATGCCTATCTTTTGTGTGTCTGGTTTCTAATTTGGTTTGAAAAGTATAAATTTCCTATAGGTGGAGCTGCTCAAGTGGCCAGACCATGCATTAGTCAATTTTGCTGAAACTAACCTCCTGCTGAACAAGTTGCAAGAGATCTCTCTCGCAAGAGTTCGAGGCGATTTTAAGGCTTCTAAAAGTGACGACTCTCCTCAAATTCTTCAGCAAGTCAGGTTAGCCCTTGCTACAAACCTTGGTCGTGCTATATTGATGGAGTAACTTGTGAGTTTGGACCAGGAGATCATGTTTTGGTGACCAACAGTTCTGTCAACTAAGTGTGGAAGTGCAGATGGCAAGGATTGAATTTTATTCCAATTGTACAAAATCAGAAAGGAATTTAGTGTATTCTAAAGTGATTTACTTGTAGTTCTATTACAGAGCTTATTGTCAGAAAAAAGGATAGCCAAATATTACATTCCAGCTTTAGAGAACTTGGCGGTGTCTTTTGGAAAGGACATGGAGCTCAAATATGTGATGTTATTAACTTCTGGAAATAGCGAGCTATCTGTTAGAAGAATGTTTTGATTACTCGTGCTTGGAAGAAAAGGAGGAGACAGTGTATTCAATTTAATGATGTTCTAGTTTTAAATGCAAACATCAAGAAATGTACAAACTCAAAATTTTAGTCTTGTATGCTTCAGCTGGCATCGTGTATGAAAGTCTTCTACTTTTTGGTGATCCTCCAATACTTCAACTCTATTGTAGCTTCATTACTCAATCAACACAAGTAGCCCTGATATGCTAAAAGTGAACATCAATTTACCATTTAAAACACTAAAGGAATGGGAACCTGCAGGTAGCCACATATTTAGGAGAAAGAACAGTAGCGAAGGAGGGTATCAGAAACATTACACAAAATTGTGGTGGATTTGGCCTGGATCCTGTCAAATCTAGACATTTCAGACATACTGTATTGACCAAATAAGTGCAGAATTCTTATTACTTTTATTTTTTAAAGCTAAAGATATCTACTGTACAAATGAATGTTTCACTCCAATCCACTCAGCCCAACAATTAAGATCTCACATATGTTTATGTTATAAAATGTTTACCACATATTTATAATATATTCTGGAACTTCACCCCCCAAAAAAAAAAGAAATCTGGACATTAGTTATGAATTTAGATATCCAAACTTGGTAATTTTAACAGCAAGAAGAGAAGCAAAGGAAGAGGGTAGAAGAGTACTTTCCAGAGCACCAGATGATGGTGATAACTTCATATCCATGAGAGTGGTTATTCAATTGATCAAGCAGCGTGCGAGATGAGTTAGCACCTAGTTGTTTGCTTTCTTTGTTTTTGTTCTGGTTTTTGAGTCATTTGCATTTTTCAAAACCAAGCAATTAAGCATTTAACACTTATTATTCATGACATTTATGCCTTTGCAATGCAAATGAGTCAGGGGTTTTCTGAGAGCTAATTTTAAACTTTTATGATTCAATGTTGGTCTGACTAATGCATGTAATGTCTGCCTCTTCAATTTTTCGATTTTAAAATATGAAAATGGAATGTTGTATTCTACATCTGCATTTTTTTATGTTTATAGGCTAGTAAATATCTTTACTTTTCTACTGCAATGGCCTTTGATTTTTGCTTTATTGTCATTTCCCCATTTTCTGCGTTTCATACAGAAGTATACCCTGATATACTAAGTTTTCCAATAATAACCCCTGTTTCTGGTTTTTCCAAGCATATCCCTCAGACATCAAAAAACATATGACCAATTAAAATTGATTGTGGAAACGAATTTGAGTGTTTTCTTTATTTTTCCATTTATGCGAAGTAGGAAATCTTTCATTAGACCAAGCTACAAATTTCAGCTCTTTAAGACAGCAATTTAAGAATTTTAGTAAAATAAATTACCAAAATCTCGGAAGATGCAAGCCCTTAGACTCGGGGAGTACAGAATGACAGATGTACAAAAGAGTGGATTTGATTAACAATTACTCACCCACCAAAAAACCTTCTAAATATAATCATCATTGTGTACCAGGTTTTTTGTTTTGCTTTGATTGCTGACTCCATGGTGGACTGTTTGCTTGGAACTCCTTAGATCTAATTTCAACATTCTATTTTCTTCATAACCTTTTGGCCAATGACAGGGGAAGCTAAGTAGTTTCCTCTTCTATCACTTCACCATCATTTTGAACAGGTGCTAAACATTTTACTAAAACAATGTCTTCAGCAGGGAATGTCTCATTTTTGGACAGAATTCTCTATAGGAACCGTCCCTGCTTCAGACGCCTACCACTTCTGGGGACAAGATAGAAAAGTAGTTGGAGGAAGACAGATCTTTATTGGAAGCATCCAGATTTCTTTATCACTAGCTTTTCAAAAGTCATTATATCTATCCTCACTAGATTTAGGCTTTTTAGTACACTCTCTTGGAAAATGCCCATGCTCATGATGGAAATCACATCAAAATGGTACAGACTCATAGTCAATCCTTTAAGTGAGAGCAAAAGTCCTTTTGTTTCAGCTTAATAAATTCAGGAAATGCATTTAGAAGATGAACTTCCACACAAAGGGCATCAACCAATTTCCAATTTTATTTTTTTCGGTAGGCAAGGTCATGTTTTATATGTCCTGAAGCATTTGCCATTTTCTTGGTGCTTCTCTTCCTCATTCAATAAGAGCAATGGAAGAAATGTGAGTCTTACCCAAACTAGAACATGAGAAAGTATTTCTTGTATTGGGTAAAGATAAGGTGCTTAGTGATTTAGGCAAAGACCACACAAGCCTACATCAAGGACTGCTCTGAAAATCAAGCCCTTTTCCTTTTAAAGAGAATGTTGCAATGAAAAAGAACCCTCCCTCACAGTGCAATGCAAATAGCCCTTTAAATCTTTAGTCTCCATTTTCTATCCACCCAAGCTTTCAACAATTTGTAGGAGGATTGAGCACCTATAAGTTTACCCACTAAAGAATACTTCAAATATTTGCAAATTAGGTCTGCCAATTCTCTTGAATGAATGTTCGCGTGGGCATATTATCCTAGTGTTTGACCATATAAAGTTCTCATTCATTTCCCCAAGATTGAGCAAACTTGTACTAGTGAAGGCATTCAAATTGGAACATGGCTTCATCTCAATGCGTGCTCCAACTCCTACAGTCTAAGAAAGACAATGGTGACTAATCAAAGGTATAGCAGAAAGAAAATAGTAGCAGTCATTGCTGAGCTAGCTGGCCACTAGCTACAATTCTAGCACTAAAAACTTTCTCGCCAAGCCACTCATTTTTTCTCACTTCAAACAATCTTAATTGATCTCTTTATCTTTTCTAGCAAGACTAGTGTTGATAAGTAGGAGATAATTTGCACAGCAAGTCAAATTGTGTGATTTTTGAGTCAAACTCGTTGACCCATGTTTCATGAGTAGTGATTCAACATGAATCCATCTCTTATGAGAATAAATGGAACACTTCACACTCATTGGATCTAGGTGATGCTCACAAGGGTGAAGCACAGGGACTTCCCAAGAGGTCACCCATCCTAGTACTTCTCCAACCTGAGCGCGCTTAACTACGGAGTTTCCTCTCTAGTTAAACTCAAAGCTTGCTACCTCATTTGCAAAACTTTCACTAAGTGTTGTGCCTTATGAACCATTCATTAGAAAGCCCCTTAAGCTCATCAATTGATGAGTAGGAGATAATTTCCATAGCAAGCCAAATTGTGATATTGCTATCAGGATTTAAATGTGTGATTTTTGAGTCAAACTCATTGACCCATGTTTCATGAATAGTGATTCAACATCAATCCATCTCTTATGAGAATAAATGGAACACTTGACACTCATCAAATCATGGTGATGCTCACAGGGGTGAAGCACCGAGACTTCCCAGGATGGGTACATGGACACCATTTTGAAGTGCACTGCCCAACCCCAATTTGTGCATTCAAAAACATTCCTAAGACAACCCATTGACAAAATTAGCACAATTTTGAAGAAGATAGCTCAACAAGTTGAGCAAAAGGACATTGATAGAGCAGATGTATGACATACATGATTTTATCACAACAAAAACAACCATGGATTACACAATCAAATTTTGTCATAATAAAGCTAGTTTATATAAGTATTTATTTGTGGTTCAAGAAAGTATTGGAATGTGGGGCAATTGAATAATGACCAATTGAGTTTAGTTCATTTGCAATTGTAATTAAACTTGTAAACTTATATTAATGAAATAATGGAAAAGTAATATAAAAGGTTTTTAAGTTTAGAATGTAAACCAATCCAAAGTAACCTATATTAAAAGAAAGCTCCAGTCTAAAGATACCTTAGCTTGTATTATTCTCACACTGTGAAGTGCTATAATACAATACACATATCCATCTAATAGTAGACTAGTTGCATGAGACTATTTGTAAAGAACGTGTGCTATCGTAAATTACAAGTATTGTATTTGTATGTACAAATTCATGAATGTTTAGAACTCACTTTGGTGCATTTTCATTTCACCATACATTATAAGGCTTCATATGACATTTAATGAACACCTAAATCTGAATTGCCATATTTCAGTTTCATCTAAAATTGAATTTGGATATGGGAAAGGAGAGAAGACAATTTGCAAGTGGGTGCACTGACATCACCATTGCTGTTGAGCATCGTACCTAGTCTATAGGTTGCCTCATTGGTGTTTTGTTGTACTTCCTATTGTACAAGGGGTGTTGATTGTCATTAAGTCTTTATTTCTTGCGTTCATTGTTTGTAGTGCTTTCATCCTTGAGACTTTGCTTTTGTTTTCCTCCATCTTTTGTGGGTTAGGGTTTTGGCTCGCTTCCTTGGTCTTGCATGTGAGTGCCTTGATTGTCTTGGATCTTGAGTCATATGGTGTGTGGCTTGGTTTGGGTCTTGGGCTTGGTTGATTGATGGCCATATTAGAGGAGAATGATGGCAAAGAGAGGTTGAAAGAAGGTAATAATGATGGGAACAAATGTAATAGTATTAATAAGAATGTAGTGTATAAACCTTCGTATTGAGTTGTGGTTGTAAAATCTTCTTTCCCAGTCTTGTCAGAATTTGCTACTTCCAATGGATCATTCAAAGGCGAGTGTTAGAGCTAGAAAGAAGCGTGAGTTTTGATGGAGATAGACCGAAAGGAGATGAACCTGAAGGAGGGAAGGAACATGGTGGAAACAATGAATGTAAGGTCATCCTATGTGCTGTGGAGAGCCTCACTCTTGAGCCGAGCAATGATATGGTAAAAGCTATTAAAATTGAACAAGAAAGAACAAAGAATGTTGTTTTTTTTTGTGTGGACTTGAAATTTCTTCCCACTCATAAATCTTTGGATGACTAGTTTAATAATGTGCAAGGAATGAAATTAGGGATTTTGGTTAACTTTAGTAGAGTGGTTAAAAAATGCATGTTTGTTGTTTTTGTTAAGAATCATTTGATGTAGGAGAAAGTGTTAAAGAAAGGATTATGGAATGTAGAGTAGACATTGTTTAGGGCCTTTCCATGGGCACCCAAGAGCAAAGCTGAGCATGTCCATTCCTCTCCACTCTGGGTTGAAATCCAAGTTGTTCAACTTGAATTTTCGTCTTTCCTCTTGCATATGTTTAAATCATTGGGGACAATCCTCTAAGTTGAGAAGTCCAAAGTTGCCGCATCTTAATGCTAGGGCTGTCATGTCTCTCAATCTTGATATTGTGTTCCTTGATGAAATTTTGTTGAAGGTCAAAGAAGATAATTATTGTTGGAAAATGTGTAAGCTTGGGGATGTGGGTGCTTGGTTTCATTGCAAATTGAATGGTCACAATCGTGAAGACTGTCCATTACTTAAAAATATTCAAAAGAGTTTTAGCCCTCTTAATAATAGTTACCTATCAATATTGATTAATAGTACTGGAGAAAAGATCTATTGTGTTACCTTGGCTAGGGCTAATGTTGGAATTCAGAGTGATGTTCCTAATTCTAGGGAAGGTAAACCAGAGCGCCTTTTGGAGAAATTTGTCACCTTGAGTAATCCTCTATATGAGGATGAATATGTTGTTCTTCCTACCAAGCATAATGAGGGAAAGGGCTCTCCCAACCCATTTGTTTCTTGACCACAATATATTCCTATTAGCATAGAAAAATTCAATGAAGATAATCCTCTAGGGTTGAATGCCCAACAATTGGCTATTAAAAAGATCAATACCAAGATGAACTCTGGGTTTAAAAGCCCATCCCTAGAACTTGATGTTGTCTTCCCTAGACCTAATCTTGCTTAGCCAGAGACCATGACATTGAATGATTTGACCCTCAGTAATGCTATACCTCAGGCTCTTTGTGATGAAGGTTTTATAGAAGTAGTTAACAAAAAAAAAAAAAAAACTATGAAAGGACTAATAGTGAAAAGAATTGTGAAAGGAGGAATAATATTAAGAACAATGTCATTCAAGATTATTTTAATAGGCTTCATAACCCTACTAAACTCTCAAATTGTTAATGATGAATATGCATTTTCATAGTTGGAATACTAGGGGTCTTGAAATGCATGATAGAAAATATATTGTGAGAAACCGGTGTAATAGGTTGCACAATAAGGATATTATCTTCTTGCAAGAAATTAAGGTCTCAAGATACCATGCTTTTAATAACATCATTCTTTTCTGGGATATGGCCAAGTGTCTCTACTCTGGGCGCCTGAGGGGTAAGGGAGGCGTGGCTTCATTGATTGGTCCCAATTTGGTTGACATAATGGTCTCCTATAACTTATCCCCTTCTCACAGGGCTATCTGGGCTACCTTCAATGATAAGTAAAAATAAATAAAAAATCAGCATCTGTAACATTTATGCCCCCAATGACTAGAGAAAGAGCTAGATTGTGGGACTAGCTAGCTGCCATATTACCAGAGAAAAATTGGATCTTTAGAGGTGACTTCAATACGATTGAAAATAATCAATACAAGAGGGGTGGGATAAGACATGATTGGAAAGGTAATGCATTATTTTTTTGGTCTAAATTCAAAAAAAAATTTAAAATCAGAGACCCTCTTGAGAAGAGTAAACAAGAATTGGAAGGGATATGGCTTACTTGGTGTAATAATTAAGCTTATAATAGAAGAATTTATTGTAGATTGGACATAGTGTACTTAAACCCCTTCATTTTTTTCATTCAACACCAACCTAGGAAATCTCCCATAAGGGTCATGCCTGCTAGCCCATCTGATCATCCTCTTATCTCAGTTTGCATTCATTTCAACCATGATGGGGTCATCAAGCCCAAGGTTAGGAAAATCTCTTTCAAAATAAACATTTCTTTGTTATAGGATGATATAAATAACGCCATCAAAACTACCTTTGTTCTTTCTAAGTTCTATAATGATAATTGCTCTATTAGACATAACTGAGAGATTATGGAGGATACTTGGAGGAAGATGGTTCAGATAATTGGGATTAAGGAAGCTAGAGACAACTAAATGAAACTCTCAAACATTTGCAAGATAAAGCAAATGATGTTGCTCTTGAAGTTGATCTGATTAGCACTAAAATGCAATTGAAATTCAAAGTTATAAAATTCAAGGGCAAAAAGTTAGAGTCAAGGCCAACTAGCTTGAGCATGGTGATAGAGGGTCCAAATACATCTTTAACCTTATTAGAGCCAAACACTCTAGAGAAAACAGTGAGTCTATTCAATTTGAGAATGGCCTCACTAATGACAATAAGGAGATTCTAAGTGTGTTCCATAAGTACTACAAAGACCTCATCACTTCAGAGATGAACCAAGACAATTTGGAGACTCTTAGAAATTGTCTGAAGTTCATATCCCATAAAGTCACAAGAGAGAAACTTAAATCACTTATTCATACCATTGACATTCAAGAGATTGAAGATACTTTTAACTGCATGGCTAGTGGGAAGTCACTTGGTCTTGATGGTGTTCTTACCTAGTTTTATAAGAAGAATAAAGAATGGATTTCAATAGAGCTAGTTCATTTTTATGATGAAGCTTATGAATGTGGGTCTCTTTGTAAAATTATTAATAGAGGGGTGATCAAGTTGGTGCCTAAAGAGGGAGATGAATCTCAACTTAAATATTGGAGACCGATCACTCTTTTAAATCAGTCCTACAAGATTATTGCTAAGATCCTAGCTAAAAGGGTTGTCGGCATGCTTAATGACATTGTCTTAGTTTCATAGATTGGTTTCATCAAAGGGAGATACATTTTAGAAAATCTAATCACTAGTTGGGAGCCCATGCAATGGGATAAAGACAGTGAGAAAAATGCAGGCATGATTCTCCTTGATTTTGAAAAGGCGTGTGGTTGGAGAGTTGCAGACCATGGGTTTTCTCCCCCTTTTTTTGTAAATGGGTGAACATCCTTTTCAAGGATTCCTCTACAGTGATTGAAGTCAATGGGGAATCTGAGTCTGTTTTTCTTGGGAGGTCCATTGGACAAGGCTTCCCTCTTTCCCCTTGACTATTTGTTCTGGCAACAGATGCTATGTTTTATCTGCTCAAAGAAAATGAAGTGGGTCCTCTTGTAAAAGGTATTATGCTACCTAACAATGATGAGTTGATTCTAGAACAATTTTTTGATAACACTCCCTTGTTTATTACTCTTTCTAAATATAACTTTGACAATATGTTGGTTAGTGTTAATGTAATCTCACACACACACACACAGAGTTTGATTGTGTGTGTGTGTGTGTGTGTGTGTGTGTGTGTGTATATATATATATATCAACCCTGTCATTTACGCACACTTGAAGACTGGAATATTTAAGTATTCAGTGTGTGGTTCAGTTAGGCAAAGATCCATATATGTATAAAGGTTGATAGGGTGACTATGGGTCACGCCCAATAGACATGACTCATACTTGAGTCACATCTATTGTGTATGACTCAATAGTCGCCACCGATAGACTAGAATTAATCTATGATAAGCCGCAACTAATTCATGCATACACTATACCATTTGATCACCTTTATTAATTCATATATATATATATATATATATATATATAGGAGTAAATATATGTATATAAAATGATATAAAGAACAAAAGGTAATATTAAAATATAATATCAATATTAGTTCCAATTAATCTATACTTTAACACTCCCTCTTAGATTAGTAGGACAAACAAAAATTGAAAATATTTATTTTAACACAAAAGAAGACTTTAATTAGAAGACTTCTTTATATAATATCAAATAAGAGTTGGTATATCAATAAAAATTATTCGCCAACTTATATTTCACACTATGAGACATGAGTATTGACCTATCAGAATATCAATCAAATGATATTCACCAAAATACTCTAGAGTAATGACCTATCAGAACATCAATTGAATGATGTTCACCAAGTACTCAGTGCGGTATTGGCCTATCAGAATATCAGGGCAAGATATTAACCAAGTATTCAACATATATCTATACAAGCAACTTGTAGATAATCAATTTAATGATATCTAATGCCTAGTTGTTGATTTATAAGATAAAGCCTTTACATGAATGAATCATGCTACAAGTTATTGTAAAATCGTCACCTTACAATAACTTCTCTCAATACAAGTGAAATCATTTTTAAAGTCATCACTTCTCAATGATCAACATAGGTTTCATTAATTTCATATACTATATATAAAGTACAATAATCAATTTTTCTGAGACATTTCCTCAGATTTTACAATCATACCAAGTTCTTTACGGAAGTCCTCAACCTTTGTTATAGCAAGTGGTTTGGTAAGAGTGTCTGCAATTTGATTCTTTGTACTAATATATTTTAACTCAATTACATCCTTCTCAACCATATCTTGAACATAGTGGAATGGTATCTTGATGTGTTTTGATCTATTATGAAACATTGGATTGAGAGATAGTTTAATGCAACTCTGGTTATCACAATAGATAGTAGTAGGTGGTAGAGGCTTTCCAAATAATCCAAATAGAAGCTTTCTTAACCATACAACTTCTCTTGCTCCCATAGATGCAGCTATGTACGCGGCTTCTATAGAACTATGGGCTACTGAAGACTACTTCCAACTAAAACAAGATATAATCATTGACCCCAAAGTAAAAAAACATCCTGAGGTGCTCTTACGATTCTCTGAATTTCTTGCCCAGTCAAAGTCTGTATATCCACTTAGATTAAGTTCAGTTTTAGTGTATTTTAGACTATATCCAATTTTACCACTAAGGTACCTAAGAATGTGTTTTGCTGCTACTAAATGGGTTTGTTTGGGTTCACACATGAACTGACTAAGAGCATTTACAACATAATAGATATTAGGCCTTGTGTTTACCAAATACATTAGAGAACCAATCATTTGTCGATATAGAGCAGGATCAACATTTTTAGAATGTTTTGTTGCTTCTTTTAGTTTCTTGAGATTTGTTTCTATAGGAGTCTTCATTGCCATGCTATCCAACATGCCAATTTTTTTGAATATGTCCAGACTATACTTCCCTTGATTTATGAAGATTCCATTTGAATGCTGCCATACTTCCAGTCCCAACAAATAGTGCAGTATTCCTAAGTCCATTTCAAATTCAGATGTAAGATCTTGTTTACATTTGTCAATAGGATGATCTTCTCCTGTAATCAAAAGATTGTCAACATATAAAACCATAATCAACATATCCCCCTATATTACCTTGTAATATAGATTAGGGTCTGCAATATTTTTAGAGAAACCAAACTTAGTTAAGTGATGATCTATCCATGCATACCAAGCTTGGGGAGCTTGTTTCAATCCATATAATGCCTTTTTTAGTTTACATACATAAGATTGTTTATCTTTGACTTCAAAACCTTCAGGTTTTTCAAGATAAACTTCCTCATCTATAACACCATTCAAAAATGCAATCTTTACATCCATTTGATGGATTTTCTATCCCTTGGATGCAGCAATGGCTATAATAGTTCTGACAGAGGTATATCTTTCTACAGGAGCAAAGGTTTCCTCATAGTCTATTCCTTCCTTTTGAAAAAATTCTCTTACCACAAACCTTGCTTTGTACTTGTCGATAATTGTTAGTTTGTGGTGACTAATCAGGGAAGTATTATACATACTTCATAATTCTTTGGAGCCCTATTTTATCGAGATTTTGGGTTGACATGTAATTATTAATTATAACCCTAAAGTGATCAAAATACTTGTATAAGAGAGCTTAGTGTTAGGGGTTTTCCATAGTGTGTGATGCAAAAATTGCTTCTTGCGGCGGTATTGAGTTGCAAGAGATTACGGATTGTAATCAAGTTGCAATCACTGGATCATAATAATATTGGACTTGCTATTTGGTGGACATAGCCCAAGGTTTGGGTGAACCACGTTAAATCTTGGTGTCTTGTGTTCTCTTTTGTGTGATCTATTAGTTTTTTATATTGTTTATATTTGCATGTAACTGTTATTTCTATCTATGGCTTAATCCTAACAAGTGGTATCAGAGCGAGGTTGTTTTTTCAGTTATCCTCTGCAAGAAAATCTCATGGTTGAGTGGGAGGGATGGCAGACGAGGGTAAGCTAAGGGTTGACAAGTGTAATGGGTAGAACTTTCAATTATGGAAGATGCAACTAGAAAAGTATGGGTTTAAAACCCTAAACCCTAAACCCTAAAAATCTGATGTATTTCAAACTTTTAAGAAATGGAAAGCTTGGCTAAAAATGAGACTGATAAGAAATTAAAATGTCTTAGATCTGATAATGGTGGTGAGTATTGTAATCATGATTTTGAACATTATTGCTCCAATAATGGTATTTGTAGACAGAAAATTGTTCCAAGGACTCCACAAGAAAATGGAATGGCTAAACACATAAATAGTATTATAATGGAGTGTGCAAGAAGCATAAGGTTGCATGTAAGGTTTCCCTTAAACATGTGGGCGGAGGTTGTCAATACTGTTGTATATTTGATTAATAGAGGTCCCTTTACTCCTTTGGGTTGTGGTATTCTTGAGGAAGCACAAACTGTTAAGAAGGTGAATTATTCTTTTCTTAGAACATTTAGTTGTGGAGTGTTTGCTTATATAGATTTTGAAAATAGAACCAAGCTAGAAGCTAACTCAAAGAAATGTGTATTTGTTGGATATGGCATTATTGAATTTGGTTATAGGTTTGGGATTTTGAAAATCGTAAAATTGTAAGAAGTAGGGATGTCATATTCAATGAGAAAGTGTTGTACAAAGATCTATTGCAACAACATGAGAAGAAAGAAGATGATTATGTAGTTTTGGATGATACTCCAAAAAGATGATGTTCCAGCAATTCCTCGTGATGTGCAACAATCGCAATAACAAATACCACACACCCTAGTGAATGTTAGATGGTCAACATGGCTAAGTAGACCTCCGAAAATATTTTCTTCTTCTTTGTACTCTATTTCACTAATAGATGCGAGTGAACTTGAACGTTGTGATGAAGTTGTGCAAGTGGAGACAAAGATTTAGTGGGAGTGTGCAATGAAAGAAGAAATTGATTCTTTGCTGAAAAATAAGACATGGGATTTACGCAAGTTGCCTACAGGTAAAAAGGCTTTACAGAATAAATGGGTTTATAGGTTGAAAGAAGAGGATGGAGGTAAGGAAAGATTTAAAGTCAGGTTAGTTGTGTTGGTTCCCAAAACCACAGATTGGAATCCTACAAGCCTTGCCTGCTCGATGCTGGGATATCCAACCGGTTGAAGCCAACTTGACGGGATTGATCAATGTGATCTAAATCTCCTGCACTTCCGACTCTGCAAAATCGAGGCGGGTGTACCTGATCCTAGACAACAACCTCAAATCCAAGATGCTTAAAGCAGATCGATTAGAACATGAAGACAATAAAAGTTTTCCAAATGGAAAGAATTAGAGGAAAACTTTAAACTTGGGATTTATGAACTAGGAACAAAAGTAAATGATTGAACTAATGTCTAAATAAAGAATAAATATAGATTAATGCAACAGATGAATATATTAATTCCCTTAAGGTGAGAAATGAAACATTTGCCAGCATATGGATTATGAATCAAGAATAACAGACCAGTGCTTAATTAAATGGGCAATAGAGTCAATATTATTAGTTGAAACGTACAACTTTATAAAATTTAATATATTCAAACTATAAACAAATTTAATAATCAGATGCGATGGATCAATTATTTAAATGTAATTTTAAATTAGTCTAAAGTGCACTTTAACTCTTGTAGAGACAAATTAGACATAAATACGAAAATAATTAAATATTTTACAATATTTATGTTTATCTAATTTAAAATGCAATAATGACCCAGTCCACTTATCCGAAGATTAAAATATTTATAGAAAATAATAAAAAACATTTATAAAGGACACAACTTAATAATAAATTAAACTCCAATGCAAATAAAAATGAATGCACTTACAGATTATGCTAAAAATAAAAATCACAAGTAGAGAGACTTCTTATAGATGATCCATCCATTGCAAATTTATCCGGACCGAATAAAATTTACTCAAAAATCCACCATCCATAGGCTTAGTTCAACATGTCATTCTTTTGCCGATGAGAAAATATAATATATCATAAGGCATAGGCTAGACAAAAATTTTAAAATATGAATGAATATTGTGTCTCTCGTTTTGATTTTTACATCTCATATATATAGAGGACCAAGGGGCATTGGTTGCCTTATTGAATCGTTCACACCTTTTCATAACATATAACGGGTCATTTTAAATGGTATTATAACCTTTGCAAATTACTTAATATAATTTAAATTATACTCCAACAAAATCGATGGTCCAATAATTTCCACAGCTTATAATGTTGAGACAATATTTCTCACTCCCGTGAGCGCTCCTACTGTGAGATCATTCGCATCCATGCTAAGTCTCCAGATAATTCCCTAGATTATTCATTTCGCACCATTTACTTCTTCGTTCATGCACATGCAGACCTGTACCCTCCACGTATAAGATTGATGTGCTCCCGGACTGGGGATGCGTGGAATGCAGAATAATATTGGAACGGGTACCCTTGTCGCAAGAAGGTTCTCACATCTTCCCACGCACTCAGCCCAAATATTGTGCAACCAACTTTAGGGCAAAAACAGTATCACTAAGAACAGATGGATAGCATGAAGAGTCTGCCCTTACATTTTAGAAATGATCTCCATGTTTTAACACACCTTGTAAATTATTTCATGCTACAGATTCATTCTTTTTTACTTGAAAAAGGAAAATGATTCAAAGTCTCCAGAAGACAAGAGGTATTTGCATCCATGCTACTCACGGGACTCATCTTCTGAGATTTTTTATATTTCCTCTTCAAAAAATTGCAGTGACTCCTCTTATGTGGCTGAGTCTCTAAATACGCTGATCCCAATTCTCTGTATATGTGAATGTTGCATATTCTATAGCTTGCCTTTATTAATATAATGTCTGTTGTTGTTACAATCTTGCTTTGATATCTACAACTATGTTGTATTTAAGTCTGATGCTTGCCATCAAATTTCTATTTTCCAATAAATGTATTGGTAGCGTGCTAGTCTCTACCCTCGATGCAATTCATCTGTCCATCTGGTCGCTCCTATCAAAAGTGTTTAGCTACATGCTCATTTTACCTTACTCTCAAACATTTCTCTTCAAGGATGAACTATTGTTTACATTTGTAACTCACATCAAAATCTTCAAACTTGCAATTGGCACTCTATTTGTTGCCTCATTGGGAAGGAAATGTTACTAGATGTTGGCATCATGGGTGGCAGAAATTCATAGTTCAAAGAATCACTGCCAAGTGAGGGTCCAACATTTAATGGAGATTTTGATAACATTCTCAGTTGCAGTTCTGTACCTACTGACCTAAAATTGTTCACTGCACTTGTTGAAGGACCACCAGAATGAGCTAAACTGAAAGAAATGATGCTAGTACTTACACCACTGCAACCAGGAAGAGATGCTTGAACAATTTTCAGCCTTGAGTGTGAAGTTGTGCTAAGATTTTGATGAGAAAAATGAGGAGGCCGAACTAGTCCATACTTATGTCCTAATATACCTTCACTTCTTTTCATCAAAAATGATGTCTTGGTGGAGGTAAAAGGATCACTCCATGATACATATCTTTCTCTACCCATTAGCCAAATGAAATAGTAACATTTCTCCATAGACAATACATCAGTACAAACATTGTTGATTAGCTGTGCACTCACTTTACATATTGTGTCAAAACCAACATCAGTTTCTATAGACTGGTTCATCAGGTCCTCCTCTAGTGCTACAGGAATTCCAATTACCTTTGTTTAACATCCAGATTCTACGAATGTTTCAGCATCAGTGTTTGATTTAATACCTCCAATAAAAAGTCCATCCAATTTTAAATCTTGACATGCAGCTAATGCAGCATTAACTTGTGGAGTTGTCCTTATCCGATCTTTTGTTCCTCCCAGTAGGTCATATTCACCTTGATTACGGTGTGTCCGAAGAATATCATTCGTGAGTTCTAGTGGATGCTGCACTTTGCCCATTCCTTCTTTTATTATGATATGCATCTGATTTTATGGGAAATGAATCAACTTGATAAAGTATTCACATCTCAATGACAATACCATAAAGCTTTCAACATTATTTCAAAAAATGGAGACCAAATTTTTTTGGGCTCCATCAAGTTGTAAAAGGATTTGCAAAGAAAAAAGGCATTGATTTTGATGAGATGTTCTCTCTTGTTGTTAAAATGACTTCTATTCTCATTGTTTTAAGTATTGAGGCTATTGAAGATTTGCATTTGGAGTAGCTTGATGTTAAAACAAGCTTCCTTCATGATGATTTGGATGAAGAGAAATATATGGCTTAGCCACAGGGATTCGAGGTCAAAGGTAAGGAGAATTTAGTGTGCAAATTGAAGAAAAGTTTATATGGCTTGAAGCAAGCACCTCGGCAATGGTATCTGAAATTTAACAGTTTTATGCATGAGCATGGATAGTAGGTGTCATTAAGATCATTTTTTTTTCTTTAAGAGGTTGGATGATGATAGCTACATTATTTTATGTTTTATATGTTGATGATATGCTTGTAGATGGGTCTAACATGGATCATATTAAGGGACTAAAACACCAGTTAACACATGCATTTGTTATGAAGGATTTGGGGGCATCAAAAAAAATCCTTAGTATGAAGATTTGCAGAGACAAGAAAAATAAGAAATTGGCATTATCTCAAGCTGATTATATTGTGAAGGTGTTGCAACGTTTCTCTATGGAAAATGCTAAAGTAGTCAACACACCTTTACTTAGTCATTTGAAGTTGACTAAGGAGATGTGTCCCAAGACACAAGAAGAGGAGGCTAACATGTCTAAGGTGCCTTATGCTTCAGCTGTAGGAAGCTTGATGTATGCTATGGTATGTACTAGGCCAGATATTGCACATGCAGTGAGAATCCTTAGTAGGTATATGAGTCATCCAAGAATTGGGCATTGGAATGTAGTAAAATGGCTTCTTAGATATCTGAAAGGAACATCTAGTAAGTGTTTACACTTTGGGAGCTCTACTACTGATTTACAGGGATATGTTGACTTAGATTTGGCAGGGGATATTGATACCAGGCAGAGTACAATAGGTTATGTATTTACTGTTGGTGGGGCAGCAGTGAGCTAGGTTTCTAGGTTACAAAAGGTTAATGTTTTATCCACTACAAAGGTAGAGTATGTTGTTGCTACAGAGGCAGCCAAGGAGATGATATGGCTTCAATTCTTCCTGGAAGAATTGGGACACCCTCAGAGAGATAATTATCTATTTACAGATAGTCAGAGTGTCATTCATCTTGCAAAGAATTCAACTCTACATTCAAAGACAACACATACAATTGTGGTACCATTTCATTCGATTAGTTTTGGATGATGGATAGTTAAAGTTGGACAAGATACATACGGATGACAATCTAACAGGTACGTTTACAAAAGTAGTGACAAGGGAGAAGTTGAATTCTTCTTCAACTTTGGTTAGTCTTCTAGACTGAAAAAAATAAAAGAACAACAAAGTTTAGGGTGGTTTGATCTAGTGGGAGCCTTATGGAGTAGTGGCATAGCTATAGGATTAATCTCTAAGTGGGAGATAGTTGTTTAGCGTGGAGCCTGATTAGTCCCCAAGTGGGAGATTGTTAGTTTGTAGTGACTAATTAGGGAAATATTGTACATACTTCATAATTCATTGGGGCTCAGGGCATCGCCTCAAAAACAAAATTGGACCCTATTTTATTGAGATTTTGTTGTACTTGTTGATACTTCCATTTGCAATATGTTGAATTTTAAATAACCATTTTGAAGAGACAACAAATTTATTTTTGGGTTTAGGAACAATGTCCCAAACATTATTTAAGTATGGAATTATATTCTTCTATCATGGCATCTTTCAAGTTTTGATGTTTCATTGCTTCTCTTACATCAGATGGTTCAGATTTGGAAATTTCACTTAATAATGCAATATAACTAGAATATATGTTAGGATGTTTTCTTTCCCTAATAAAATTTGAGGGAATGGAATTATTTTCTTCAATTAGTTTTTTAGCCCATAGTGGTCTTTTCTTTTCCTCAAAAGTGTGAGCAACGTCCATAGGTTCAACAAAGTTATCTTCTTCCATTAGAAACTCCTCCTCATTGTTAGAGATTTGTTCTTCTAGTGTATCTTTTGAATTTGATTAAGTTTCATCCTTAGATCTTTTGAAAGATGAATCTTCATGAAATATTACATCTCGAATTAGTTCAATACTTCTTTGTCCAGGGATATAGATATGATAAGCTTTAGAAGTTTCATTGTATCCTACAAAGATTCCCTTGTTTCCTGATGGATCTAGTTTTGTTCTCTTCTCCTTAAGAATGTGCACATAGACATGGAAACCAAAAATTCTTGGGAATTTAATAGTAGGTTTCTTCCTAGAGAATGCTTCTTTAGGGGTCTTGAATTCAAGATGGGATGTGAACATCTATTTTAAATGAAAGCAACAGTGTTGGAAGCTTCTCCCCAAAGAAAAGTTTCAATATTTTGATCATGAAGCATTGCTTTAGCAGCTTCAAGTATGGTTCTCTTATTTCTCTCAGCTATTCCATTATGTTGAGGATTATAGGGAACAAAACACTCCCTCTTGATTTTTATAGTTTTACAATAATTTATAAAGATCTTTGAAATGTACTCTACCATTATAAGTTCTCAAAACTTTTATTTTCTTCCCAGATAGATTTTCTACAATGTCTTCAAATTCTTTAAATTTTGTTAAGATTTCTTCAGACTCTTTACTCTAAGAAATAGATCCAAGTTTTCCTTGAGAAATCATCCACAAATATAATTTAGTATAGAAAGCCCCCAAGTGAAGAAACTGACATTGGCCTGCATAAATTTGAGTGAATAAGCTCTAGAATTTCTTTGGATTTACTTTGACTATTTAGAATTGTGGTTTTAATATTCTTCCCCAATGCACAACCTTTACGAGTTCCTTCATGGTAAGGATAAAGTTTTGGTAGACTAGTTACCATTTTTCCTAGAGATGGTAATCCTTGAAAATGAAGATGACCTAGTCTCTTGTGCTAGATTTCATTTTCTTTGACATAATCATGAAGGAGAGATGAATGTGTAAGGGTGTTTAGTTGGTAAAGACACCCGTGTCTGGAGCCAATTTTGTAAGCATTATTTATGTTAGAATTCTTAGGTTGGGCTAAGACTTTTCCCTCCATAAATGTGACTTTTTATCCTTCTTCAAGAGCAGAGATGGAGACCAGGTTTCTTTTTATACCAGATACATATAGTACCTTAGTAAGTTTAATTGATTTTTATATTTTCAAATGTATAGTACATGTCCCTATTCCTCTTACTGGATAGCTAGTATCATCCCCAATAGTTACTTCCTCAACATAGTCTTCCATGATTGAATCCAACTGTTCTTTAAAACCTATAATATGTCAAGAGGCTTTGCTATCAATTACCCAAGTACTTGATCTGGTTAAAGCTTCATTGGAGAGGGCTGAATAGAATGCATTATTTTCAGAATTTCCATTTGTGTTTTGGGTAGTCACAAATGATGCTTGTTGCTTAATTCTAACAGGACATTTAGATGCTAGATACCCAATTTTATCACATCTAAAGCATTGCATTTTAGAGAAATCTGGTAGCTTTCTCTTTCCTTTGAACTTATGTTTTCTCTTCTTCTTATTTACTTGAGTAGAAAGAACTTATAAGCCTTCCTTAGATGAGGAGACATTTTGGCCTCGAGCTACTTGTATGCACTCTTCTTGTATACAATCAAGTTTTAGTCTTTTGAATTTAGGAAATTTAGATCGAGAGCACACTCCTTGTCTAAAGGTATCCCAAGAAGAAGGAAGGCCTTTTAGGGCCATTATTATTAGCTATTTTCCATCATAGATGTGTCCTATAGAAGAGAGTTGACTCTGTAGTTTAGTTATTCTCATAAAGTAAGAAGAAATTGTCTCTCCCTTATTCATTTTAATATTTGAGATTGTGTCCCTTAATGTAATGATTCGAACAACATTATTTATTATAAACATATTCACAAGAGCATTGTACGCCTCATGTGTAGTATCTAGTTTTGAGATTACTAGAAGTAGATGAGTTTTTACACCATCCACAATAAGCTTCATGGCTTTGTCATTATCATTCTCCCATTTTTCTAGTTCCTCATTTCCTTTGGGGGGTGGGTCAAAGTTTTTGATGAATTTATTGAGGCCATGTTCTTTGTTTCCATCCTGCAAAGTCAGAATCCCGTTCTAATTTGTCTTCTAGTCTCATGTCATTGACCATTATGAATAGTATTTAGAATAATATCTGATAAAGAACCACTTCTCAAACCTGCTTATGAATAATATCTGATATAGGATCACTTCTCAAGCCTGCTCTAATACCATGTTAATGTAATTACACACACACACACACACACACACACACACACACACACACACACACACACACACACACACACATATACATATACATATACATATACATATACATATATAGATATATATATATATATATACACACACACACACACACACATGTATATATATATATATGTATATATATGTACATATATGTATATATGTACACACACACACACATATATATATGTACATATATATATATATATATATATATATATATATATATATATATATATATATATACACACACACACACTATTTGATTGTTTTTACAGATAATATTGTCACAATATTAGGATCAGAACTTGTAACTATTTTCAAAAATTTGCAGTGATGTGTGTGTGTGTGTGTGGAAGATATAAATAAATCAAACCTATTATTTATACACACTTGAAGACTGGAATATTTGTGTTCTCTATGTGTTTCAGTCAAGAAAAGATCCATATATGTATAAAGGTTGATAGGGTGACTATGGGTCACACCTGATAGACATGACTGATACTTAGTCATGTCTATCATGCGTGACTCAATAGTCACCACGAATAGACTAAAATTAATCTCCAATAAGTTGTAACTAATTCATGCATACAATATACCATTTGATCACCTTTATTAATTCATATATATATATATATATATATATATATATATCTGCAAGGATAAATATATGTATATAAAATGACATAAAGAACAAAAGGTAATATTACAATATAATATCAATATTAGGTCCAATTAACCTATACTTTAATAGTTAGGCTCCTCTTCTTTTGTAAACCCTTTGGCACCAAGATTTGTCAAATGAAATCTTCTATTATTGGCTAGGATGATTTCCCTCTTGAGTGGGTCTTGAATAAATGTTGTCAATGGGTGGGACCTCATAAGATTGTGATGTACTTAGGCATACCCTTCTCTATGAACCCTAATCTTAAAGATATGTGGAATTAGATATATGTCAAAATTGAGAACAAACATAGTAAATGACAAATTCACATGCTTTCTCATGTTGGAAGAGCTCAACTAGTTCAAAAGGCTCTTTCCTCTTATGCAATGTATTATGCTTTAGCTTGGATGTTTTCTGATTATCAGTATAATAAAATGCAAAAATTTCTAAGGGACTCTAATTGGTATGATGACATTGATAATAAGAAGACATTGTGTAAAGTGGGAGTGGTGTTTCCTTCTAAAGGAACTTGGTGGCCTTGGGATTAGGGATATTAGATTAGAAGACATTACCTTAGCCTCTAAATGGATGCAGTTAACAAGAATCCTTGGTACATTGTTATGGATAGATCTTTATGGTGGGGAATTACTCTTAATAATAAGCCTCTAGCTCCAACACGATATTGCTTGGCTAAAGCTTGGAAGTGTAAAAGCATCTCTCTGTTGCAGGATATTGTGATGGAGAACCAACTAGGTTCTTGGGAAGTTCTCTAAACCAAGTTTCAACTTCCATGCTTTCAGAAGAAAACATATACATTAATCACTAAAGTTGGTGGTAAATTCTTTCCTATCAATATTTTAATTATAAACAGTATATTGATCGGATGAGATAGATAGATGGTAAATTTCTAAGAGAATCTTCTTTCAAAAAAATCTATAAAATGATAAATTATGATTTGGCTATCATCAATAGAATCAACCAGGTGTAGGGCTTTAGTTGGTCGTGCACTAGATGGCAATTTGTCTTTGATTTATTTTGGCACTCTCATGTTGACCCCAAGAATGCTTCTTTAGATTCTTTTTGCTTCTACAAAAGCTTGTTGTTGGGCATTTTCTTTCTCCTATGGGAAAGCAACCTATTATGTATGCATTGTGTAATTGTTTAGAGTCTTTTGAGCATCTTTTTTTTTAGTGCAATTCTACTTGTATGATCTGGTCTATGTTCTTTGTAAACCTATCAACTGGAAGCACAAACTTGGTATGTCTTAGCATGAAATACTTACTATTTTTGTTGATAAATTTGATACCAAGCTCAATATATTTTGGTTTCTCTTACTAATGAAATTTTATGGTTCATCTAGAAGCAAAGGAATGAGGAAATATTTCAGCTCAGAAAATGAGACCTTACTTAGTTTTCTATGAAACTCACCCTCTCTCACATAATGTCACAGGTCATTGCCATTTTTGAGGTGCCAAGAGAAAGGTTCCTTTCATTACTCAAAGAAGGCAACATGCTAATCTTCAAAGATGATATCCATCTTTCCAAATTTGTGGCAACAAAATCTGACAACAAAATCATCAATGATGGTTTTCAACATGATCGAAATCTAAGCAATGTGGAAGGCAACACCAATATGTAGAACATTCAAGCTATTACTCCAAATCTAACCAGGGACACTTAAACAAAAAACATCATCAATGCCCAAGAAGAAGATTCTTTCTATGGAGATAGTTGGGATAACCCCATTAACAAGAGCAATTAGACTGATAGTTGGAACTAGTTTATGTTTCTAAAGCTCTTATATTTTTTTATTTAAGTCAATATTATATATTTGCTATACTTGTAACTATTATACTTTGAGCCTAATGATAATCCCAAAATGAACTGATCGACATCATATTTTGTGATGTATATATTTTTTTTCTCTTGTAATCTAGTTGATGAACTATCTCTAATAGAAAAAATTCATCTAAGATTGATAAGAGTCCTTATTTCTAGATGTGTTCTTTTATTATTTCTCCATTTCAATCATATATTAGCCTATGGGCTCTATGTTATCATTTTGTGGACTTGTGTTTATTCTTGAACTCAAAATCAGCTATACTTCATAATCTAGCATCCCCTTGTCATCTAAGACCTATGATTCTAATCTAAGACTTGGTTAGTGGGTACAAAATGCCTTGGACAATTTGCTCCCAATTATAGAATGCCTTGGGTCATTTGTATCCTAAGTTTTGGGCTTAAGTTCAAATGGATGGCTTGTTGTAGCATTTTAATGGGAAAGTAAATCCTATATCGAAGCCCTCTAATTTTCAAATCTTGAAATGTTGTGATAGGTATATAAGAACCCACTCTATCCTCATTTTGGCACACAAGACATAGACATCCATCTCAAGTACACAATCAACATTTCACATCTTAACATTTTTGAGCATTTAAGGTGTCTTTAAAGAATATTGTCTCCATGAATCAATCTTCTTTCCCTTGTTGATTGTCAAAAAATGAGTCCACCATCAAAGAAGAAGATCTATAAAAATTCAAACATCCACATTTATTTTAGTATTTAATTATTCAATCCTTTTCTCTCAATCAAGCATTATGAAAAACTACAATATCCATTACCCAAGGTTTTGTCTTTCATATATATTTTTTGAATTCTAGTGTTCAATCAAAGCTACACATCAACATATTTGATCACATTTAACAAATAATTTTCATTGTCAAGGTATGATATGCTCCATTTTTCATATTTAGTATTAGTTATATAACAACACACTTTCACTTACTTTGTATCATTTGAAGGGTACTTCTTGTATACCAAAAAAAAGTACACTTCTATAAACCATTACACTTGAGAGAACTCATGGAAGAGGGAGTCTCAAGAAGGGTCTTATAGATTCCTATCTATGACATGTAAGAGCCATGAGATGGTGGTTCTCAAATGAACTTGGGCTATGCAACCCTTGCAACATGCACCATAGAATAGAAGATTCATAGAGTAGAGACAAGAGTGCCATTATCCAAGAATCAATGATGGATGCAATGCAAATGCAAGCTATTCTAAATTAAATAAAAGAGTTACAAGATCCTCCTAGTTAAGCTATGTGAACTAAGCTAGAGCACAAAGGAAAAAAAGCTAAAGAGTATTTCATAATGCATATAAAATGAGGACTAAGCTAAGAATGCAAGAATGCTCCAAGTGCTCCAAAAGCTATAAGAAAACCTTCACCATAATGTTAGCATTGACTAGAATGATATGAGAGAGTGAGGAGAGAGCCTCCTTTTAAACAGTAATGGGTGGTAGAAATTAAGAGGAAAAATCAAGGGTGGAGAATGAGTCTTGAGTGCTTCATGTCCACAAGAATCTCACCTAAGAAAGACCAATAGTTATGTTTAAGATAAAACATGTGAGGAGGAGAATAAAGGTTCCACCCACCTTAGAAAGTGTGCAACTCATGTGAGACAAAAATGTATTTTATTTTATTTTATTTTTAAAACAGGAATAATGCTTTTCATGTGCACAATTAGGATAAGTGGGACTTTGGGGATTTTATTTAATTAAAAGAGAGAAAGTTCTTTCAATTAAATAAAAGAGATAGGATAAGGTGGTCAAACCATAGGTTATAATTTAATAAATAGTAAAGTGACAATTTGATCAAAGATAAGCAAAAGATAAATTAAACTAAAATGCTAGAAAGGGGGCTCATAGTCTAGATGACCATTTTTGGGTGATTACATTCTCCCCTCTTTGACTAATGTGCGATTGATCTAGGAACACATTAAGTCAAAGAATGAAGAAGCTAAGCTAATAGAGAAATCTAACTATGAAAAATGAAGCACAGAAAGATAGTTGATCCTGAATGTACAATCAACAAGCAACAAGATTGAACATTGGGAGAGATATATCGAAAGAAAATGGAAAGGTCAAGCATATTCCCTAGAGAGATAGATAGATCAAGAGAAAATATAAAGGTAAAGCATGTGCTCTTGAGAAATTAAAAAAACCAGAATCAATTTGTAGTGATGAAAAGGGATGATAGAGTATTCTTAACCCCTCGAGATCAAAATCAAATTAAAGTAGAGGAGATGCAAAGATGAGATGGATTGAAATCAATCAAAATAATATATAGTCCAAAATGACAGATATGCAATTAAGACAAAATGTTGACCAACAAGTAAAAGATATGCCTCAATGTGACTAGATTTGACCAAAAGGATAAAGCATAAGAATTAGGTCAAAGCAAGAAGAAAGGTGACAATGAAATAGAATAAAAGAGAAGAGATGTGGAGAGAGTAGAAATGATGAAGAAACAAAGAAAATGAAGATTGCCTCAGAAAGATTCAAAGATTAAGCATCAAAAGGCTAGCCAACTACACAAAAGAAGGGAGAATTTTAAAATGAAAATTTGACCAGCAAGATGAACTATGATTTTGATTTTAGTTTCAAAAATGGATCCAGGACGTCAAAATTGGGTAAGGGTGCAATGTTTTCACAAATATGAGGAGTTCAAAAATTAGGTCAAAAAGGTTATATAAATTATCCAAAAGGGTAGATAGATGTGATGATAAGATTAACCCTTTTGATGACAGGAAAATAAAAGATGGTGAGATGATAAGATCAAAAGGAGATGAAGATATAGTCAAGAAAAGTCAAGGAGATTAACATAACTTACTGGCATGTTCTCCATAGATAAGGAAGACTCTCTCAACACTCAAAATGCAAAGCTAAGCTAGAATGAACCATAAAATGCATGCTAGTATACAAAGGTTCAATTTCAAGGACACTGGAAGATCATACAATCATCACTAGAAAAACTATGAGGATATGAATATGATCTATATCAAATAGATATGTGGGAGCCTAACCTATAAATCAAAGACATAAAGATCAAGGTGATGATGTAGTTAGATTCCCTAGGTTTAATATAGAAATAGTATGCTTGCATCAAGATACAAAATGTCAAGATGACCATAAGTATGCACTTGCAAAAAAATAGACAAGGACATAACGTTGTAGATCCTAAGTGTCAAGTAAGTCAAGAACAAATTTCAAGACACCTAAGATCTAAGAAAATACATCCACAGACATAAATCAAAGGAAAACATTCCTTATGCCCCCAATCCTCTAGTTTGTGACATCCTTGAGAGACTATTAGGGAGGGAGCACTTAGGAAAGAAATCAATAGAAATTGCACACAAAGAAAATAAGTCAAGAAATACTCAGCCATTTTTTCATTTTGAGCACGTGTGTGAAAGTCACATAACCCTCTTCCTAGGACTCAAGTATGCCACTGAGAATATTGCAACATCCTAGACTACACAGAGTGTCAACCCAAGTTAAGGTATCCAATAAGTGTTGAGAAACACTCGATGTTAAAGGAGAGTGTTGAAAAACATTGTTTGGAGTTTCCCAAGAATATATTTTGTGCCCCCTAAACATCGATGAGAGTTTGTTCTGAGCTAGGAAAGGAAAAGCAATATGAGATGATAGACATAAGCACAAGAGTCTCAAGTAGCACCTCTTTCTAGGTTTTCACCACTTGGAGAGAATTTTTTTAAGAACATTTTATGATTTTTTTTTCATTTTTTAGTAATTTTATAATTCTTGGTGATACATCAAGACACCTATTGCTAGGTTTTCACTAAGGTGATCATTTCTTTCAGGACATTTCATGTTTTTAAGGATTTTTTCAGCATCACATTTGGTTTTATTTTGGATTTTTTAGAATGATTTAGATATTAGTAGTTCTCAAGAAAGATACATTTTTGTCCCAGTGTCTAGCAAGGTATAGGACATGATGGAGTAGAAAGTTGATTGATGAGTAGATATTGGATAGGCAAGGAGTCTGAAGCAAGATGAAAATGATCCTCAAGGACAGGCTCCTCAAGGTACCCAAGCTAGGGAGAGATAGTCATATGAAGCATGTTCAGATAAGAAATGAAATCAAATGAGAGAGATAGAAAATAGGATAATGACCTAATGTCATGAAAGTGTATAACCCAAAAGAGAGAACATGTCAAGAGGCTTCTAAGAACCATGTTTTCATCTTTATTTTGATCAAGAATGAGATGTCAAATAGATAGGATAGAAACATGATAGAGAAATAAGAATGAAGCTAGATATGAAGGTTGTGAGTGAACGAGCAAGATCATGATAGAGAAGTTGATGGATAAGATAGAAAATGTGCATGAACAACTCAACATTGTTAAGATGAAAGAGAGAAGAGGGAGTAGATGGATGATAGAAGAATTACACATGATGCCTATTTACCAAGTTTTTATCATGGTTGGTACTTATCCAATGCACCACAAGAAGTGGTTTTCACCATACAACAAATTTATCTCTCTTTACTTTTTCTTCCAAGGCACTTTTTCTTTCATTTTTCGCTTTTTTTTAATAAGATTTTTAGATTGAATGGATAGTGCTCCTATTGGAAGGATAATCCATGGTAAGCCAAGACCATAAAAAGGTACACTCAAAGATGTAGATCAAGTAATGGTAGTAAAAAAATTATATGGAGGATAATAGTTCATGTCTTGGGAAGCTAGAAGGAGTATGAATAGTAGGTAAATGTAGGATTGAAATATTGCATGAGTGTAGGTGAAAAAGTGGGCAAGATCAATATTGACACATACTTTCAAGGGTGGTGGAATGATGAATTAAATAGCTTGAGATTTAGATGTATGAGATTGTAGGAAACTTTTGGAAGAAGATGAGGTGGAAGCCTTTGGAAGCTTTTGAGGAAGATGTTTGGAAGAAGATAAAGTGGAAGGCTTTGGAAGCTTGAATGTCAACTTTGATTTATTTGGGAATCCATATAGCTTTTGAGTTTTCTTTTCCTTTGGATGCTTTAGAAAAAATTTCTTCAATGATGGATTTTGAACCCATATTTTCTTTGATTTCACTCTTTGGTTAGTAGACCTTTGTGCTCTCTTTAGTATTTTTCTTTCTTTGAATTAACATTTCGATAAGAGAGGAAATAGTGATCTTCAATTTTCACTGGATTCTTGTGGTTATTCTTATGTTGTACATCCAAATTTCTTCTAAAAGATATGACTTTTGTGGATAAATAAGGCTTATACGTCTGGTTTAGATGTAAATGTGGGTGTAGATTCATCAAGGATGAGTGTCTTTGTTGGTATAATGAGAGAAGTAGGTGATGAGATAAGAGTCAAAGTAGAAGATGGAGGAGCATAAGGCCCCAGTATGAAGGAAGGTTTGAAGGATTTAGCTTAGATGGATAAGGACCAAGGATAGATTTGGAAGTTGCAAAGGGATAGTGAGGATT
The DNA here is from genome assembly GCA_028749045.1 of Cupressus sempervirens. Classification (NCBI taxonomy): domain Eukaryota; kingdom Viridiplantae; phylum Streptophyta; class Pinopsida; order Cupressales; family Cupressaceae; genus Cupressus; species Cupressus sempervirens. Next base: position 523,563,467 of record CM053783.1, on the reverse strand, counting down.
GGTATCAACATCTTTAGAGTGAGCAATGTGACCAAGGCCATAAATAGAATCACGAGTATCTTTGATAGGAGAAACAACTTCGAGAGGAGAATTTGAAGCTTGAACATAGTTTTGAAGTGGATATGAACAAGTAGAACAAGAGGGGATATTTTGATCTTGACAAGTTTCTTTGGATAACATAAGCATAGTGTGTCTTTGTTGATCCTTAATAAGATCATGAAAAGTATTAGAGGCAGTTTCTTCGTCATATTTGGGAGATGGAAAAGAAACATGATATGGTGGAATGACATCTTGAAGGAGATGAAAGGGTGTTTGATCTTGATCTTTCTTGATAGATATATCTTTACCTTTGTGAGAATCCTCTTGACATGGAGCCACTTCTAAGAATAAGGGAGAATGTGGATTTTGCATGGTAAGATCTTGAAAAATTAATAGAGGATAGGAATAGTAGGCATCATATCACATGAAGGTTGAGAATCCTTAGTCTTAGTAGTATGGATAAGATTTGTAACCAAGTGAAGATTAACTTGAGTTTCTTTTAGAGGTAGCTGTTTAGGGTACACATAGTCCATATGAAAAGCATTAGGTTGTTTGTTAGATGAGTCCATCTTGGAAAGATTTAAAGTTTTAGGAAGTTCATATGTGTTGGAAGAAGTGGAGGTGTCAAGGAGATGGTCACTAGACATAAGTTCATCAATATGATCTTACTTAAGAGAAGTATCCTCGTCATATGAGTCATCAGAGGTTCCAAAATCAATGATCATGTCATCAATAACATCTTGGACTTTAGGGTTTGACTCCATGAAATATGAAGTACTATGATCATAATGTCGATGATAAGCACAATAGATCTCCAAGAATGGGTTTTCGTATGAGTTGGACTTAGGCAATGAGATGAGCTTTGTGCCAAGAAGTGTTTGCAAGATGGCATCATAAGAATCTTCCAAGAGAGTAAAAATCCTCTCAAAAGTATTCCTAGGCTCTTTTGTTGTTCATTGAGTGAATATGATGTTTCCATGTCTTCGTCATAGTGGTCAATGATAGGTTTATCATGAAATCTTGGCCTAGGCTCAAAGGAGGTATCACTTACTTGTTCTCTAGAGAAGTCTTTGGATCCAATAGATGAAGATAATCACTTTCTTAGAGTATAAAATGTAGACCTTGAAGAAGATAATGACCTTAAAGAAGAGAACTCACACACATGTAAAGGCCTTAAGAAATATTCATGTAATGATGCTATCTTCTCCTCTATCATTTCTTCAAATTTAGAGTGCATTCCAATTATATGCTTAGTGAGATGAAGGTAATTAGGATCATTTTTGCCTTCTAGTTGTTTGTATTCATTTTATTTGTCTTTAAAATCTTTAGTGAAATGTAGGAACTCATGATCATCTAGACTTGGTTAAGGTTTGGAATAAAAAAGGTTTGAAGCCCATAGTGGTAGATAAGAAGTCAATCATGAAGGACACTTGAGGAATCTAATAAGGTGATAAAAGATAACTTTAATGTCCAAACTAGAGAGGTAAAGTGATCACTTGCAAATATAGCGGAGAGGGATTAAAGTGACTTGTCAAGAAAAGTGTCCAAGTAATTTATGACACTTGTGAATTGAGTCAAGATATAGGCAGTAAGCCAAACAATGAAGTAGATAGATAAGAAAAAGCAATTGAAAAACTCTCCCAATCAAGTAGTGTAGTTAAGAGATCAAGGTAACATTTCAGCAAAAAGAAGGTCCTAGTATGCTGACATAGACCAAGAAAGTAGAAGACCAAGAGTGGCAAGACCAAAGAGCCATTTTAAGCAAGTTCAAACACTAGAGACATAGAAAAGAAAATTTATATGATGAAACTCCCTCTAATAAGAAATACAATCAAAATTTCTAGACTTGAAGAAAAGATGTTTTGGACTTTTTTTTTGAGTTTTTGGGTGTTTTTTGTGTTTTTGAAGTTTTATGATTTTTGTTTTGTTTGTTTTTTTTGAATAAAAACAAACAATAGAATCATGCAAAAGGAAAAATTCCTAATGCTCAATTTGATGGATATGTCCCCTTTTTTTCCAAGTAGAGAAGGTGATGCAAGGCTGAGGCTTCTTGAGGAGAAAATCCCAAGCTACCCTTGCTAATAGTTACACATGAAAGTTTAATCAAATACAAAATAGGGAACAAGAGGCCATATGTAGCATTCAATAGGTGTACTTATTTAACTTTGCATATAAATTAACAACATTCCCATTTGTGAGGCCTTTTAGGTTGTGACCTTATATAAAATAAGAATTACAATTTAGAGTCCAAGCTCGCATCTTCTATCATCTACTCCTATAGATTATCTCTATATACCTTCTTACATCTAACCAAGATTTTATATAGCCAACAAAGCCACAAGTCGACTAATCAAGCATTTAATTACATTTAAAAGTCCAATAGTAGAAGAAGGACAACATAAGACCACACACACTTAAGGATAGGTCCACACATGAGTTAAGAGTTGGCTTCCAACTATACAAGATGTCATATCATCATAGAAAATTGCACCAAAAGAATTATCATGTTTCATTGGATGAAAATTATACGAAATAGAGATCACAAAGAACAACATAGAACATGAATATTATGAAGCATCAAAATGTGTACTTAGGACATAGATCTAGGGTAGGTACTCAACATGATATGAATTGCGATAAACCTAAAAAAAAAACTAACAATGACTACTTCATGAACAATGGACTAGAATAGAAAACAAAGAAATATTTTTGGTTGATGCAAGATTTCTCGTTAACCCAATATGCTCCTGCATTAGACACCTAGGGTAAGAAGAGAATTGATGTCCACATCAAGACTCAAGAGTGTTCTAACTTATATCATAAAGATCTAGCTCATCCTATAATATCCATGAACTATTTTCAACTGTTTTACTTTCCACTAAACAAGGTATCCAACGTAATCCTTTCCTCTGGTGCTTTTTATTTTGTTATTCAAGATCTGTTCAATGCCATCCTCTTTCTTCCTTGGATAATTTGGATTATCAATCAACTCAGTTTCAAGCTCATGGTAATCAAATATATTAGAAATGTTGAATATGGGAGAGATATTCATATCTCCTGGCAACTCAACTTCTAAAGCATTTCCACTTTCAAACTTTCTCAAAAGTTTACATGGCTTGAACTCCTTCATCTTCAATTTATTGTATGATCCAATGGGAAATCTATTTTTCTTCAAATGAACCATTACTCTATCACCTTCATTGAAAGATTTATGTCTTATCTTCTGATGAGCTCATTTTTTATATTCCTAATTACTGTTCTACAAAGTATGTGTTACATCATCATGCAAATCCTTTATGAAACTCATAATGTCTTTAGCATCCACACTACTCTTTTCTTCCTTGCTCAAGTTTCCCAGTTCTTTAGTTGCAATCTATTTATGATCTCAAGAGGTGTCTTCTTAGTACTTCTATTCATAGAGTTGTTGTATGTGAATTGAAATTTTGTTAAGACCAAGTCCCAATTTTTAGGCTTACTTCCAATCAAGTATCTCCACAAATTACCCAAACTTCTACTCAAAACTTTATTTTGTCCATAAATTTAAGGGTGAAATGTAGAATGAAAATTAAGCTTACTATTCAATTTCTTCCAAAGTTTCTTTCAAAAGTATCTTTTCAACTTAGTATCTTGGTCTAAAATAATTGTCTTTGGCAATCCATGCAACCTCACTACCTCTTTGAAAAATAGTTCTGCATCAAATGTTTTCTTGCAAGGTATGAAATGTGTCATGTTAGAAAATCTATCCACTACCAAAAAATTAGAATCAAAACCTCTCTGGGTTCTAATCCATCCAAGTACAAAATCCATGCTTATATATTCCCAAATTCTGTGAGGAATAGACAAAGGTGAGCACAATCCCAAATTCTAACTAGTTCCTTTAGCTACTTGAAAAACTCCACAACTTCTCACAAATTTTTGAGCATCCTTATATGTTTAAGGCCAATAGTATCTTCCAATATTGAACTTCAATGACTTATCAATTCCAAAATGTCGAACAAGTCCACCATTATGCTTCTCTTTAATGATGTTACTTCTTATAGATCCTCTAGGTATGCAAAGTTGAATTCCTTTGAACAACATGCCCTCTTGAATGAAATAGTCAATCCAATTATCTTGTTCACCCATCAAATGACACTTGCAAGCTTTCCAAGGTTTTACAAAATCAAGGTTAGTGCAATGCCTCGCCAAGGGGTCCAAAGAATTAAACTAGAATTTCACTAAGTTAGGTAGCATTTTTTTTTTTAAAAAAATATGAAAGTAATATCATTTACAACTAATACAAGAATAGCGGAAGCAATAGCAATAACCATCTAAAAGTAAACATCACATAACATAACATAATAGGTTACATTCTTTAAAGATCCCTTAACATTGAATTACATCTAAATCAACTAACATTATTGAATCCATCTAATACAACAACCACATGATATAATAATGATAAGTCCAATGTTTATACATTACATTTCTAACTGCTCAATCATCCAGTGTACATGTCACAGGGTATGAAAAGCTTAAAAGAATATACATATGAGGAATAAGGTACATCATCCTATTCTAATCCATGATACATCAAAATAAAGATAACCATATGATAGACATGATAAATCATCATAGAAGATATATAAATCCATCATAAAAGATCAAACATAATAAACTAAGTGCACGGTTCCTCCCAACCGTTAATAGCATCATTAGACCATCATGGATCCTAGCCATCCCTCTGCGCATGACACTCCAAATCACTGAAGAGATCATCGGTATTAACATAATAGGAATGTCACTCCTAACATATACTACATCATATGCAGAAAGTAATCTAACATGCAAATATAAGCATAAGATAACATCATCTAACATAAGCTAATCATCAATATAAGGATACATGTCCACCATCATAAATGATGCATCAACCATGATGTCTCAAATGGATCTCAAATGATAAGAGTGGAAAAACACTACCACCCGACTGCGTGGAACCTAAGTGGTCCACTCCCACTACGTTGAGGAGATAATCTCAAGTCTCAAACAGGCTTTCCAAAACACATAGCATAAATCTCTATAAGTCCAGGAATTCTAAAAGTATACTAACTCAAAGGTTCCAATCACAACTCGACATCTAATTTCTAGAGGCACACAAAGACATGTAGGAACCTACTATGCAAGCGAGAAAGTGTCATCGCATATATCATGTAGAAGTTACCCTGGCAGTTAGCTAAACTCCATAGGTCCCTACTAATCCTCATGCGGCCACTAGTATCCTCTCATATTGACAAGGCATACTATGGAATGCAAGGTCGTAACCATGTGTTCTCTCTACTCCCATCCTAGTCTGTACAAGCACTCAAGGCATGGGCGAGAATAAAACAATCGTCTTTTTAGGTTCATTTAGTTAGTAGTAGGTGTGAATGTTTTCACTTTTTAAACAACTTACAATGAGTTACCCTAGCAGCCTCTTAGGGCCCCGGCCCCCATTGCAAGCCACTTCCCGACATTACAAGCAGATTACCTACCCTAAGCTCATGCAATCATAAATCACCCCAGTCCTATACAAGCAACTGAAAAAGAAAAATCAAAAGATAATCCAAAATAAGAACATCAAATATCCACAATAATAGCATCAAATCTCCATGAGCAACTAAAAAGTATCCATAGAAAATCATGATCACAACAGCTCTCTATTGGCAACTGAAGCATCACTGATAATCAGAAGTATCCATTGGTTCTCAATAACCAAAATATATCTCAAATCATACTAATCGAAGAGTCCAAAATTGTTGAGTCAAAACATGTCACAACATGACATCATAAACCAACATTTCAGTCCCATCATGGCAATTGGAAAATATACCAAGGATAACTGATCGATGACTCAAAAATGGTTAAATCAAATGTCTCATACATATGAATCTCAACTATAACAATCAGTAATTACAAACATTTCGTAGAGCATTCCATCACATAACCATAGTTGGGTTTATAAAGATTGGAAATAAGACATCATCATGACATCACAATCATAACCCTCGAGCCTCTGGTAGACGTCCTATAACTGGTCAACACTAGTCAACCCAAAACCCAAAACAAATAGCATAGAGAAAACACAATGCAAGCACATGTTTTGGTTTTGCTAAAATTACATCATTGAATTAAAAGTGGAGGTTTTCAATTTATGTTTTCAAATTTATATATTGAGTAGAGAAATTGCACGTTTTACCTAACACATGTATTGTTTTGGATGGATAAAGGTTTTCCTTTATATGTCTAAAAATCTATCTTTCAATTATAATATTTTGAAAACGTCCCCCATCAAACTACTAATTGAATTTCATATATCTTTCCATTATAATATTTTGAAAACGTCCCCCATCAAACTACTAATTGAATTTCATATATTTTTATAATTTAAATCAATTAATTAAATCTTAATAGTTAAATAGCAATATTATAAAATAACTCACCATTATAAAAGATGAACCTTTAATATAAATCATTTATCAATTATATAATAATTTAAATTTATTAATAACATATTTACATACATACATATATATATATATATATATATATATATATGTATATATATATGTATATATATATATATGTATATCTATATATATATATATATGTATATATGTATATATATATGTATATATGTATATATATATGTATATATGTATATATATATGTATATATGTATATATATATGTATATATGTATATATATATGTATATATGTATATATATATGTATATATGTATATATACATACATATATGTATATATACATACATATATGTATATATACATACATATATATATATATATACATATATATATATATATACATATATATATACATATATATATATATAAATAATTATTAATAAAATCAAATTACAACAAATTTTGATTAATATCAAAAAAACTTTATCACATACCAACACTATTTTAATAACAGTTGCCGCCAGCTATTAAAAAGTCGTGCGACCCCATGCCTGCCATCGCAGGCCTGCGATGGCAGTTGCAATACCTGTGACTACAAGTATGGTGTCGCCGTAGGGCGTGCAGGGGGGTACGGGTTATATACCCGCCCTAAGTTATGTTTATTATTATTATTTAATAGCATTTTTAAAATGCTTTCCTCAGACATGAATCACGATGTGATTTCTTAATAAAGTTTTCTCAATTGCGATTTAACATTCAATTTTTCAATTATATATATATATATATACATATACATATATATATATATATATATATATATATATATACATACATATCTTTGTATGTATATATACATATGTATGTATGTATACATATGTATGTATATATACATATGTATGTATATATACATATATATATATATATATATATATATATATATATATATATATAAATGTACATATGTGTATATATGTGTGTGTGTGTGTGTGTGTGTGTGTGTGTATACGCAAAATTTTATACAGCATAAACATATATATTTATATATATAAATGTATATTTATGTAGATCTGAAAATATATATTTTTCCACAAAGAATATATATACAATTTTAAGAATTTTCTATAAAATATTTGTTCTCTAAATTTACCCAATAATTCTTCTAATGGATTTGGCTATAATTTGAACCCTAGCCTCGTAATCTCTTCAGATCTATGCATATAAAGTTTTCTCAAATAAATTTTAACTACCCATATTGAGAATGCATACAACCAAAATAGGAAAAATCCTCAGAAAACATATGGAAGACACGAAGAAGACAGGAAGTGCAAGATGCGGAAATAGCATAAGCAAAATCACAAGAGCCTACCCGAATTCTAATGCTAATTCACTTTTCTTCAGAAAACCTGCAGAGCAAGCTCCTCCCTTTTCCAAAGTTCTCGAGTCCTCCAATGCTCCAAAACGCTCTCCCACGCTGTGTCTAAGCTTCTAGGAATGCCTGAATATAAAGAACTCTCAGGAAGCACCTAGAATGTCTCTAGAAACAACTAGAAGGTGTAGACAACTAAGCATGAGTCTATTCCAACCTTCTAAATGAGTCATAAGGTTGTAGACACCATGTGCTTAATTGGTGCACTAACCCCCGTGTTGTTGACATATGAGAAATAAAAAGGTGCATTTACTCCTAGGCAAGCTTATAACTTTTATTTTAATTTTTATAACTTTTATTATTATTATTTATTTATTACTTTATTATTATTTTATAATTATTATTAATTTTAATTTCTAATTTTCTTTTATTTAATTATTTTTCTCAATTAATTCTCATTTAATTAATTATAATCAAAATATTAAAGATCGTGATATTATACTAATTTTTTCTAAATAATTAATTTATTAATTAAATCTATTTATTAAGACTTAATTAATAGAAAATTCACCATAGACCTCCAAGATAAAATATAAAAACCCATCATAGAACAATTCATACAAAATCAATCTAAAGGGCTAAAAATCACGAATTATGTCATCTGACACATTTGAAAGGTAAAATATCCAGATACTTGTCCTATCTCTCTAGGATAATGGTTTTAAGGGTTTGGGATTTGGACTTGAGAATTTATCTCCCTTCTCTTATCATTGAGATAATATAATAGGGTACGCTCATCCTGGCAATTCAAAAAAGTCGATACTCGGTACTTGCAACCCACATAAAAACCATGCATTTACATACTATATATATATATATAATACTAAGCTAAACAAGTAATGGCAGGAAGTGGTGCATCATGTAGATCTCGACTAGCAGGTGACTACGACTCCCTTCCTTAACCATATTAGAAATGCCATACAATAAGAACAAACACGCACACTATACACATGCAAGTATGGGGTAAGTATCCATAATAAAACACATGAGATAATAAACCGTCTAACTAATCATCATCAATAACTAAAAGCAATGTAATGATCATCATGCATACATGAAATGTAAAGTCTAAATGATCTCATCATATATCAACTGAATCCATAACATAATGTCTGATAGTCTCAAAACAATAACACTAATCCATCAACATAAAACTAGTCTAACATAGTCTAATAATAATAGCAACAATGTGTCCATAAAAAGGTAAATGAGGGTAGGCACTACAGTTAGTTTCATATAGAGTCTTCAAATAATCAAAACCAAGCACTTTAACCTTCATTTTTTTAGAAAACTCCTTCAACTCAAAGCATCAATGAATTTGTTTGATTGTCCACTTCTATGTTACAACACAAAGGTGAAGTTATACGAATATTCTACCCACTTCATATGTCTCTCATTTAGTTATTTCTAACTTCCAATGTACTCCAAGGCCTTATAATTTGTATATAAGAAAAAATTCCTTAGGCATAAAATAATGTCTTTACTTCTTTAACGCTTAAACAATAGCACATAATTCTTGATCATAAACTGAGTGTCTCCTTCTAGCATCATTCAATTTCTCACTAAATAAAGCTACATGTCTTCCTTCTTGACTCAAAACAACTCCAATTGCATTCCCACTGGCATCATAGTCTACTTGAAAAACCTTAGTGAAATCAGGTAATGCAAGTGTAGGTAACTCTACAACCTTTTGTTTTAATGTTTCAAAACTCATATTTGCTCCTTGTGTCCAATTCAAATCTCTTTTATCTCCTTGCATAGTCTTAGAGCATTGTATGTTGAACTAAAACTTCTAATAAACTTTCTATAAAAACTTGTTTACCCATGAAATAATCTAACTTCTCCAACAATCATAGGTATAGGCCATTCCAATATAGCTTTTACCTTCTTAGGACCCATCTTCAAACCTTTAGTTGAAATCATGAAGCTAAGATATACTAGCTCCTCTTTTATAAAGCATCATTTCTTGAGGTTAATCAATAACTTTTCATCTTTCAACATCTGTAACACTTGTTTGATATGCTCAAGATGTTCCTCTTTAGTTTGACTGAAAATCAATATGTCATCATTGTATACAATCACAATTTTGCCAAAAAATTATTCAAAACTTCATTCATCCATATCATGAAAGTTTTAGGTGCATTAGTCAAACCAAAAGGCATAACCGACCAGTCATTAGTTTTAAAAGCAGTTTTCCATTCATCTCTTTCTTTGATTCTAATATGATGATATCTGATTTTTAAATCAATTTTGGTAAGGTATCTAGCTCCACTCAAACAGTCCATGATGTCATCAATCTTAGGCAAAGGGAACCTATCTTTTACCATGATCTTGTTTATAGCTCTGGAATCACTACACATTCTCCATTCTTCTTAGGTGCCAATAAAACAAGTACTACACAAGGACTCGAACTTTCCTTTGATCAAACCTCTCTCAAGAAATTCTTGCACTAGTCTACTCAATCCATCATTCTTTGCAAGGGCTAGTCTATGTGGTGTTGTATTTGGTAAGAAAATCCATGTATCAAATCCATGAAGTGACTAATATTTCTCACAAGAGGCAATCTATAAGGTACACCTTTAGAAATAACATCTTGAAATTCATCTAATAAGCTTTTATATTAAGAGCATGCTCATGTTCATCTCATTTTTCCATCTTCCTAGGAATCAAGGCAAGGCATATGTTATGTTCCTTAATATCTTGAACAAATTGATTTCCATCCACCAAACAAACTCTTACTATAGTACAATGGTTCTCATCAAATTTTTCAATTAGAGGTAATAAAATCTAGTTCTTCCCATTTGCAAAAATGGTTTACTGATTCAATCTACCATCATGCAATTCTTGTCTATCATATTGCCAAGATCTACCCAACAAAATGTGATAACAATCCATAAGCATAATATCACACAAGACTTCATCATAGTAATTCCCAATTTCAAATTTTACAAGGCATTATTCACTTACCAGTATTTTATGTTCATCCTCAATCCAAGCAACGTGATAAAGGTTTGGATGTCTCAACCTCTGTAACTTCAGTTTGTTTACCAATTCCTCAGAAGCTAGATTATCTAAATTACCACTACCAATGATCACTTTGCAATATTTTCCATCAATTTTACATCTAGCTTTTAGTAGAATTTTCCTAAAAATAGGTCCTTCATCTAATTTCTCATTCCATAAGACCATTCTTGTCATTAAATTCTCACCATTCTTAGGTTCATTAGGTGTTTCAACAACTTCTTCACCATATAAAATATTTCTACCACTTCCTTCAATCTATTTACCAAAATTAGTACATTTAAAAGCTTTATGCCTTTCTTCACCACATTTATAACAAGTACCTTTAAACCAAGATCTTTCATCCCTTTTATTATTATTATTATTCCTCAACTAACCACTATAGACACATCTAGTGTAATTACCTCTCTTTCCAGTGTTGTCATCTTTCCAATCAGATTTTACTTTTTCTTGTACTTTCTCCATATATTCTGCCTCTATTTCTTTGAAATCTACCACCTCTTCTTCTTTATCTTTGATCATGTTTCTTTGCCAATATTTCTTCAACCTTCAAAGCATAATAATATGCATTTTTTATACTATCCATCTTAACATAACTAATCTCATGTTGAATTGATATCTGCAAACCATTCAAGTATCTAGCTACTTTCTCAACTTCATCATCCACATGTCAAGATCTAATATTAAACTTGTAAAATTCATTAGTACATCCCTTCACACTCAGGTCTTTTTGTCTCAAGTTCTTCATTTTTCTCAACAGCCTGACTTGGTAATTTGCAGGGAGAAATTTTTTATTCATTTTTCCAATCATTTTTGCCCATTTCTTGATCTTTTATTTTCCTCTCTTCTATCTTTCAACTTGCAAATGATCCCACCAAAGTGAAGCATGGCCCTTGAACTTTGTGACTACTATCTTGACCTTCTTGTTATCTGGAGTACCTTCATACTCAAAGTAATTATCTATCTTATAAATCTAATCCAATACAACATTTCTCTCAAGTCTTCCATCATAGAAAGAAACTTCAACAACTCTAGAATTTTCCCTAGATAAAACTCTCAAAAGTCTTTTTTCATTTTGTTCAACCTCAAGTTCAGAATTAGGATTAGGTGTTTCTTCTTCATCATCACTGGCATCTTCCAAATGTCCACCTAGTTTTTGTGTTGTCTCAATAGCTTCAAGTCTCGTTGGAATATGTCTATAATATCCCCTTCTAGATATAAAATAATACTAATTGTTCAAAAATTAAAAATTATAATCCTTCAATGAGTAAAAAATAATATTAATAATTGATATATTTCAAATAATATTACTATTTAGTCAATATAATACTTATAATCTTTTATAATTTAAAAGCAAGACCTAGCAAATTAAGTCAAGTTAATCCTTTCATGTACTAACGGTCTATAAGTCACGACCCTTAGAAAGACATTTGTATGGGTATATATATCACATATTAAATGTAAAAGAGAGCATGGAGGATCAAGAGGAAATATATCAAATAAAGAAATACATTAGACACCAAACAAGAGGACCCACTGCTTGCGAAACAGACAAATAAATCAATTAGCTTCTAATGTGGATCGAAGGTAATGTAGAGTGAAAAATAAAATAGGAAAATGACATGGAAAGTGGGAGAAAATTTAGAAATACAAGTTCAAACATTAAAACTCTTTTGTCAGCTTATATGTCACATGGAAAGGTGGTCCCTACTTCTAACCACGAATGAATATAAATGGAGCCAAAGATGAATTAATGAGGATTTAAGGGAGGGAAGAAAGGAAGTATTCAAACCATTAAAAGAAAAATTTAGTCTTGACTAAAGGTGTGCAAATTTAGCGTGAGCTGATTGTACTTATCTATTTATATAGCATAATCCACATCAGCTAGATAACCACCAAATAAGGAGAGAGTAGATACCAAACCCAAAATTATAGGGAGCATATTGTATGAGGTCTGTTATTTTAAAGTAATATCTTTATTAATAAGAAAAATTTACCCTTAACATATGTAATATTAAAATAATATATTTTATTGATTAGTTAAGAGTTTTATTTTCCTTTGACAATTATTAATTAGGATATATATATATATATATATAGCATTTGTCTATGCATAATTGTCTTTGAAATATATATATTCAGAATAATATTTAATAATTAATATCAAGTTTGTGAAAGAATTAATTGATATAATTTTTTATGAATCTAGTAATTGATCAAACTTTCATGATGCCAATGTTTACAATCATCTCTATGTGATTGTATATGTAGGGAGTGATATTTCTTTTATATAAATGGCTAAGATAGGATTGATGAAACCTCACAGTGCTAGTGCAGGAAGTGAGATCCTTATATCATGTCAGTGCATGAGATGAGTAACCTTTTATGAATGGCTAGATGAGAAATGGATAATATTATGTCATTCTATTGGAATGAAACCATGGAGATTAATGAGACTCAAAGCATGGGGTATGTGAGATGTTAAGATCTCCATTTGATCACTATGGTCAGGGATCAATCAATAATCTCCATGTGCCAGAATATACTGATATTGTCAACCTATGCATATGTGATTGGCCTTGGATAGAGGATGTCTTGTCTAAGAAAAATCTTAATGGGTGCACTCCTAGGAAGATGGCAAGGTAGCTATGAGATAGGAAGCCCAATCTGGAGACATTCTTAAGATTGTGGTTAAATTAGAGGGCAACAATTGATATATTATGATTCTAAAAATTATTTGTAGGTATTACTTGTGCAAGATAATGGGAAATTATAGTGGTATTAGAGCTATGATCTATCCATCCTGTAGGGGTGGATACAAATTATAAACATTTGAGTCAATATAGATTATACTATTGAATACATCTAATAATGAAGCCTGAAACATGATTGCATAAATATAAGTTCACAAATAAAAGAGTTTCTTGTCGAATTGGGAGAGGTGGAGTAAATATTCTCAAGATAGGCAAATTCTGATATGTGTAAGCACATGATTTCTATTGCCCTAAGGTAAGAATATGAGAAGGTAGGAACATGATTTCTAATGCCTTGAGGGAGCCTACTCATAGATGAGTGTCTAGCACAAAATGACATTTAAATTTTCACCCTCTTAAGGAGGGAATGTAAGAGCCTTAAAATATTAATATGTTAATTATTAAAATAAATTTCATTTTAAATGCATATTAATGATCACCAGACTGGAACAAAAGATGTTGAAAACTTTGGAGACTAAGCCTTATCTTTCAATTATCAAATTATTCTTAGAATCATTAGAACATTTTCACCAACTTTGACATCATGAGAACGATCATTCAATCATTAAGTGTAAATCAATCATATTATCTTTTGATTATAAAATTATCCATCAAATTATGTTTGGGAGAAATTGAGGCAACTCAACACCTCAACATTATGAAGTCTATAATTTGTCATCATATAACATTTTATCATCAAACACAAATTAATTGATTACACCTAGTTAATCACCTGAATGTGAATCAAAACTCACAACTAGTAATTTGATCAATACATGGAATCTCTCACATCCCTCAATATAAGTGTATTTAGTTGCATCTTCAAACTATTTATTATATCACTTAATTTAAGAAATCAAACAAGAGGCACCGATTAAGTGTGACCTAAGAACATAAAAATCATAATTTCTTGAGAACAATCAATTTTGACATGGTAGGACTATAATATTCCATTCAAGATATAAAATATTACTAATTCTTCAAAATAATAATCCTTCAATGAGTAAACAGTATTAATAATTGATATATTAATATAACATGGTATTAGAAAATAATATTGATCAAATAATATTACTAATTAGTCAATTTGATATTTATAATCTTTTTATAATTTAAAACTAAGACCTAACAAATTAAGTCAAATTAATCCTTTGATGTACTAATGGTCTATAAGTCACAACCCTTGGAAAGACATTTGTATGGATATATATCACATATTAAATGTACAAGAGAGCATGGAGGATCAAAGGAAATATATTAGACACCAAACAAGAGGACCCATTGCTAGCAAAACAAATAGATAAATCAATTAGCTTCTAATGTGGATCGAATGTAACGTAGAGTATGAAAGATAAAATAGTCAAATGACATGGAAAGTGGGATACAATTCAGAAATACAAGTTCAAAAATTAAAACTCTTTCATCAACTTATATGCCACGTGGAAAGGGGGTCCCTACTTATAACCAGAAATGAATATAAATGGAACCAAAGTTGAATTAATGAGGATTTAAGGAAGGGAAGAAATGAAGTATTCAAACCATTAAAAGAAAAAGTCATTCTTGGATAAAGGTGAGAAAATTTAGTATGAGCTGATTGTACTTATCCATTTCTAAAGCATAATCCATATCATCCACATAACCACCAAATAAGGAGAGAGTAGATACCAAACCCAAAATTATAGGGAGCATATTGTATGAGGTATGTTATTTTAAAGTAATATCTTTATTAATAAGAAAAAAGCTACCCTTAAGGTATGTAATATTAAATTAAAATAATATATTTTATTGATTAGTTAAGAGTTTTGTTTTGTTTTCACAATTATTAATTAGGATATGTATATATTATTTTTGTATTTGTATATGCATAATTGTATTTGAAACATATTTATTCAGAATAATATTTAATAATTGATATCATGTTTATGAAAGAATTAATTGATATAATTCTTTATGAATACAAGTAATTGATCAAACTTTCATAATGCCAGTGTTTACAATCATCTCTATGCAAATGGATATGTAGGGATTGATATTTCATTTATATAAATGGCTAAGATAAGATTTATGAAACCTCATAGTGCCAGTGCAGTAAGTGAGATCCCCATTTGAATGGTTATCATGCTAGTGCAAGGGATGAGTAACCCTATATGAATGGCTAGATGAGAAGTGGATAATATTGTGTCATTCTATTGGACCAACACCATGGATATTAATGAGTCTCAAAGCATGGGGTATACAAGATGTTAAGATGTCCATCTAACCACCATGGTCAGGAATCAATAGATAATCTCCATGTGCTAGAATATTCTGATGTTGTCAACATATGCATATATGATTGGCCTTGGATAACTGATGTCACATCCAAGAAGAATCTTAAGGGGTGTGCTCTCAGGAAGACAATAAGGTTGCTATGAGCTAGGAAGCCTGATTTTGAGATGTCCTTAAGATTGGGGTTAAATTAGAGGGTAGAATAGTATATATAAAGTTGTTATATTATGATCCTAATAATTATTTGTAGGTATTACTTGTCCAAGATAATGTGTACATTACACTATCTCAACATGTCCATAATAACATTATCAATGTTTCATTTATGTTAGAGTAAATAATTATTTATTTATTTATTATTTATTCTATTTACTTAAGCTTACTTAGGTAAATGCATTTCATTTATTAGTTGTAGTCTAGGAGTTTGTTATAAATTGTTGACAATACGGGAGTTTTTTCTCTCCTAAGTCATACTTATCCTCTCACATTATTCAAAGACTTTCCACCTAATGTGGATGTATGCTTAGTTGTCACACTTATCTCCTAGCATCTTCTATCTCATTTTGGAAGATTCCATGAGGCCTTTATAAGAAGCCTCTCTCTCATTGTACAACATCATCTCATTGCATATTGTAAATACATATTTTCTTGTGTTTTAAGCCTTCTCCCTTTTCCAAGTGAGTATCTCTTCCATGAAATTAACCCCATGCAGCATCAGTGTGACCGTGTCTTTATAGGTGTTTGTACCTCTTCATCTCTCGTCGTTCTTGGTTCGTCAGTAGGAGACTTTGGCCCACCTTCTCAGTTGCTTGTCATCACACCCCGTCTACATTAAGGGGGGGTTATGCTATTGCTCTAATACATCCTTGGTTCAATGGTTCAATAGTGTGAGCTATGTATTCAATGGTTGATCCTATATACAAGGCGATTGTAGTGGCTAGCTACCTATGCATTTCGGTGAGATGGATCATCTACCATATAGACATGCTCGGTTTTTACCTTCTTCCATGGAGGTTCTTCAGATCAGCAATTTTCTTTCTTGATGGCAGATTTGCGGCTTCTTTAGTTCTTCACTAGGTTCTTACCTCTTTTTGAGGGAGGGTTTTTCTCACGTGGTTTTCTCTCTTTCCCTGTTTCAAGAGGTTGCATTTTTTTGCATTGTACATGGATACCTAACATGGCTTTGTTGTCGGGACCTATTCTGCATTTCATCTTAGTTTTGTGAGCTTAAGGCATTTCCCTAAGTTGCACTTAAGGGGGGGTGTTAGAGTAAATAATTATTTATTTATTTATTATTTATTCTATTTACTTAAGCTTACTTAGGTAAATGCATTCATTTATTAGTTGTAGTCTAGGAGTTTGTTATAAGTTGTTGACAATATGAGAGTTTGTTCTCTCCTAAGTCATACTTATCCTCTCACCTTGTTCGAGGACTTTCCACCTCTTGTGGATGTATGCTTAGTTGTCACACTTATCTCCTAACATCTTCTAGCTTGTTCTAGGAGATTCCTTGAGGCCTTTATAAGCAATCTCTCCCTCGTTTTATTTTCAAAATATGAACTCATTCTGCATATTGTAAATACATTTTTTCTTGTATTGCAATACCTTCTTGTCTCTCATGTCCGTTTAGAGTTTTTCTCTTGTTGATGAAATCTAACTCCGAAGATGCCCAAGATCACCTGCATACAATAACCTGTCAAAGGGAAGCCAAGGAGAGAAAAGCGTGGAGCTAGGGAAAAACCCTAAGCGGACATGAGAGACAACAAGTATGCAAAAACAATGAAATTGTATTTACAATGAGAATGTGTTGTTGTTATGAAAATATAATGAGGAGCCAGAATATAAAGAGCTCAAGGAATCTTCCAGAACGAGCTAGAAGATGCTAGGAGATAAGTGTGACAACTAAGAATACATCAACATGAGGTGGAAAGTCCTCGAATAATGTGAGAGGATAAGTATGACTTAGGAAAGAAAAAACTCCCGTATTGTCAACAACTTATAACAAACTCCTAGACTACAACTAATAAATGAATGCATTTACCTAAGTAAGCTTAAGTAAATAGAATAAATAATTAGTAAATTAATTATTTACTCTAACACCCCCCCCCCCCCCCCCCCTCCTCTTAAGTGCAACTTAGGGGAATGCCTTAAGCTCACAAAACTAAAATGAAAATGCAGAATGGGTCACGACAACAAGGCCATGTTAGGTACTTATGTACAAATGCAACAAAATGCAACCTCTAAAAATTGGGAAAGAGAGAAAACCATGTGGGAAAAAATCCTCCCCCAAAAAGAGGTAAGAACCTAGTGAAGAACTGAAGAAGCCTCCAACTAGGGAATGTCTCTTAAAACAAGAATACAGAGTGATCATGAAGAGCATCATTGAAGCATGAAGAGTCCCAAAATTTTCCATCAAGAAGAAAATTGTTGGTCTGAAGAACCTCCATGGAAGAAGAAGGCACGAACTGAGTGTGTCTATATGGTAGATGATCCATCTCACCGAAATTCATAAGTAGTCGACCATTGCAATCGCCTTGCATATAGGATCAACCATTGAATACACAACTCACACCTGTTGAGCTGAGCAGAGACTGTACAACGTGGGTGGAGTGGAGGGTTCAAGTGTTTGCCACTGGTGGAGCGCAGAATAGAGGGGGTGCCGCCTGCAGAGAGCGAAGATGGGCGGTGACTGAGCCGTGGTGGCCCTGGGGTGGCACTATCGGCTACAGCCACTGCGAGCATTGGATGAGCAACGCGGTAATGGCCCAACAGTGGCGCGATGGCGGCGCACCCAAATATTTTTTTTTTTTTTAAATTCTTGCCAAAATTGTCCGTAGGACCATACAAAAAGCCCTGCAACAAAATAAATTTTCCTCCCGGAGCCTTGTCTCCAAAATTGATGAATTTTATATAGATCCTAGCTAAAAAGTGCCTTTCGAATCTAATGGTAGTGTATGTTTAGCCTAAAAGTGATCCAAAAATTTGTTGTTCCTCTGATTTGAAAAAAAAATGCACAAACAAACTAGGGTTTGTGACTTCAAATCACAGCTTCAAAAATTCTTCAACAAAGCAACAGTAGGGAGGCTCTGATACCATGTTGGAGTTGATAAAATCCAACTTTGCAGTCGCCAAGATCACTTGAATGCAAATAGCTTGTTGAAGAGAAACGGAAGGAGCAAGAGCTTGAAGCAAGCAATGCAAGAGAAAATATTTCAAAATAGAAAAATGAAATTGCTATTTGAATGGATATCTTGAGTGTTTTAGGCCCGAGGATCATGTTTCTGGCATGGTTTCTTTTGTTTTAGGTTGTACTATATTTTTTTTAAGCTTTTTTTTGGTTTTGATCATTGTATCTATCATTTTAAAGCACTTTTATGTATCGCACTGAGATAAAGTGCCACTCTTGCATTTTGAGGATCATGAATGTTGTTTTGAGTCAGTTGTACATGCACTATTTTCATAAAGCACCATGGGGGGATAGTTGTTTGCTATTTTAGACATTCTCTCTTTGTCAAGTGAGTGCCTCTTCCATGAAATTAACCCCATGCAGTGTCAGTGTGACTGTGTCTTTATAGGTGTCTATACCTCTTCCTCTCTTATCATTCTTGGTTCGTCTGCAAGAGACTTTGGCCCACCTTCTTAATTGCCTATCATCACACCCCGTCTGCATTAAGAGGGGGTTATGTTATTGTTCTAATGCATTCTTGGTTTGATGGTTCATTAGTGTGAGCTATGTATTTAGTGGTTGATCCTATATACAAGGCGATTATAGTGGCTGGCTACCTATGCATTTCGGTGAGATGGATCATCTACCATATAGACACACTCGGTTCGTGCCTTCTTCTTCCACGGAGGTTCTTCAGATCAATAGTTTTCTTCTTATGGAAAAGTATTTGCGGCTCTACATGCTTCAGTGATGCTCTTCATGATCTCTCCTTGTTCCTGTTTTAGAGGATATTCCCCTAGTTGGAGGCTTCTTCAGTTCTTCACTAGGTTTTTGACTCTTTTTGGGGGAGGGTTTTTCCCACATGGTTTTCTCTCTTTTCCCATTTTCAGAAGTTGCATTTTTTTGCATTGTACATGGGTACCTAAAATGGCCTCGTTTCCAGGACCCATTTCTGCATTCATCTTAGTTTTGTGAGCTTAAGGCATTTTTCTAAGTTGCACTTAAGGGGGGGTGTTAGAGTAAATAATTAATTTATTAATTATTTATTCTATTTACTTAAGCTTACTTAGGTAAATGCATTCATTAATTAGTTGTAGTCTAGGAGTTTTTTATAAGTTGTTGACAATACAAGAGTTTGTTCTCTCCTAAGTCATACTTATCCTTTCACATTGTTCGAGAACTTTCCACCTTATGTGGATGTATTCTTAGTTGTCACACTTATCTTCTAGCATCTTCTAGCTCATTCTGAAAGATTCTTTGAGCTCTTTATATTCGGGCTCCCTCATTGTATTTTATAACACATCTCATATTGCTTATTGTAAATACAATTTTTTTGTGTTGCAATATCTTTTTCTCTCTCATGTCTATTTAGGGTCCATCTCTAAGTCAGTTTTTCGACGCTTCTTTCAGATCAGAAAAAGACCTTTGTATGCTCAAGTTATGGCCAAAAAACTGACTGTTGCTCCAAAATTGCACCTTGCTGGAAAATTACAAACATTGTGTTAAATTTGATGCCTATATTCCCGTCAAGAGAACATCGTTGGTATGATGATGTTAGTAGCCAAAATGATGATGTCAGCAGTAAGATGACGTCAGCCGATTCGTGAGGAAGTGACATCAGCATACAGAAAAGTGATGCCAGCAGGTCTGGAAATGATGTCAAGTGGACAGAAAGATGATGTCATGAATAAAAAAAGTGACATCAGCACTGAAGAGGCTGTAGGGTGGCAGAATGGAGAGGACCACTGGTGGCGGTGGCGCCTAGGAGGAAAATCCAGTGGCACTGCTGGTGTCAGTGGCTCCCTAGCGGAGCTTCGGCAGACCACTAGTTTGGTGGTGCTGCTACCATAGTGTGGTGGCTGCTGTCGATGGAGTGCGACTAAGGGTGGCGCATGGGGGCCCCCAAGGTGGCGTGCAAGCGCTGCTATGGTGGCGCACATTTTTTAAATTTTTTTTATTTATTTTTTTTTGCATCCATACGGCAACGACCTGGGAGGCTAAAAAAATTTCAAAAAAAATGCCTGTAGCCAAAAATGAAAATTTTTATATGAAACTTAGTTGTAAACAGCCTTTCAGATCTAATGGCAGCGTCCGTTTGACCTCAAAGTATTTACAATAGAATGCAATGTTGTTATGAAAATACAATGAGGGAGCTTGAATATAAAGAGCTTCAAGAATCTCTTAGAAGAAGCTAGAAGACACTAGGAGATAAGTGTGACAACTAAGAATACATACACATAAGGTGGAAAGTC
Organism: Cupressus sempervirens; assembly: GCA_028749045.1. Taxonomy (NCBI): domain Eukaryota; kingdom Viridiplantae; phylum Streptophyta; class Pinopsida; order Cupressales; family Cupressaceae; genus Cupressus; species Cupressus sempervirens. Next base: position 523,542,097 of record CM053783.1, on the reverse strand, counting down.
CTCGAACAATGTGAGAGGATAAGTATGACTTAGGAGAGAACAAAGTCCTGTATTTTCAAAAACTTATAACTAACTTCTAGACTACAATTAATAAATAAAATGCATTTACCTAAGTAAGCTTAAGTAAATAGAATAATTAATTAATTATTTACTCTAACAACCCCCCTTGAGTGCAACTTAGGGGAATGTCTTAAGTTCTCAAAACTAAGATGAAATGCAAAATGGGTCCCAGCAATGAGGCCATGTTAGGTACCCATGTACAAATGCAAAAGATGCAACCTCTGAAAATGGAGAAAGAGAGAAAACCACGTGGGAAAAAACCCTCCCCCCAAAAGAGGTAAGAACCTAGTGAAGAATTGAAGAAGCCTCAACTAGGGAATGTCCCTTAAAACAGGAACAAGGAGTGATCATGAAGAGCATCACTGAAGCATAAAGAGCCACAAAATTTTCCATCAAGAAGAAAACTGCTGGTCTGAAGAACCTCCATGGAAGAAGAAGGCACGAACCAAGCGTGTCTATATGGTAGATGATCCATCTCATCGAAATGCATAAGTAGCCAGCCACTACAATCACTTCGTATATAGGATCAACCACTGAATACGTAGTTCACACTATCGAACCATCAAACCATGGAGGCATTAGAAGAATAGAATAACCCCCCCTTAATGCAGACGAGGTAATATGACAGGGAACTGAGAAGGTGGGCCAAAGTCTCTTACAGATGAACCAAGAATGACGAGAGAGGAAGAGGTACAGACACCTATAAAGACACGGTCACACTGACGCTACATGAGGCTAATGTCATAGAAGGGACACTCACTCGACAAAAGGAAAAGCTTAAAATAGCAAACAACTATCCCCCCCATGGTGCTTTATGAAAATAGTGCATGTACAACTAACTCAAAACAACGTTCATGACTCTCGAAATGCAAGAGTGGCACTTTATCTTAGTGTGATACATAAAAATGCTTCAAAATGATAGTTACAATGATCAGAACTAAAAATAAGCTACAACAAAACATAGTACAACTCAAAAGAAAGAAAACCATGCCAGGAACATGATCCTCGGGTCTAAAACACTCAAGATATCTACCATATAGCAAAAATGCTAAAAATATGATAGAAAGAGCATGGGCCAAAATTTAAGGAAAAGGACCACATTTCTAAAAAGGTGACAAAACCAGCTTTTCAAAAATTTAAAGTTTTCAAAAAATTGACAGGAGACGCAAAAGATATGCATGCCAGAGTCAAAAATACAACTTTAGACTTCAACTGCAAAAATGAGGTTAAAAAAAGTATCAAAATCTAAAAATACCTACACCAATGTCTCCGTCTTCGAACCAGCTTTTTGATGCTTCTTTCGGATTAGAAAAATGCTTCTATATGCTCAAGTTATGGCCAAAAAATTGAAAGTAGGTCAAAAAGGACGTTGAAGGAGAGGCAGGAGGATGATGATGTAGTGTTGATGTCATGCTAATGTCAGCAATTTACTGTATTAAAATTGATGGTCTGCGGCCCATCATCACAAAAAAGAAGGCCATGTGGAGTAGTCAAACCATCCAAGTGAAATAGCAGACTGTCTGAAACGTTGAGTACAATTAGTCCCATGGCTTCATCCATTTTGTTCCTATGTTTTAGAACCTAAAAAAGTTGCGTAAGAGTAGGCTAATTCTCATCCAGACAAGACCATAGACCTCTTGACATGAGAAGCCTAGTCATTTGTGCCTTCCAGGTGTAGTAGTTGTGTGGTGTGAGACAGGTCACAAATGGATCTACCATTGAGAGAAAGAATAAGACGAAAGTAGAAGAGTCTTAACTGAAGTAAATTACAGAAAAGAAAGACACCCCCCCACAAACGTACAAGAATATCCCTCAAATACCAGAAAAATAACTATGGAAAGCAAAAAATTGGAAAAGAACCTGGATTTGTTGATGCAGAATAGGAGGAAACACAAGCCTCGACTTTGATGCATTCTATTATAACTACATTTTTTCTTGTGTTGCAATATTCTCTCTCTCTCATGTCCATTTAGAGTTTTTCCCTTACTCCACACTCTTCTTTCCTTGGCTTCTCTTTGACAGGTTTTTGCATGCAGGTGATCTTGGGCGTCTTCGGAGTTGGATTTTATCAACTTCCAACATGGTATCAGAGCCTCCCTGCTGCTACTTGGTTGAAAGATTTTTGAAGCTATGATTTGAAGTCACAAACCCTAGTTTATTTGTGCATTTTTTTTCAAATAAGGGAAACAACAAATTTTTGGAGCACATTGAGCCCAAATGAACATTGCCATTGGATTCAGAAGGCACTTCTCAGCTAGGATCCATATAAAATTTGTCAATTTTGGAGACAGAGCTCCGAGAGGCAAAAGAAAATTTACTTGGAGTCATTTCTCATACAGATCTAAGAGCAAAATAAAATAAAATAAAATAAAATCATCGCACCACACCTAGGCCACGTGTCACCCCCATAGTGGTTGTTGGTGCTGACGTGACCGGTGATGTGTACAAGGGCAAAGATCGAGTGTTGCACCAGTGGATGGACGAGCGGAGGTATTTTTTCGATCCAAAAGAAGCGTCAAAAAGTTGGTTCTGAGACGGAGACATTGGTGCAGGTATTTTTAGGTTTTGATGCATTTTTATTGCCCATTTTTTTAGTTGAAGTCCAAAGTTGTGTTTTTGACTCTGATAAGCATATCTTTTACATCCCATGTTAGTTTTTTGAAAACTTTATATTTTTGAAAAGTTGGTTCTGTCACCTTTTCAGAAATGTGGTCCTTTTTCTTAATTTTTTGCCCATGCTCTTTCTATCATGTTTTTAGCATTTTTTTATATGGTGGATATCTTGAGTGTTTTAGGCCCAAGGATCATTTTCTTAGCATGGTTTCCTTTATTTTTGACTGTATTATCTTGTATATCAGCTTGTTTTTAGTTTTGATCATTGTAGCTATCATTTTGAAGCACTTTTATGTATCGCACTGAGATAAAGTGTCACTTTTGCATTTTGAGTCATGAACGTTGTTTTGAGTCAATTGTACATGCACTATTTTCATAAAGCACCATGGGGGTTATAGTTGATTTTTGTTTTAGGCTTCTCCCTTTTTCAAGTGAGTGTCCCTTCCATGACATTAGCCTCATGTAGCATCAGTGTGACCATGTCTTTATAGGTGTCTGTACCTTTTCCTCTCTTATCGTTCTTGGTTCGTCTGCAGGAGACTTTGGCCCACCTTCTCAGTTGCCTGTCATCTCAACCCATCTGCATTAAGGGGGGGTTATGTTGTTGTTCTAATGCATCCTTGGTTTGATGATTCGTTAGTGTGAGCTATGTATTCAGTGGTTGATCCTATATACAAGGCGATTGTAGTGGCTGGCTACCTATGCATTTTGATGAGATGGATCATCTACCATATAGACATGCTCGATTTGTGCCTTCTTCTTCCATGGACGTTCTTTATATCAATAGTTTTCTTTTTGATGGTAGACTTATGGCTTCTTTATGCTTCAGTGATGCTATTCATGATCACTCCTTATTCCTATTTTAGGGGACATTCCCCTAGTTGGAGACTTCTTCAGTTCTTCACTAAGTTCTTACCTCTTTTTGGGAGAGGTTTTTTTCCACATGGTTTTCTCTCTTTCCCCATTTATAGAGGTTTCATTTTGTTGCATTTGTACATGGGTACCTAACATGGCCTTGTTGTTGGGACCCATTCTGCATTTTCATCTTAGTTTTGTGAGCTTAAGGCATTTTCCTAAGTTGCACTTAAGGGGGGGTGTTAGAGTAAATAATTAATTAATTAATTATTATTTATTCTATTTAATTAAGCTTACTTAGGTAAATGCATTTCATTTATTAGTTGTAGTCTAGGAGTTTGTTATAAGTTGTTGACAATATGGAAGTTTGTTCTCTCCTAAGTCATACTTATCCTCTCACATTGTTTGAAGATTTTTCACCTAATGTGAATGTATGCTTAGTTGTCACACTTATCTCCTAGTATCTTCTAGCTCGTTCTGGAAGATTCCATGAGGCCTTTATAAGTAGGGTCTCTCTCATTGTACAACATCATCTCATTACATATTGTAATTTTTTTTTTTTTTGTTAGCATATTTTCTCTCTCATGTCCATTTAGATTTTTTCCCTTGCTTCACGTTCTTCTCTCCTTGACTTTTCTTTGACAGGTTTTCGCATGCAGGTGATCTTGGGCATCTTTGGAGTTGGATTTCATCAAATCCAACAATTTACTATGAACCATTTTGACAAATATCTCTTGCAAGATCGTAACCTTCTATTAGTTATAGGTAAGATTTCAGATTTTTCACCCTATTTAACCAATCCAATAAGGTTCCCCACGATTCAACCTCAGGAAAGAACTAGCTATGATGCCACTTGACACAAGGTTGGGGCTTCTGAAGAAGAATACCCCAAGCTACCTTGCTAAGAGTTATACACAAAAGCTTAATCAAATACACAATAGGGAATGAGAGGCCATATGAACCATTCAATAAGTTTAATTATTTAACTTTGCATATAAAATAGCAACATGCCCGACTATGAGGCCTTCTGGGTTGTGACCTTATACAGAATAAGAATTACAATTTAGAGTCTAATCTCACATCTTATATCTTCTACTCCTATAGATTATCTCTATCTAACTCCCTACATCTAAACAAACTTCCTTATATAGCCAGCTAAGCCACAAGTCATTGAGTCAAGTATTTAATTACATTAAAGGTCAAATCTTGGAAGAGAAAACAAAAACCCAAGAAAAGGACAACTTAATACTATGCACACTTAAGGATAGGTCTATATGGGAGTTAGGAGTTGGCTCCCAACTACACAAGATGCCACATCATCATAGGAAATTGCACCAACAAAAATATCATGTCTCTCTAGATAAAAACTACAAGAAATAGAAACCACAAAGAATGACACAAAACATGAAGAATATGAAACACCAGAATGCACACATTTAGGACAAGGATCTAGGATAGGTACTTGACATGATGTGAATTACTCAACCTAAAACCAAAAATAGCAACAACTATTTCACAAACAACTAAATAGAACCCAAAAAAAGGAATATTTTTGGTGGATGCAAGATTGCTCATTAACCCAAGATGCTCCTATATCAGAAGGTATATTCAAACAAACCAAAAACCTATTCAAATTTCTACTAGGATATACAAGATCAACTTGGGATGTCCTCAATATATGCAAGGTACATGAGGCCAAAATCCATAGATGAAAGGGAATATTGGAAAACAACTGGGAGGAAATGGTGTCCCAATATCCACCTTCACTTCCAAAAGGCATTAAGTTCTTTGGGTCTTAGCCAAGATTGACAATATTGCTACTTCCAAAAGGTTTGTCTTTAGATCCAAGCCTCACTATGTATACTCTGCCAAAATATGGGAGTTGAGGTCATCCCCTAGAGTGATCACTTCTCTAAGAATTCCCCCTATAAATAAAAATAAAGATCCATTATTTATGTTCCCCTCAAGCTCCTTAAAAAGGATACAAGAAGAAAACATAAATAAGAAAATCTTGGGGGTTAAAAGACAAAGGGGTTAGTTTAAGCCCAAATCCAAGTGTGGATGATTGATTTTAAATCCTTTTCCAATGTTGGGAATGTTAGCTAATTGGGAAGAGGGGGGAGGGGGGGATCAGTTATGTCTTACTATCATACAGTCCTTCAAATAATTTCAATATTAATAAAACTTTATAAACTTACTGAGTGTCAATAAAATAACTTAGTTATTACCTTGCAATCACTTAGTTGTTATCAAGTTGCAGTAAACTATAAACATGTAAAACAACTTGCAACACAAATAACATCACATATTTGACACCATGATTTTAATGCGGAAACCCTGTGTAGGGAAAAACCACTTGGGACTAGCAACCCAAAAAATTTCACTCTTCTTAAGTGAGCTCTACTAGGATCCAACCTTGTTAAAGGTTACATACACATTGTTAATATGATCTTGTTAGAGGATTTCACCAAAAGATTATCTATGCCTTATCACTCCTTGATCTTGTGTAAAGAGTGGGCTTCTCTAAAGGACTTACAAACACCATTATTTGATGTTACCATATAGGATTCCATAGACAAGTTGTTAGGTCCACTTGACTTTGCGATTTTTTTTGTACAATGGTTAAAAATAATAGTAGAAATGATATGTTAAGAATACCAACTACCTTTTCTTGTTCAGATCTATGTTCCTCACTTTTTTCTTTGTCTGATCTCTTACTTTGATCTCCTTTTACTTTGTACTTTTGACTGGATGTTTTACACCTTCTCTTTCTCCTTCCTTTTCTCGATTCACTCAGTTCAACTATCTTCTTTCACCTTCTTCAACTTTGCACTTTGATATTCTCTGTTGCATTCAATCAACAACATCAATAGCATAACAAACCAACAACCAAATTAGCTTTCAACCTGTTGCCTCACTTTTCGTCCTCTAACCGATTAGTAAAAGTGAAAAAATCTTCTTTAGTGAGTTCTTAGTTGTGTTTGAGTCTAGGTCTAGGCCTTCTTAGGTAAAATGAGTCTCCATTGAATTTCTCCATTTCTCATCCTCCACATTCATAGCCGGGTGGTTCTCCATTTTGTTAAGGGATCATATGAGTAGGTTAGTGTCTGGTCTAATGGAGATTCATTTTGCTCTTACAATGATCATTTACAAGTTAAATCTACTTTTCATCTATCACTTTCTCAATGGAAACAGAAGCTTGTGGAAATTTAGAATTTATCTTCTCCTCGGCAAGTTTTCAACCCATGAAGATGATTTCCCACAAAGGGCACAAGTGATGCATATGGATCAAATCAAGAAAATAGCAAGGTACCCTATGGAGAATCCATGTTCCCTTTATGATTATTTACCTCAAAAAATGTTTATAATTTTTTGCAAGCTTTCATAATCATTTTTAGCGGAAAACTTGGAACTAACTTCTCCTCAGTGAGTTTTTAACCCATGAAGTTGGTTTTTCACAATAAGCAATTCTGAAGGAAAAGAAACAATAAGTGGGCCCCTACAAATTTTTTGCACCTCGCTTAGAAATTTTTGATCCCAAAAAGGAAAATGGTTTAAAGGTCAAATTAAAAGGGAACCATTGGTGGAAAAACACAAATTTTCTTCTCCTCAGTGGGTTTTCAACCCATGAAAACAATTTCCCAAATTTTAAAGAAAATCAAGCTAGTAAGTAGATTGGACCCACAATTTGTGCATAAGACATCTCAATATGATAATAGAAATAATCTAACCATTAGAGGAAAGAGTTAATGAGTAGAATTCAAATCAATGGATATTTTTCCATGGAGTACTCTATTGGTAACTTCCCAAAACTTAAAGGAAAATGAGAAAGTAAGTATGGGATGATAGAAAGTTACCGCTGGGCCAACAAAATAGTGAAAAGACCCCGAGATACTTGTTAAAACCATGCATTTACTATTCAATGGATCTCTCCTTGAATTCATTTGTGTGGCACGAATTCTAAAGATCAACGGATGGATCGAAGCTCCCATATATATGGAAACATGAACACTTGAACAAACTACCACTCTTTTTCTTAAATTGTTATTTTTTTAATGTGCATAAATTTTTCAAAAAGCCTATATCTATTGCATTAGCTTTTCTTCTCATTTTCTTGATTCAAAAATCATTCTAAAATATAATGGCAACTAGATTTGTGAGTTTTGATGGGTTGAATGGAATCAAGTCCCAATTGCAGAACTTCACAAATACATCCCTTCATTTTTATGACATGAAGGATTTCTAAAGGAAAGTGAAGTCAAAGCCAATCCATCCCATTACTAAGAAGCTTTGAGGATGCAGGTTGGTAGAGGCAATTGGTTTTTCGGTTGTAGTCTAGGCCCTGAAGTTAATCTATGAGTGTATAAATTGTTACAACCCAGAGACAAGGCAAATTGTGTTACCAGATGACACGGTGCTGATTTCAATTAATAGGCAAATTGTGGTAAATTGCTTGTAAGTTCCAAAATGAGAAGAATATTTAGATTTGATATTTGGAGTAGCCATTTCTGAGAGGAAATCATGTAGACATGGTTCTAGAAACCACAGAGTGCCAAGAGTAAGGTTCGTAAGACTTTGTTTGGGACTAATCTCAAACCTGAGATTATTGATATCTTGGTTCTCTGTATAGATTGAAAGATGAGGTAGAAGCTTTAATTTTTTTTTAGCAATATTCCTTTTTGGTGCAAGTCCTTTGGTATGAGACCCAGTATATTGATTGGGCTCATGAGGTAAGCGAGATTCTATCCAATGCTCTTCATTCTGCAAAGTTCTACAACACATTCTATATTTTCTCTTTCCTCATTTATATGTTAGCTTCTTTACAACTATGGACAGGCCTTCCAAGAGAGGAAAATTTTCTTGATGATGTGAAGTCTTATGAGTTTTACCCATGCTTACAATTGGAAAATAGTTATGTACAGTATGTGAAGGTTAATGATGCATTCACCATGAGAATTTGCAGGGAGCTTCAAGGATGTCCAAAAAGGAGATTTAGTCTTGAAGCCATGGCAGCCATTAGCCAATTTGGGAGTTATTGCATCCAATTCTCATCCTTTTTGTATTTAAGTCTTCCAAATTTTTATAGTTTCCCCTTGAAGTTGCCAAGATATCCTAGTGATATGATATGTGTTGATCGAGATCGTGTGACAACCTACTCAAGTGAACATGCTAAGTAGGAGTTTGAAGAAGAAAGGGTATGAATTCCCTATGAAGGTCAGAGATTTCAATTATGAAACCAATTCTGATGCCAAGAACATGCTAAAGGTGTTTGAAATGAAGTATAAGTTGGAGATGTATGAAGTCTTCAGGACCATGTTTGATCTGAATGGGTATGCAAGGGAGGTGTTATAGATCAGAAGTGTAATCAAACACATCACCACCATTGAAGATTACCAATTTGATTACAAGTATGAGTTCAAGAGTCATGATCATACTTTTGCTAGGTTGATAGTTGATCAAGTAAAAATGTTTGAAGTTAATATTGATGTAGGAGTAGAAGATGATGGTCAGAACATGTATAATAACACTTATCTGACCAAGCTAAGAGGCACCTTGATAAGCTTAGAACCTTATGAAGATGCAAGAGAGGAGCTAGATATAATGATGGCCCAGATTATCATAAGGACAGGGAAATGGGTCAAATGGACTGAGCTAGAAGGATTTGAAGCAAAAGTACAACTAGTCAAGCTTCTCCAATAGTTGTAATGGCTTCCTTCTCCCAAGGTGGTACATCAGGTGCAACCTTAGCCATTACCCAATGGCCAGTTCAACCATTTGATGGAGGTGATCAACCTCCCAACAAGAATATTTCCATAGCCAAGACTTATCAAGATGGCTCCCTCCAATGATTGGAACTCCATCAGAAGTTGAGAAGAAGAAGGCAAGGGAACCAAAGGATGGTGTAGTCACTTTGCCTCCCTCACCTCACACTAGCCCAGTTCTATCTATAAGTGTTGCACTTCTCCTACTGAGTAGTCCTCAAGTGCAGGTAGTGGATTTAGGAGATGGAGGAAGTAGTGATAATGAGTCTACTAAATCTAATGAGGCAACAAAGAAGACTTCAGAGGCAGATAAAGGCCTAGATTCTTCAAAGCTCATTTCACAGGTCTTGAAGAATCCTTTCTCTTCAGTTGTGAAAAAAATCACCTCAGTCAAGAGGAAGATGTTTAGCATAGACTCCCTTAAGATGACATCCAAGGTGATAAACACAGATTCATGGTCGGAGGACACCCTAGACAGAAAGAGAAAGAGGAGAGATGAAGGAGCTCCCAACAAAGATACCTTATCTCTTGCTATCTACTCTAGATCAGCACTAAGTAAGGTTAAAAAGAAGAAGACCTTGTCTATCCTCAGACAAGACCCTAAAATAGGACATCTAATAATGGAGATTAAAAAGCCTACCAAAGAAGGAAGAATCAAGGATATGTCTACAGATAATTTTTCCTTACACTTTGTGGATCTTGGGGAGGCCAGACATGACACCAAGGTTGGCTTATGGAAGTCAACAAATGAAGTGATTGAAGGATAGCTAGAAAGTCTTAAATTGTCAAAGGTTAGGATGAAGGTGAAGATCCATGAACTAAATGACTTCATTAGGAAATTGGTCACCCCATTGACAAACATTTTTAGAATGCCTATTACTAGTGATCCTACTGTTGTCAATGTCCAAGCACTCATCTCCCAGCTCCAAGAAGGTAAACACTTTGGGAGAATTAGTAGAGAATGGAGCAGGAAACTCAAATTGGAGGGACTCTCCATTATAGAATAGATTGGTAATTCCATACTAAGGCTAGAAACAGAGAAGGACAACATTTCAACAAATAGAGCCACCTTGGCCACTGAGAAAACTAAGAGTGAAGATTGTATCTCTTTGTTGAAGGTGATTATCCACATGAAGGCTAAGGAGGTTGTCAAAGAAAAGATCTTTCCTAAAGGAGATAAGCCTTTATTTGAGTGGCTTCAGAGCATGCAGTTCAAGTCTAAAATGATCATGGCAACAAAGGAAGGGCTTAAAAAAATTGAAGCTAAAGTGAAGAAGGATCAAGATAGAGATTATGAACTCCTAAGAGGTCTACATACAGATTCTTAGACTAGTAGACAAGGGAAGGGAATCATTGGGATAACTATCGTGCAAAAAAACTTCTCCAATTACATAGATAGTTTTATGGAGATATCTTTTGGTCACCAAAATAGAGTTTCCAAACTCCAAAAACTTGGCAAGTGTGTACATGTGGCCATGGAGGAAATACAATAATGGTTAAGTGCTATCAAAAATTTGGCTAGAGAGCATTCTAAGTGGCTCTTAAGATATATCAATGTACATGTTCATAGGCATGAAGAATTGATTCCAATCATTGTTGCCACTAAGGCCTATAAAACAAAATTAGATAAGGAAAAGTAGGTGAAGTGATTCATTTTCTGCCTCTTTCATATTTTGATGTAATCATTGTAATAGACAAACTGGCTCCTTGCCATTTGTCATTTTTGAGGAGATGAACCAATTTAACTTCCTTTGTAACATCCATCTCAAAATCCTATGTGTATTAGAATGAAAGATTAATAAAATGTCGGCTAATTTTTGGTGTGAAAGACTTGATGTTGCAGAAACAATTGAATGGTATTTTGTGTCAATTATTTTCTATTTTGTTTAGTTTTATGTTAATTGTATGTTTTCTCTTTTCTCTTTCATCTAAATTAAAATAAGGAATGAACAGAGCTTCATTTCCCTATTTTGAGGCAATGAGCTGAATATGATAGTATTGTCATCATAGGTTCAAGAGAAATCCTTTTTATGTTTCCCTTCAAGTTAAGTCTTTCTTTCTCTATATTTAGTTTCCTATTGAATTAGTTTAGTTTTAGTTAGTATGCATTATTGAATCATTAAGTCTCATGGGTTCATAAGATGTGTGAATTCACAAATTTAATCAATCTTAAATATAATTTCTTTCTTGAGTTATTTCCTATTTAGGCCTAGCTTGGTTTACCTCTCCTATTCTCGGGTTAAGAACATACCCCTTCTTAGTTTTAGAAACAAACATAATTCATTGCAAATCATACTGCAATAGGGGGTTGTACCTAAGAATTTAGAGGAAGTTTAGTCTTTTCAAAAGCAACTTTCCAACTGTTGTAACTAGATATTGTTCACAAATTTGGGCATATAAGAGTTAAATCAAAAGGAACAATTTGTTTACCAACACAACTAGTAACCTAAAATTGTCTTGATCTCCTCATTTAATAATCATCTCCAATCCTCTCGATCTGTCCATGTTTTTTCGCTTAATCACAATCTTCAATCTTAGATTCATATCAAATTTCCAAATTCAAAGCTGCATACAATGAATCTAGACACTCAGGAAATATAACTTTGTGCTCATCCTTATCACTTTTCAATCTCCATCATCAGATCCTTATTGGATTTTCCCATCTATTGATCTTGTAACAAACTTTGATTTGTGTGTTTAACTTTCCAAATTTTCATCAAATGTTGGCCTTAGACTCTAATTCTCCAAACTTGTTCTTCCAATTGTTACTCAATAAACATAACATTTTCTCGGGTAATATAGTACTCGGTTGTTATTAGACTCACTTAGGTAATACTATGTTTCTCTTTTTCTTTCCCAATTTCTCAATAAGTACTGTAGTCACTTGATGAATACAGCCTCCCTTGGTTAACCTTTTCACTCATTTAAGCTTGTAATCTTCATTACTTTACAACAATATATGATTGTAAAACAATCAAAACAATATTGTCCAACTCATTCAAGTACCCATTGAATACTATACTTATCAACTCTTTCTTCTTCATACTTTCTTCGAATCCTCTTCATCAATCAAACAAGATGGCATTTTATTGAGTTAGCATAATGTCTAGCCAACTAAGACTTTGACATCAATGACAATATAGCAACTAATATGACTCTTTTACATTCATTCATAGCATTACCTATTACATTATCAGTAGGAGCTGATAGGGAAGACACACTAAACAAGTTGACAAAAATAAAGAAATTATTTTACAACAAAAAGGAAGAAAATGATCATTTTTTTAAATTCAAATAAGGTTTGGAATGTGTGCACATTGATTTCATGCTTTCCAATTTATTCCATTTTTTTTTCCTTTAACCTCCAAGTTAACTCTACAAACTTTAATCATCTGCCTGACATCATGAAGAAATATGATAATTCAAATAAAATATAGTGAACTAGTTGATTCCATAAAAAATGACAACTCCTATTATGCATTGAACCATGTACAAATAAAGTGCAAGCTAATCACTAAATCATTTTCCTTTTTTGCTTTTGACCTAGTCAACAAGATTGGCTTTGTATGCTATGATTTTGACCCAAAAAATGAAAATAAAAAGAAGATGCCTACAATAAAAATCAATGACCTTTCCAAAAATGCATGAATTTCAGGAGTATCTCTTAAATTGTGTCCTAGGGACCCATTTTTCCAAAAAAAAAAAAACAATTTTTATATATAAGGTTTTTGAGCCATTTTATTACATCTAAATTCAAAAGAAAAGGAGCTAAACCCCTATATAATTCATAGATCTTTCTAAAAATGTAAAATTTTTTGACAAATTCACAAATTTGCGACCATAAATGACTTTTCATAAAAAATAAAAAAACCATTACAACTCACAAAAATAAGTTTCAAAAATTCTAATTTTTGGACTAAATCCTTTCATATCCATTTTCAATCTACAAAAAAAAATTTAGATCCAAACACCAAGTTTTTTTTGGAAGATATGGCCAAGTCTTCCAAACTTTGGATTGTTGTCTTCAAGTCAATCGACACAAGGTTTAACCTTTAAAACAAAGTAAGAACCCTACAAAAACTCATGATTAGATCTGGTTGTAAAAAATAATTAATGGGAAATGAAACTAAAATTCAAGAAAATTAAACTATCAAACTCAAAGAAATGCAAGAAAATAGAGCTAGAAACTTGGTTCAAGCCTTACAGTGGGCACCAAAAATGTATACCAATAATAGGGTACACTAAATTGTAAACAATTACACTTGAGAGAACCCATGGAAGAGGGATTCTCAAGAAGTGACTTTTATTTTCCTATCTATGACATACAAGAGTCATGAGATGGTGGCTCTCAAATGAACCTAGCTATACAACCCTTGTAACGTACACCAAAAAAATAAAAGATTCAAAGAGTAGAGGAAATAATGTCAATATCCAACAACCAATGATGGATGCAATGCAAATGAAAACTATTCTAAATGAAATTCAAGAGGTAACAAAAAGAGTTACAAGATCTTCCTAGTCAAGATATGTGAATTAAGCTAGAGAATAAAGGAAACTAAGCTAAAGAGTATGTCATAATGCAAGTAGAATGAGGACTAAAATAAGATTACAAGAATGAAAGATTGATCCAATTGCTCCAAAAGCTATAAGAAATCCTACAACATAATGTTATCATAGAATAGAATGATACGAGAGAGTGAGGAGAGAGCCTCCTTTTAAAGAGAAATGGAAAGTAGAGATTAAGAGGAAAAATAAAGGGTGGAGAATGAGTCATGAGTGATCCATGTGCACAAGAATCTCATCTAAGAAAGCTAAAAAAATATTTTTAAGAGGAAAAATATGTGTGGAGGAGAATAAAAATTATACCCACCTTGGAAAGTGTGCACCTCATGTGAGACAAAAAATCCTTTTCTTTTATTTTTGAAATAGGAGTAATGATTTTCATGTTCACACTTAGGATAAGTGGGACTTTGGGGATATTTTTTAATTAAAAGAGATCAAGTTCTTTAAATTAAACAAAAGACTCAAGATAAGGTGGTCAAACCATAGGTTATAATTGAATAATTAGTAAAGTGATGACTTGAGCAAAGATAAGCAATAGATAAATTAAGCAAAAATGCTAGAAAAGGGGCTCATAGTCTAGATGATCATTTTTGGGTGATTACACTTCCAAACAAGGGTTTGATTGAGGAAACCCTCTGTATACAACATTTTCTCCTATTTTTTGTGCATGAAGAGTAGGGGGTGAATCTATCAAGATTTAATTAGGAATGTACAAGGTTCAACAAATTGTCTGTGTAAGATTTAGACAAAATCAAGGGTATACAATGACTCTGGTGGTTTATATTTTAGAATAGAATATCCAAGGCATTCTATATTCTATAAATTAGCATTGGATTTAAGCTATGTGTTAATTTTATCTTCTTCTTCTTGTCTTAAGTACTTACATGTTCTTGTTATTTTTTGTTAGAGTGTATTTGTTATAACGTGTCATATTTACTTATATAACCTTGTATCTTACATCATCTTGTCATGTCCTCTCAATTTTTCATAATCATTACAATGTAAAATTATTGCATTGCATTCACTTAACACTTATGACTTAATTGAATCTATTGGGTCATCTTCCTTTCAATTGTGCAATAATAAATAAGATCAACCCCCCATTGCATCCTCTTTTCTTTCATACATTACATGGAGAAGACAATACCTACTTACATTTAATAATGTTTATGATACTTCTTCATGTCCTCACATATGACAATATAAAAACATTAAAATAAATTCTTCCTTACATAGATGTTTGAAAAAATTTATCAATATTTCATGTAGATTATTATAACATTCTTAGTAAAATGCATGGAATATATTGATTATATAAGGGTCTTTATTAATGAGCCTAAATATGATTGACATAATTCACCTTAACTCTTCCCATATGGTTTCTATTAGTCGTGAGGATAAAAATTAGGCTCCTAATATCATACATTATTGAGACTTGGATATGCTTCTCTTAAACCCATTTTAATGGATGAACTTAAGGAAGCTAGTTTATGAACTTTTTTAGGTAAGTTAAAACATTCTTCCTCTTATAAAATTATGTTTAATAATCTTATGTTAACCATTTCCTTTATGATTTATCTCCCAATATAATATTAATATGATGATCTTGATAAACCTTCTTTTTCTTCTCAACCTATATACAATGTGAATGGTGATAAGATATCTAATCTCCCTAAAGATAATATTTACCTTCCTGTCCTCTCGACAGGACACGTGTTCATAAAGATCAAAATGAATGACCTTTTCCCTCTATATTAGAGGCTAATTACAATGTGAAGCATGACACTACTTCTCAACAAGGTTATAATGGACGAGGTCTTGGTATCTATGAACAAGGCATTAAGGTCCCTATAGATATACCACCACAAGTTACTAGATGTGATCTAGGATTTATAGCTCAATCCACCACTTTTTCCTCTCCTAATCCTTTTCCGTTACAACACAAACTTTCTTTTGTAATTCACTTACCAACACCATTTGTTATTGTACCTCCTTTTGATGATTGTTTGTCTTTGGCTAAAAGAACCTTTTGGAGACTTAAATATGATACTAACTTTTATTTATCTTTAGACATTTTTCAAAGAATCAAATACATCATAATGGAGAAATTTTTATGTCTCTTTCATAGTAATACACATTCTCTTATTGATTTTATTCAATTTAGATACTTTATTCAAGACTTGGTTGATAAATCCCTTTTTTTCTTAACAACAAATCATATGCCTTCTCTTGATATAAAAATTATACCTTAGTCATCTTTCTTCCTTCATTATAATCGAGTTTTTTTTCTCACATGATGATCAGCAACATAATAGGTCATTTCCCTTGTCCTTCCAATATGGTGGTAAGATCTTTCCATATTATTCATTCTTCCTCCTAAATGATCCATTTTCTCTTTGAGGGTTGAATCTTTTAAATTATGATGTTCAAGATCCATGTGTAGACTTGTTTGTTTAGAATCTTTCCCTCTATGAGATTGATCTCTCTATTTAAAATCTATTCTTTTATTAGAAGTGTATATCTTTTTTAATTGATTTTTCCACTAAGTTTTCATAGTGGTGAGATCCTATCTCTCTTTTCCTCATTTCATAGGACATATTTTTCCTTTATTTTAGTTGCATCTTTTATGATAGTACATTGTTTCTAGCATAAAATCATTTTTCTATGTGAATCATTTTCATCTTTATTAACGCTCATTTCCATGCTTCAAGTAACATGTCTTTTACAATATTTCCCCTAGGGAGTAAGAGGTGTTCTTTCAAAAGATCCATTCTCTTTTTTTGTATCAATTCTACTGTGATGTCTTTCCTTGCATGGACTTGTTTTGATCTTAAAATCTCTCTCTATAAGGAACTGACAACCTTTACAATCTCTTCCTTACTTGGAATTGTTTATTTTAATTGATCATTAGCTTAGTGTACATAATGTGTTGTCTTTTTTCTTGCCTCTATGATCGGTGGGCAAGATGGTTTTCCTTTTCTTTCCTTTTCTCTCCAAGGATCAACTTTCCTTAGTGGAGTGGCATTTGTTATTATGTTCCATTTTTTTTATGGGATTATTTCTTTTAATTTAGGATTCTCTCTTATGCAAGAGGTATGTATCCTTGATCACAACCTCTTCCTTACTCATAAGAGTATGTTCATCCTAAACAAATACCCTTACTTAGGGTCTCTTGTATCCAAGATCAATTCTTTTAAAGGGTCTCTTCCCACTTGAGGTATCCTTTCACAAGAAAAAATGTTATTTTGGTAATGAGAGTCTTTATTCTTTGTCGAGGTTATGAGATACATTATTGTTTTAAGGATATCACATTCTTGGAAGTAGTTATTTGTGTTATCTTCTCCTTATGATGTCCCCATAGTCACATGCCACCATAATAAGAAGGCAACATACATGAGGCCTCCTCATATTATTTTCTTTTATTGGTCTTTGGACTAGCCGCTCGTATCATCCTTGGACTAGCTTATCTTATTGGTCCTTAGACTAACAAATTTTATTGATCCTTATACTAGTTTTTTTCATTTATGATTGGATTGATTGCATTTATGGATCCATATGGATACTATGCTTTTATCTTAGGATAGATTTTCTCATTCACTAATTATTTTTCAAGATAGAGCTGCCCATCATAATACAAATTTATAGACAATCAATTCTCCTTCTCTCTCTGTGGGATGAGTGGAACTAGAAAAATACAACTTGCTAGCCTTTCTTCTCTCTCCTCATCTTCATCTCCCATGAATCACCTAGCATAACACAACTTGTTGGATACACAGTCTTTATCTTTCTTTCCATGATATCAAGGCTTTTCTAGTTGGTTAGATCATGGAATCTTGACTCATCCTTGGTGTAAGCTCTTTCTCTTTCCATGTGAGCATTTTTTCTTTTGCAATAACTTTCCAAATGTGATGCTATTGGTTTGGATGTTTTCTTAATGAAGGTATACTAGTTGATTTGAAGTTTTATTATAGTATTAACACTTTTTGTTTGTGTCTTTTGTCTTATTTTTTTTATTTTTTCTTACCTTTCATGTTGATGCAGGAGCATCTTGGGTCTTTGAGAAATCTTGTATCAACCAAAAATATTTCTTGTTTTCTGTACCAATATCCTAGTCTCAAAGTAGTCATTGTTTCTTTTGGTTTCATGATGTCTATAGCTGATATCATGTCGAGGACCTATTCTAGATCCTTGTCCTAAGTCTATTTGTTCTGATGATTCATAGTCTTCAAGTTCTATGTCATTATTTTGGGTCTCAATTTCCTGTAGTTATAACTTTTCCTCATTTAATTAAATAAAAATCCCCAAAGTCCCTTTATTCCTACGTGTACACATGAAAAGGCATTTTCCTAGTTTAAAATAAAAGAAAATTTATTTTTTTCTACACGTGTATGTTACACTTTTCTATGTGAGAGGAATATTTATTTTCAAAATAACTTTAATTATCCCCCACACATATTTTTCCTATTAAACATATATGTTGATCTTTCTTAGTTGAGATTATTGTGCACAAAGTCAACATGGGATTCATTCTCCACCCTTGATTTTGCCTCTTATTCTATACCATCCATTTCTCTTTAAAAGGAGGCTCTCTCCTTTCTCTCTCATACCTTATGCTTTCACTTTATTGTTATGT
Organism: Cupressus sempervirens; assembly: GCA_028749045.1. Taxonomy (NCBI): domain Eukaryota; kingdom Viridiplantae; phylum Streptophyta; class Pinopsida; order Cupressales; family Cupressaceae; genus Cupressus; species Cupressus sempervirens. Next base: position 523,523,611 of record CM053783.1, on the reverse strand, counting down.
TTTCATTTTGCACTTTCACTCATAAGCACGTTTTGCACTCACTCACTTTACTTGTATTCTTAGCTTAGATTTCTTTATGCACTAGCTTAGATCACCTTGTCTAATTAGAGGTTTTGTAACTCTTTTTTTGCTTAGATCTTTCATATTTCATCTCATATAGATTTACTTGCATTTGCATTGCATACTTGTGATTCTTGGATATTGGCACTCTTTCCTCTACTCCTTTGATTTTGTTCTATGGTGCACCTTGCAAGGGTTTCCTAACTAGATTTATTTGAGAGCCACCATCCTCATTTCAACCCTTTCACATAATAGCTATAAAGCTATAGGCCTCCTCTTTGGATGCTCTTCATCATGGGTATTCTCAAGTATGATGGTCTATAGAAATGTGTTCACCTTTTGATCATATGAATACTCTATCTGTCTAAATTATCTACTTTAAACTTATCAATCCTCATCTTGGGTTTTGATTTGTCTTAACTTTATCTATCAACTTTATTTAGGATACTTATCTTGGACATAGTAGAGCCCATATTACCATTATGGGCATTGATATTGTCTTATCTATTTCTCTCCTAATGTCCAGTTCCACTAGTTATTGACTATGCATTTAGGATCATCTATGTCTCTATGCTCTATTTGATCCAGTTTGGAGTCAGATCTATCTATCAATTTAACATATTCATCTTTGACTTAATTTTTTCCTAGATTGATCACACTTTACTCAAAGAGGGCTAAATGTAATCACTCAAAAATGGTCCTCTAGACTATGAGCCCCTTTCTAGCAATTTTGCATAATTTAAATTGATTAACTTTTTTATTTATCAAAACATCACTTTACTATTTATTTGATCATGACCTATGGTTTGTTCACTTTATCCTAAGTATTTTATTTAATTGAAATAACTTTTCCCCTTTTAATTAAATAAAATCCCCAAAATCCTTTTATTCCTAAGTGTGAACATGAAAAGGAATTTTTTCTTATTTTAAAAATAAAAAGAAAAGCATTTTTCTACACATGAGGGGTATACTTTTCTATGTGAGAGGAATATTTATTTTTAAAATAAATTTGATTTTCCTCCAAACATATTTTCCTCTTAAAGACCATTGTTGACCTTTCTTAGTTGAGATTCTTATGCACAAAGTCAACATGGAACTCATTCTTCACCCTTGATTTTGCCTCTTAATCTCTACCATGTCTATTTCTCTTTAAAAGGAGGCTCTCTCCTCACTCTCTCATACCTTTTTTTTGCACTCTATTTTTATTATGTCATTTTTTAATTACACTCTTGAGCACATTTTTCAGTCACTTTCTTTACTAAATGTCCAGATGTATAATTAAATCTTTTCATAGCTTAGTGAACCCATAAAACATTATTCATCATGCATGCATCCATAAGATTATGCAATCACTTAAAACATGTAGGTTACTATCAAATCAACTTGCAAAAATATAAACATGAAACATAATTGATTCATCAACACATTTGACAAAATGATTTATGTGGAAACCCAATTTGGAAAAAACCACTAGTAACATGTTGCTCTTTTTCACTCTTCTAAAGTGATTGCCTATGAAAGTTCAACCTTGTTAAAGGTTACAATACACATTGTTAAATGTGACCCTATTAAAGGAATTCAATCACCCTATTAGGAGTGAGCCTTTTTAGAGGACTTTAGACCATTCACTTGGAATGTCACCTAGTTAAAGGATTTACAAATGACTATTAGGTCAACCTTAATCCAAAGGATTTACCCTAGACTGATATAATTATTAGAGAATAATAGTAAGGCTTGATTTGATAACAACTTAAAACTCCATTTGCAAATTATAGATCTTTGTTCCAGTCCTCCATTATTCTTGGCCTTCACTCATTTCAACTCTGATAGCTTGTTCACCCTTCAAGCATTCATACCCTTAAGCCTTCTTGCTTAACATGCCAATGCAGACATTTCTCTTAGGTCACTTGATGAATCAAAACCATTGACTCCTTGTCTTCCTTCAGTTCTCTCACATGACAACCTTTGCTTTTAACCAACCATTCTTATAAATAGCAAATTAAGATCTTTTACCGCTCATTCTCCATCGTCCAATTTAAGGTTAGGGAAGCTTAGGTAGGATACAATGAATCTACCCCAAATTCCATATCTCTTCTACAAAATTCTCCTTCAATTATCTTTGAATTTTCCTAAAAATGTTTTACCCTAAATTTTGTGCCACCAGCTCATCAATCTTATCTTCCATCAGGTTCACATAATCCAAGAAAACAAACTTGTCAGCTCAGATTCATTGAATTCATGATCTTTCAAATAATGCAACCACTTAGCAGTATCTTGCTTCTGATGCTTGGCAAAAACTGCATTGCTCGACATCCTCTGTAAAATTGCTTGGAATGAACTAAAGTTTACTGGTGCCTAGCATCAACTAAATTTAACTCAGCATCCATTGTTTTACTTGGCAGACACTAGAATATACTTTTACTTGGATCCAACTGATTTTATGCTTAGCTTGCATTGACTTTGCTCGGCACCTACTATCCACTTGGTCAAGCTTGGCTGGCAAACTTTGTTTAACTTGATCTTCTAAACTTTCTTAGTGTAACCAGCCTCTATAACCTTAAGTAGATTATCAATACATCATGTTATCATTGTCTCAACTAATTCTTTTACTTCTTTACATAATCATAACTTAACCTTTCCTCTAGGTGTTATTGTTACATCCTTTGATCAAATCCTCTTCATCAATCAAATAAGTGATAGTACTTAAATCATATAAGTAATTGTCTTACCAACAAATAGTAGGTTTGACATCAATGACAAAACAATGATTGAAACATATTGATCATACTTGTATGTTCTCAACAATCTTCCTCTTTAATAATCTTCTTCAATTTATTTTCAACATAAAGAACTTTACCAAAATAGTACGAGTTCTAAAAATATTGATGTTGTATTAGTTGATCTATTAGACAAAAACACTAAGTTGGAGGAAAATATACAACAAAAAAAAAGAGAACTAGAAAGTCAAGCTTTAAAAATGACTAAACTATTAGAAAAAATTAAGACTGGTGAGGATGAAAAAGGAACACTTGAAGTTGATAACAAATATCTAAAAAAATGAATTAAATGGGACAATGTCATCGTACAATTACAACTTGAAAACAATACACTCAATGGTTACAAAAATGATAAATCCTTGTTGATAATGAGAAGTTACGAAAGAAGTAGAAGACTTAACAAATAAACTAAAGATACAACAAGAGGTTAATGAAAAACTTACCAAGTTTGATCAAAGCATGAATAAGATCAATGAACAATTAAAATGGAAAAGAAAATAAGGAGATAGAATTAGACCTGGCTATATTGAGAACATTAAATTGGAAATTGGTGATAATTGTCCCAACTGATAATATAATTGGTAATGCTATGAATGTATGTAAAAGACTCATATCAATTGTTATGTTATCATTGATGTCAAGTCTTAGTTGGCTAGACATTATGATAATTCAGTAAACTACCATATCATTTGATTAATGAAGAGGATTTGAATAAAGTATTGAAGACAAGAGTTGATCAATATGGTATTCAATGGGCACTTGAATGAGTTGGACATTGATAATGTAATGTTGGTTTGATTTTTTTACAATCCTATAATATTGTAATGCATTGAGCTCTACAAGATAAATCGACAAACAAGATTAAAGAAGGGCGACACTATTTTTTGAATGACTATAGTATGCACTAAGAAGTTGGAAAAGTTAAGTTGGAAGTTCAGTATTGATTGAGAAAGTATAGTATCAACTAAATACTATATTACCTGAGTGAAATTTTATATTCATTGCGTAACAACTAGAAGAACAAGATTGTAAAGATGGAATCTAAGGTCAACTTTTGATTGAAATATGGAAAGTTTAAGATTTTTAAATGAGTGGGTCAAAGATTTTACAAGATCAATGACTAAAAAAATTCTATAAGTATTTGTTAATGGATGTTGAAGAAGGATAAGGATGTGCACAAAGTTCTCTCAAATTTCTATTTTCTAAGTGGCTAGATACATTGTATTTGGTATTGGTGATTATGATTAAGTGGTAATAAATAGAAGAATCTAGAAGCACATATATGACTATTTAAGGAGATGTTAAAGATAGTTTTTGGTTCTTGGTTGAAAGTTGAAAGTTGATTGAGTTGAGATTAATTGTTATTGTTAAAGTGGTGATTGTGCAAAGTTGTTGAAGTTGAAAGAAGATAGTTGAGCCAAGTGAAACAAGAAAAGTTGAAGAAAGGAGAAAGATTTGAAGGAGTGAATAAATTAGTCAAGATAGCAGAGTAAAGAGATTAGAGGATAGAGATCAAAAAGAGATCTAGCAAAAAGGAGATATAAACAAGAAAGGTAGTGCTATACCTAATTGAACATTTTTATAATATTACTTTTTGTTCATTGTAGCAAAAACTCTCATGAACTGAGCGGAGCTAACAATTCTGTGAAATCCTATATGGTAACATTGATTAGTGATGTTTGTAAGTCCTTTAGAGGAGGTAACTCTTTATATAGGATCAAGGAGTGATAAGTTCTAGATGATCTTTTCATTAAAATCCTCTAACAATGTCATATTAACAATGTGTACGTAACCCATAACAAGGTTCACTCTTAGCCAAGCTCACTTTAGAAGAGTGAAAACTTGCGTTGTCAGTCCTGAGTGGTTTTTTCCCTTTACAAGGTTTCTATGTTAAATATCTTGGTGTCAATTGTGTAAATTTTTTTATGTTGCAAATTAATTTATATGTTATTTCCATTTTATCGCAACTCAATGACAACTAAGTAAATAGTTGGTAATAACTAAATTCTATTATTGTCAAACAGTTATAACGGAACAATGAATGAATAATTTGGAGTAATGTGATTGAAAGAGTTAATTGTAAAGTTGAATGAGTATACCAAGTGATTGTTTGTGATTTTTATGATGTTGGTTTGGTACTAAAATTGTTTAAAGGGATTGTAGCATAACTAAACATGATTGATTCAACCCCCCATCCACTCTTAGTTATCTAATAATTGGTTTCAAAGCACAGTGCTTGGAGAAAGAATTTTAAAGGAACATGAGCTAAAGATCAAAGATGTTGAAGAGATAGGTACCAAGGTGGGACAAAGAGAACTTCTCATCATGGAAAGATAGAATGAAATTGCATCTATATGGAATTGGAGATAATGTCAAACAATGGTTGTAAAATGAATAGGCTACCCCTTCTAGTCCTCTGAATATGGACAAAATGACTAAGAAGAGGAATCATAATAGTCTGGCGATTGAGGTTGCTTCTACACTCAATGACATCAAGTTTGATAATACCAAGGATTGTACTACTACCAACTAGATGTGGAAGAAATTGACACTTGTACATGGAGGAGATGATAATGTAAGAAGAGTTGAAGTTGAAGGTCTTAGAGGAAAGGATGATGACATGAGAATGAAAAAGGTGAAAATCTTACAAAAAATATAACCTGAATCAAGGAAGTTGTGAGCACAATCAAAGTTGTTGGAGGAGCCATTAGAGATTCAAAAATTACAAGTAAAGTTCTCAAGACTCTTTTTCCTATTTATGCTATCAAAGTTTCTAAAATTCAACAAGTGGAACTATGCCCGATAATGTATTGACACTTGACAATTTAGTTGGTTCATTGACTACATTTGAACTGAAAAACTATGAAAATATTATGGTTACAATTGGAAATGTTTTTAAATCTTCACTAACCATTGGAAGTTCCAAGAAAGAAAAGAAAAGTAAGGAAGAAAGTGAATCTAAATCTAAGGATTATCTGGATGAACTTGAAGCATTACATGCAAGAAGGTTATCAAGAGGTAAAGGTAACTATAAAGGTAAATTTCCCCTGATTTGTTTCAAGTGTAATGAAGTTGGTCACTTTTCTACTAAATATTCTAATAGATGTAAGAGTGACATGAATGACAAGATATATTTCAAGTACAAAAAGAACACATGTTACAAAGACAAATAGAAGAAATCATGCTACATTGTTGAAGAAGAGAACATTAAGTCCAGTATTAATTAAGAAAAGGAAGTAGTTGTGATGGTATATGTTGCAATCAAGGAAGATCCTAATTAATAAAGGAATGAAATTGAAATTACCCTTATTTCACATTTTAGTGAGAATGATTAATGGATTATAGATATTGGATGCTCACTTCACATGACTAGAGATCTAAGTAAGTTTGATAAATTTGAAGAAATTGATGATGGTGGAACTTTTAATCTAGGTAATGATGTTCCATGTCTAGTGAAAGGTTAAGGATCACTAATGTTGAATGATAAGATCAAGTGTGATTCTACGTACTGGGTACAAGGACTAAAGTATAATCTTTTGAGTGTTTCTCAATTGAATAATTTAGTTTAGAAGCTAGAGTTTGAGAATAGAAAAGTCAAGATCTTTGATGATGAAGGTAATATGATTGGAACTAGAATGAAAAAAAGAGGTAAACTATTTTAGCTTGATCCTATTGTTGAGACATGCTTATTTTGTAAAGTTGAGGTATGGTTATATGGCATAAAATGTTGTGTTATGTATTTACTTTGAGAATATGGTGAAGGTTAGTAGAAAGAAAAGAGTTAGAGGCTTACTAGATCTACAAAAACCTAAAATTACTATGTGTAAAGAATGTAATCTTGGTAAGATGATAAAATCTAGTTTTTCAAGAAAAACACGCACCTCAAATGATAGGAATTGGTGCAATTGATCTGTATGGTCCAATAGGTATTAATAGTTACTATGTGACAAATATTTCATATTGTTTGTGGATGACTATTCTAGAATGGTGTTTGTTATGTTCATGATGGTGAAATCAGATGCCTTTGATATGTTCAAATGGTATAAATATAGAGTTGAGAAAGAAACTAGAAAATGTTTAAAATGTTTAAGCACTGATAAAGGTGTTGAGTTTATGTCTATTGAATTCACCATTTTTTGTGTTGAGAAAGGTATTAAAAGGAAATTATCTACAGTAAGGACAACACAAAAAAATGGATTGCTAAAAGGAGAAATGGATCAATTATGGATTATGTATGAACATTGATGATTGAAAAAGAAGTGGCTCAAATATTCTAGAGAGAAGTAATTAGTATTGTTATTTATACTCTCAACTAAGTTTAATTGAAGAAAGCATCAAACAAGACACCCTACAAGCTTTGGTATGGCAATACACCAAATATAACTCATTTCAAAATATTTGGAAGTAGATGTTATATTCACAAGGATACAAGGAATGATAAATTTTATTTTAAAAGAGATGAATGTATATTCCTTGGTTACTCATCTAAGAGAAAAGCTTATAAATGTTTGAATAAAGCTACTAGCAAGATGATTGAAAGTGCAAATTTAAGGTTTGATGAGTTTGTAGACAAGAATGATGTGAAGAGAGAGAAGGAACCTAAAGATTAAAATAATTTTGTATGTGTCTATGAAGAAGCACCAAATACATTGCCTAAATTATAGTAGAGACCCACTGAGAATTAGACAATAGCACTCAAGTTACATTATACTTTACCTAAGCATCAGATAGTACAAGATGAATAAGAAGTCAAATCCCTGCCGAGTGGAGAAATATTTGAAAATCAAAGAACTGAACTCGTATTGACCAAATATGTGAGAAAGAACCATTCCCTTGAACAAATTATTGGAGACAAAAGTGTTGGAGTATAGACAAGAAGGAAGTTAAGAGATCATTCCTAGTTGATTGTTGATTTTGAACCAAGAACAATTAAGGCTACATTGGATAATGAGGATTGGATAAATGTTATAAATGAAGAGATTGATTAGATTGAGAAGAATAATACCTAGACATTAGTACTAAGACCTAATGTGATGGGAACCAAATGGATTTTAAGGATCAAGCTAAATGAGAATGGAGAAGTGGTACACTAAGGCAAGACTGATTTGTAAAGGCTATGCACAAGAAGAAGGAATAGATTATGGAGAGACTTTTGCACCTATGGAAAGATAGAAAGATGTAAGAACATTGTTGGCTTATGATACATACAAGAAGTTCAAAGTTAATCAAATCTAAATTTCTAGATAGAATACTTGAACAGGAATTATATATTGAACAACCTAGAGGATTCATTGAACCTAATAAGAAGAAAATGGTTTGTAAAATGAACAAAGAATTATATGGATTGAAACAATCACTAAGAGCATGGTATGAAAGGTTATATTCATAATTGATTAAAATTGGATTTGATAGAATAAGAGATAACACTAATCTATATTTGAAATGTGAATCTGAATTATGGTGTTGATTATTGAAATATTAGTTGATGATATATTTTTTGGAGGGAATGACATGTTATGTAAGACATTTTTTGGTAAAATGAGTACATAATTTGAGATTTCAATGTTTGGAAAAATCAAATTTTTCATTGGATTACAAGTTCATCAAATAGTGAAAGTTATATATGTGACTCAATCTAAGTATGTGAAAGAAATCTTGAACACATTTGGGATAGATGAGTCTAAGCCTATCGATACACCTATGGTGACTAGAGTGAAATTATCAGAGGAAGATACTACTAGAGAGGTAAATGAGACATAATAAAGGTCTATTATTGGTAAGTTATAGTATGTTGTACACAGTAGACCAGATATTGCACATGTTTTTGGTATAGTTGCACGATTTTCATTAGTCCAAAGGAGACACACATTACTATTGTGAAAAGGATATTCAAATATCTAAAAGGAATTTGAAGATTATGGCCTATGGTAAAAAAATAATTACTTTAATCTTAAAGTGTTCACAGATGTTGATTGGGCAACAAATGTTGATGATAGAAAAATCACAAGTGGTGGAGCTTTCTTTTTAGGAGAAAGATTGATAACATGGATAAGAAAGAAACAAAGTTGTATTTAACAATCTACTATTGAAGCTAAATATATTATTGATGGAATCAATTGTTATAATATTGTATCAATTAAGCAACTGCTAGAAGGTATGCAAGAAGAGATAATTGAGCCTATTACTATTTATTGTGATAACACTAGTATTGCAGAAAGTCTAGTGATGCATGCAAAGAAAAAGAACATATCAATCAAGTATCATTATTTGAGGGAGAAAGTAAAAGAGAAATAAGTAAGGCTTAAATATATGAAATTTAAAGAACAAATTGTAGAAGTATTTACTAAGCCATTTCCTAAGGATTCTTTTGAGTATCTAAGAGGTAAAATGGGGGTCTTGGCCCTATCCAAAATTCACTAGGTGAAGATGCATGTTGCATCAATTCCTGGATGAATAGAAATTTATTTATGGAGTTGATAAAAGATTTCTTACTTTAGGAACATTTTGGAAGTTGTGAAGATGATTGTAATGAAATTGGTGTATATTATACATGCAAGATACAAAGATGACTACAAGGTTTTATAAGTTTGATGTTGAGATTTATAATGACCTTTGGCATTGTTGTCAAAGGGAGAGAATATCAATAGTACAAAGGGGGGAGAAAGAGTAAAAGAATAAGGGATATGTATGTAAAGGGGGTAAATATTATTAAATGATGAAGTATATCCAAAGGAGGAGAGAATCAGTAAATATGAATATCAGAGTTGATGCTAATAAAGATGAAGATAACCAAAGAATGTTATACCAAAGGATAGTAGACATCAAAGTGAAGTTGAACTAAAAATGATCATATCCTAAGGGGGAGAATGTTAATGAAGATCATTGTTGTTGAAGCTATAGACCAAGTTATAGAGAACCTTTTGATGAAGAAAAAGAATTGGAAAGTTGTATTGTTGACAATGAATACATTTTATTATCATATGTATTATTTTGTAATGTAAAATCATATGTTATGTGTTGTCATCAATGTCGTAGGGGAAAATTGTTAGTCCCAACTAATAATATAATTTGTAATTTTAAGAATGTATGTGAAAGAGTCATATTAGTTGCTATGTTGTCATTGATGTCAAGTATTAGTTGGATAGACAATATGCTAATTCATTTGAGTGTGATTGATGAAGAGAATTTGAAGAAAGTATGTTGAAGAAAAAGTTGATAAATATAGTATTCAATGGGTACTTGGATGAGTTGGATAGTGATAATGTAATGTTGGTTTGATTGTATTACAATGATGTAATATTCTAATGCATTGAGCTACACAAGCTAAACTGGGTGACAAGGTTAAAGAAGGAAGATGGTATTTGTCAAGTGGCTATAGTATTCACTGAGGAGTTAGAAAATTTAAGTTGGAAGATCAGTGTTGACTGAGAAAGTCCAGTATCAAACAAGTACTATATTTCTCAAGTAAAATGTTAAGTTCACCAAATAATGGCTGGAAGAACAAGATTCTAAAGATGGAATCTAAGGCCAAATTTTGATGGAAATATGGAAATTTTGAGATGTTCAAAAGTGCAAGTGTAAGTTTATTACAAGATCAATGACTAAGAAAATTCTATGAGGATCTGATGATAGAAATTGAAGAATGATAAGGATGTGCACAAAGTTCTATGGAAGTTCTATTTTCTAAGTGGCTAGATACATTGTGTTTGGTATAGACAATTATGATTAACTAGCAATAAATGAAAGAATCTAGAAGCACATAGATGACTATTTAAGAAGATGTTCAAGATAGTTTTTGGTTACTAGTTGAAAGTTGATCGAGTTGAGGTTTATTGTTATTATTAAAGTGGTTATTGTGCAAAGTTGTTGTAGCTAAAAGAAGATAGTTGAGCCAAGTGAATCAAGTAGAGTTAAAAGAAGGAGAAATATTTGAAGGAGTGAATCAAATAGTCAAGAGAACAAAGTAAGGAGATTAGAGGATAGAGACCATAAAGAGATCGAGTAGACAAAAGATTTGAACAAGAAAGGTAGTGTTATACCTAACAGATCATTTTTATAATACTACTTTATAATCATTTTAGCAAAAAATATTGTGAACTAAGTGGACATAACAAGTCTATGAAATCCTATATGGTAACATCGATTAGTGATGTTTCTAAGTCCTTTAGAGAAGGCCACTCTTTAGATAGGATCAAGGAGTGATACGATCTAGATGATCTTTTGGTTAAAATCATTTAATAAAGTCACATTAATAATGTGTATGTAACCTATGATAAGGCTGGCTCTTAGCTAAGCTCAATATAGAAGAGTGAAAATTTTGGGTTGTCAATCCTAGGTGGTTTTTCCCTTTACAGGGTTTCCATGTTAAAAATCTTGGTGTCAATTCTATAAATGTTATTATGTTGCAAGTTGATTTACATGTTAATTTTTTTATTATAACTTGGTAACAACTATGTTAATGGCCAGTAATAACTAAGTAATATTACTGTCATTCAGTTATAACAATTAGTGAATGAAGAGTTTGGACTAAAGTGAATAAAGAGTTAATTGTGAAGTTGAATGAATACACCATGTGATTTTTTGTGATGTTTATGAAGTTTTTTTGAGAAAAAAATTGTTTGAAGGGACTTTATGAACCCCTTCCCTTTAGTTATCTAATAGATGAATCATCCAAATCATTACAAAAAAGGCATTTCAATCAATCAATCAACCAGTATATGAAACCTACATGCTACAACTATGGAAAGCCAGGACATACAACAAATGTGTATAGAATTAGATCATCAAATATTCCATCAAAGGCATCCTTGTTTATGCTATAACTATTGCAAATTTAGACACATAATTAGAGATTATAAGATGAAAGCATCAAGCATTTTAACTTAAAGAAGTTTTACATGTCACTGCTACACTTGCAATATATTTGGACACAAAGTTGAGTATTACATCAGTGGAATGTAACCAACAAGAAAACCAATAAATATAAAGTGCAATAATTGTGGAAAACATAGAAACATGTAAAGAGAATGTAGATATACATTTGCAAATACAAGTACACAATTGACTAATATAGCAAAATATATCTATCATAAATATGGTCATACAACACAAGTGTGTAGATACTAACAAACTATGGATAGGAACTCTATGGGTACCAAATCATTGAAGAACAATGTTAGAAAATTGTAGATCAAAAAGGAAAATGGGAGCATATCTGACAAAAATCACCTAAATCAAGTAAATAAGGATCATCCTCAAATTGAGATAGCAAGAGTGTTTCTTAGGGATAGTTAATGATGAGAAAATTCTATTGCATTCCTGACAAGATAAAGAAGTGTGATGGATAAGAATTACAATACTACCAGTAACAAAAAAGGAAAACTCTATTGGTTTGAAGGCTATCAGATTTAATATATATTCAAAGAAGAATTTTTTTTGAAGAAATGGAAGTTGTGGTAAAGACACCTTTTGTTGTGAGCATCAATGAAAAACCAAAGATAGAATGTAAAGTATATCTAGTATATTTGAGCATATGAGATAATGTTGAAGCCATGTATTCTCTACCACCAAGAGTAATATTGATTGAGGATATCACAATTTTCATTCACAACAAAATTTTGGTATTGGGTAATGCAGGAATTGAAGAAATATATAAGTAGGTATTGTGTATAGATGGAGAACTAACAGATGACTACAAGAACCTAGAATCCCAATGCCTTACACATATGGTGCACATTCCAAAAAAAAAATGGTGAATGGATTAGATTTTTATTGAATTGAGTACATGATGGAGAACTTTGGCTAGATATGAGAGAATTAGTAAAAATCATGAAGGAAATAATCAACAAAGTCATAGGTCTATCAGCACAAGGAAAGGAATGTTTACTAAGAGTAAGTAATATGAATGAGTTGAGACAGATAATAAAGAGAAAATTAGACAAAAGATCCATGATGGTAGACAAGGTAAAGCATGAAGGAACAAGATTTGTTACAATGATAATCAAATATAAAGTATATCAATCAAGTCATCCAAACAGTGTATCGAGAATAGCTATATGGACAAAACATGAAATTTCCATACAAGGTAAAGTGTATGATTTATCAAGCATAGTTGTTGATCAATTAAGTATAAATATGGAATGATTGAAGAAGGATCAATATCAAGACATAAAATATGGATTCTACTTATATGTATTTATTTATATGTTAAGAAGATTTCCCCCCAATATAGAAGTAGTAGAATGGAAAAATAATAGACCCATTATTTATCAAATTAACAAGTATGTTGAGCTGTTAGGAGAGGAGTTCAAGAAAATAATATATATCTACTTCAAATAATTTCAATTGAGAATGCAAGCACGCTATCGGATCCCAGGTGCAATAGTGGAAAGGTATAAAGACTCTTTATGTTTTGATGCTTAAATTGATAATTTTGGGATCTCACGAATGCATCCAACAACTTCTTGGATTTCTTATCTAGATAATGAGTTTTTGGAAGAGGAGTTGATCAGTTATGCTAATCATATATTGAGTTTACCAACCACAAAATTTTGGACTTATGAAGAATTTTTCAATAGAAAAGCTTTGGAGGCCCCAGTAGTCAAGAAAGAAAAGAAGATGAAGAAAATATCATATATGATTCATGAAGCATCCAATAGTTTATCAATGTAGGAGGTCACACAAGAGACATCAACACTTCAATTATTGACACTAGTAAGGAAGTAAAAAGCCATAGATACTCGACCCATTGAGAAGGCTATTGATACTATTTATAAAAATTAGGAAGAATATAGTGGAGAAGAAATTGAGGTAAGTACACCTAGTGAAGTCACTGAAGAAAGGTTTATCAAAAGAAAAATAGGGCAAATTATTTAAAAGAATGAAGACTCAACCAATTTCCATAGATAGAAGAATTACTGAGAGTCAAGTTAAATCTCAACTAATGAAAAATAAATCACAAGTTTAATTGGAGAAGGAAGTGAGTTCATGGGGTAGGAAATCAGGTAGAAGAACTTATAAGATGCCTTCTAACCCCAAAGAGTTAGAAAAGTATATCACTAAAATAGGTTTAGTTGGGAAAATGGATCCTAACACTTTTTCTAATTTAATTGAAGAAGACAAGAAGATGATTGAAGATTCAATAATCAAACATATCGGAGAAGCTTGTAAATATCCTAGAGTTGTGAAGGATAAAGTTTCACATGAGCTTTGCACTACTTTACTTGAAAGATGGTGTTTTGTGAATCAGAGAGTAAAAGAGCTAATGGAGAAAATACTTAAGATACTATGCCCTGATCTATTGATCAACATATAGAAGTGTGAATGGAAAAATATCATAAGGCATTTAGAACAAAAGTATTGAGTGTTATGCTATTAGTGGATGAAGAATCCATTTTGAGACAAAATATTAGAGAAGTATGGATTGAAGAGCTACAAAAGGATAAAAATAATGCCTATGAAGAGGTGGAAACTTCAAATGTTGATGATGTATTCACTATTAGTGAGTTAATTGGAACTTCCACCATAAAGACCAAGACTTGATAAATATACCTAAAATATCAAGGTAGAATATCATGCAATAACAAAAAGAAACATATATAAATTACATGAAAATCCAAATATTAAGCTCATGAATACATAATTCTAGACACTAACTTTCACTAATCAAACCATCAAATGAAATGATAACACATAATCCTCCATGCTAGGTGACTTGACTTCCTATCAAATTTCTAGGGACACATAGATGCCTCTATGGATCATGATGTCATCTCCTAATAAAAAATGACTTGTTCAATTATTTTAAGGCATGCTCAAACCTATGTAGCTAGGTGGAGTTAATGACTGGTATCTATACACACTTGCATCACCAATGACAAGATACAATATATACATACATGCAAACATACATACACACAAACACGCATATACAAACAATAAAAGGAAAGGAAGTAGGAGTCTGACATCATGAGATCTCTCATAGGAGTGTCTACAACTACCTCCCCTCATTAAGAAGACGTGTCAAGTAGAGAATATATATACATAATACATGATGGGTTATCAAGGTTATCTTAAAACCAAATCATAATCATTGATTAAAATATACCATATCCATAGTGAGAACATTTATTTAAACAATATGTCCAACCTAGATACTGAGAACATAGTGTAAATGGGTTTCATAATATGATACTAAAATTGAAGTCTAAACAATATGTAATGCATGATCCATAGTGGAAATCTAAACAACATGTTTGATCTCATAAAAGTATTGTTAGATAATTACATAAGCATCCTATAAAACATGATCTAATGTATGATAAAAAATAAAGATCCAAACATCATATGCAAATTCTAATCACGAAGTAGTGTCACAAGGGTGGGACTAAGGATAGGGATATTCCTAAACTATTAACATGTTATTTTATAAGAATATGAGGGTACTATCTAATCATATATCTAGTTTATTATTCATTTCCTCAATTCTAATCAAATCACATGACTCTTTATCTCAAATTATATACTCTCATTAATATAGAAGGTTACCTAGTAGATAGGGAAATCTATATAGATTACATGAGATTATTTTGTGCCACAAATGTTTGAGGGTCCTAATTAGAAAACCTATAATCAATCTTATAGTATCACATTCTATTTCCCTTAACAAATATCACTATCAAGTTAAACCAAGAAAAAACAAAAATTAGAGGAAAACCTACCAAGTCTTCAAATTATAACTCTAAGCACTACCAATAATTTGTTAGGGTTAGAGGGGCATTACCCCATGGCATCACTTTAAGGCACTCAATCAAAAAAAGTTGGGGAAAAGTGAAGAAGCCTTTTGTTGTTGTTTTAATTTTAATATGCATATGAAATGGTTCTTAGGGCTAAATTATGACATATAATGGAATATTTTGGGATTCCTTTTCATCTTAGATTATTTTTCCATTATATGACATACTTCAGCCTTGAGAACTATGTCAAATGCATTTTTGAAATCAACAAAACAATACAAGGATTCTTCCCCTTTATCTAATTTATTTTTTCTTAAGTGCCTCAAAGTAATGTCATGGTAAACCATAGAATTTTCTATAGGAAACTACCCTAAGATGCAAAGGAATCCCAAGATCTTCCATTTTGTGCCATAATTTTAAAATGTGAAATCAACTAGAATTTCTTTGACTTTCTTTCAAACTTTTTTGATTTAGTGCTTCAAAGTGATAGTGTGGTTAATCATATAATTTTTAGGCAAGAAACATGCTTCTCCTTTTTCACACTTATCTTTTTTTTCCCTTGTGTTAATTCTATTTTTTATTACACTATCAAATATCTTGAATCCCAATCATAGATTCATTATGATAAATTTATTGTTTTCAAAGCTATTTGGTAGTATGATAGAAACTAGAATCAACACATGAGTAGGAAAAAAATATATGTACAAAAGGAAAAGAAACCTTTAGGCATAAATGTTCTACAATTGACCATGGCATTACTTTGGGGAACTTAGTCAAAAGAGTTTGAGAGAAAGGGGGAAAAGCCTTCCATTTTTTTTTACTTCAAAAAGGCATTTGATACAGTTCTTGGGACTAAAATTGGATACATAATGGAAGAAATTAGGATTATTTTTCATATTAGGAAAACTCTCCATATACTATTATATTTTTGAATATGACATCACATTGAGGAACTTAATCAAACAAGTTTGGTAGCAAGGAAGAAAACTCCTTTTATTATTTTATTGATTAAATGGGTGGGGTGAATCAATATTCCAACACTTTTCACCCACCTTTGGATTTCATAAATTAACCATAAACATGCATAAATAAATGAAATAAATAACAATAAAGAAAATAACACAAAGAAACTCATAACGTCATGTTTTTCTATCTATGCAAACCCTAGCCAAGGGATAACCCCAGTGAGATGGTACCCATAAGATTATGCACTAATCAAAAATACATTGAAAGAGCTTTTGACCTTGTTAGGAGTCTAATACATATATTTAGTACATCTATAATTGTTCAAGGACTTGACCTTGTTAAAGGCCTCAACCCTATTAGGATTTTTATTAAAAAATGAGTTCAATGCTCTTATAACAATATATAATCTATATAACCAATATAACTGATATAGATATTGTACAAAAATTGACTATACTAATATCTCCAATGTCTAAATAGTCCTTGTGTTTTCCTTACATCTAATCATGCCCATATAGCCTTTGATTTGCTCTAACCATCAAAACATACATATTCTAGCATAACTAAATCTTGCATGACATAACCATACCCTAGCATAATCATGTCTCTTTTCATATCAAATATATCTCCTTATATTCCCTTTTCTTTAACCTTTTCTAGTTGACTCGAATAACAAAATGTGTTATACATTTCCAAATCATTTTATCACAATCTACTAAGTGAGGGTAATGTGATTCTACAATAATATAATGTATTCATTTTATTTACCCAAAAATTATACCAACTAGCATATTAATATTATAGAACATAAAAATGTCATTTATACTCACTATTATAACATACTCCAAAATTTTGGCCTTTCATCTTCTTCCAATGCAGCTCGTTGACTTAAACTATGTGACTGTTCATAATTTTCCTGGTTTGTACTTAAAGAATTTCTTCATGACAATATACCATAACTTTATCCTTAACATAAGTTACCTTAATTAATAATAATTTTTCCATTAATTAAAACATATAACCATTCATGTTATCCAACTTCAAACAATCTCCTCATTTGGTATTGATGGCAACACCTAGTAAAAGGTTGCCTAAATGTCAAAATTTTCAAAAACTGATCATGCAAAAAAATTATCTCTCATGCATGTCAAACTAATTCCTTTTTATTTCCTTACACCCCTTTTGTACATATTTTCTTGATCACTTTTCACATTTACTCCCTCCTTTATACATTTTTCACTATCTACTTATTATGTCTTTGAAATCAATGGAAAAGGTGAGTTATCTATGTGCAATTAAAATTAGTAATTCCAATCTTCTTCTCAATTTGCATGCCCCAGTATATCTGTAAAATTTCTCCTCAAAGTATCATACTTTATATTCCATATTTTATTCAATGAGTCTATTACTTGTATGACTACACACTATTACATTTTCAATTATCATTTTATTTAGTTTTTTTATAGTCAAGTTTAATTTTGTTAAGGATTAAGGTTTAATTTAGTTTAGATTGCTATCAAGTTTGAGATTCAATTGATCTACTTTTAGTTTTATAATATCAATTTTTCTTAAAGATTATAATCATGTTAGGCTCAAAGAAAAGGTAGGTATTTACTTAATCTAATGGTTGACTAAGGCTTGGGATGTTTAAAAGTGTAATATGTTACTTTTAAAAATAGTTCCAAGATTTGATTTGATTCTATGTCCTATAGATCTATGTAGATTAAAATAGCAATGAAATTTGGTAAGTGGTAGTTTAATTTCATGTTCTTCTTCATCAAGTTTAGGGTTAGGGAACAATAAATATTCTCAGTGTTAGGATTCAATTTTCTTTACCCTTAAGGTTCATGTAAAATTTGGTTTAGAGTTAATGTTTAATTTGATTTGGTGCTCATTTGCTTTTATGATTAGGTTTCAACTTGATTTATGGCTTTGATTACAATTAAATTTGGGTTTGGTTTAGATTCATTTTCATTTATTGTTAGGGAACTAAGTTTAAACTTTAAAATTTTAAGGGGTGGGGTTTAATTTGAATTTTGTTTGGGGTTTAGCTTTGTCTACTATCATGTTTGAGATTCAATTTGGTCTACTTTTAGTTTTAGGATATAATTTTTTAAAATATTGTAATCTCATTTGGCTCAAATTTGTGGTTGGTATTAACTTAATCTTATGTTTAAGTGTGGCTTGTTATGTTTTTTTTTTTTTTTTTAAATTGTGTTTGAAAAGGGTTCCATCATTTGATTTGATTCTATGTATTGTAGATTAATGTGGATTAAAAGGGAAACAAACATTTGATAATGGTTAGGTTTAGTTTATTGTACTCTTTTATTGGGTTTAAGGTTAGGGTTCAATTTGATTTAGTGTTGACAAATACTCTTGATGTTAAGGTTTAATTTTCTTTACCCTTAAGGTTCAAGTAAATTTTGGTTTAGAGTTGGTGTTTAAATTGGTTTGATGTTCACTGATTAGTTTTATAATTATGGTTCATTTTGATTTTTGGGGTTTGATTACATTTTAATTTGGTTTAGGTTTAGAATTTATTATTACTTATTATTGGGAAACTAAGTTTCAATTTTTTAAGTGTTAGGGGTAGGGTTTAATTTTTATTGGGACTTGGGTTTAGCTTTGTCTATTATTGGTTTTTAGATTCAAATTGGTCTCTTTTAGTTTTAAGATAACTATTTTTGTTTAAAGATTGTAATCCCACTAGGTTCAAAGTCAAGGTTGGCTTGTCACCAATTAAGATTTGGGATGATTAATAGTGTTTATGGTTATTCTTAAAAAGGATTCTAGAATTTCATTTGATTCTATTTCACATAGATCTATATGGATTAAAAGAGAAACAAGAAATTAATAATTGCTAGGTTTAATTTCTTATACTCCTTCATCAGGTTTAGGGTTATGGTTCAAAATTTCATTATTGACAAATACTCTCAATATTAGGGTTCAATTTTCTTTACGCTTAAGGTTTGGGTAAAATTTGATTTAGAGTTAGTGTTTAATTTTGTTTAATGTTCATATAGTTTAATGGTTAGGATTTAACTTGATTATGGTTTTGATTACAATTGGATCTGTTTTAGGTTTAGAATGTATTCCATTTATTCTTAGAGAACTAAGTTTAAATTTAATATGTGTTAGGGATAGGGTTTAATTTGGATTTGGGTTTGAGTTTAGTTTTGTATATTGTTTGGTACAAATTCAATTCGGTCTACTGTTAGCTTTAGGATAATCTTTTTTTTTTAAGATTGCAATCTCATTAGGTTCGAAGTCAAGGTTGTTATTTACTTAATTTTATGGTTGAGTGAGGTTTGAGTTTAATAGTATTTAAGGTTATGTTTTAAAATAATTTTAATATTTATCTGATTATATGTCCCATAGATCTGTATGGATTAAAAGAGAAATGCTAATTTGATGGTTGCTAGGTTTGGTTTCTTGTTTCACTTCACTAGGTTTAGGGTTAGAGTTCAAATTTCTTTAGTGTTGGAAAATACTCTCAGTTTTAGGGTTCAATTTGCTTGACCAATATGGTTTAGGTAAAATTTGGTTTTGAGTTTGTGTTTAATTCGGTTTGGTGTTTATTTAGTTTTATGATTAGGGTCTAACATGCTTTAGGGTTTTGATTACAATTAAAATTATTTTAGGTTTAAAAAAAATTTTTTGTTTATTATTTTGAGAAGTGAGTTTGTTTTCTTGTTTTAAGGGTAGGTTTTAATTTGGATTGGGGTTAAGGTTTAGTTTCAAGTTTTTATGTGGTATTGTCTGAGGTTGGGAGCATGATGTTAACAATTTGTAAATGTTCTTATCACATGCTCACCATGATTAAGTAGAAAATATGAAAAAGGGTTAGAAGGCCATGACCAAATGGAAAGGGATTGTGATCATAGTTTTTTTGTTGTTTGAAGGAGATGGTGTTAGTGGTTTTAGGGACAAGATAGAAGTCTTGGTGAATAGCCACATGATCCAAAGAATAGGTTAAAGTGAAAAGTTTGAAGTTACTAGTTGGTGACATTTGACAACATAGTGTGGGGTCAACTTTTTTATTAAAGTAATTAGATATTTTCTAATTAACTCTAGTATACTTAAGCTAAACTTTAGGCATATAATAATTAATTCTTTTATTAATTATTATGATGCAACCTAGGTTAGACATTTTTAGGGTTTCAGTCTCCTTTATAAGGATGATCTCTCATTGTAAACATTCATTGAGACAATTCATTGTTGATAATAGCAATCTCATTTTTTCTTATCAATAATGTCTTGTCTATGGATCTAGCAATTCTTGCCTCCATAGCTTATATTTATCTCTTTATGTGGAAGGTGTTTGCTTGCAAGTGATTCTTGGGAGCTGTGGGCTTAATCTTTCATCAACTTCAACATGGTATTAGAGCTCCAGATCTTCATGCCCATGTTTTGTTCTTGAGAGATTTGGCATCGATTTTCTGATCTAAGCTTTTAGGGGTTTTTATTGGATCTGGGGGTCAATGATTTTTTAGGTACTTTGATAAAAAATAGACATCACCATTAAGCTTAGAATGCTCAAAAACCCCCCGTTTTCACATAAAATACACCTAGTTTGGACATTGTTGAAATCTGACGCAAAATGTTTTACACTCAAGTCATTTTGAGTTGGGCATGCTAATCGAGGTAGATATATTTTTTAATTTAAAAATATATATCTCAAATCCATTTTTTTGATCTAATTTTATCAAAAATTATAGGTTTTTATTAAAAATTTGCATAAACAAAGTTTTTTTGGGCCTTCCACTCACCTTAGTATCTATGCTCATGCTTAGGCTCTCCACTGCACAATGGGCCCACTTAGAGTTGGTTCAGGCCAAGTCTAACTCATCTTACACATTGGGTTTACCACTTACAAAGGATTTTGTGTATTTTTTTTGGGATTGACACCCAAAGCCATTTCTTTTTGGAGTTAGGAGTGCATACATCAAGTTTTATTTGACATTGACGACTCATATTTGTCATGCACCTCCACCTTTGGCTTAACACTCATCTTGGTACCTGTAATCTGACAATTGTTAGCCCTATCTATTGATTGAATAATTCCCTCAGTGATTTGGAAGTTTTAATCTCTATTTTGTGCATCTTTGAGATCTCCATCAAGATCTCAGGCTAGAATTAATGTTGGGATCTCCATCAGTGATACCTGTGCATTCATTCAGGCACATATTTTGTTTAGTTTGTTTGGAGAAAGCTCACAAAATTTGAGTAGTAGTTGGCCATCTTGTGAGAAGGAAGTGTCAAGGAGAAGCATGCAGCATGCTTGGCATCTACACTCTACCTAGTTTAATCAGTGATTTTGGCCACCTTTGGGTAGCATTCAAGGCATTTTTTTTGCTTTGACTTTGGCAGTTTGGGCAATGTGTTGTATGGTGTGACACTTTTCTAACTTCCCATATCCCAATCAATGATTTTTTTAGCTAGTTGACTTAAGTATTCTTCTCCACATGCCTTGGTAATTATCACACCTTATTTTGTGCTCCTCCCACCTTGGTTTCCCACATGGTGTCATCACTTTTGTTTGGAAAGTGCAGGTTTTTCATTAATTGACATGCTTAAAATTCCATACTAAATAGATGGTGCAATGCAGCCAATGAACATCTATGGAACTAGTGGGAGTGTTCTAAAAGGATTACTATCTAGTTGTGGTGCCATAACCATGAAACAACAATGGATGTTAGTCATGGTCAACAAGTAAGGTGATATTTCCATCAGGACAACATCCATCTATTAGTGTGCACCTCATTTTTTTTAACACATGCTCTTGGAAAGAGGAGAGATTTTTCTTTGTGGATCAACATGGGACTTGCCAGCTTGCATGGATATCCTAGCTTCATCTCACTTGCATATCCTCAAACTCTATGCATTGACAACTCTTGTTTGTGTAGTGTGTGTCCTCACCAATCGTGCCCTATTTAGGGGGGGTTGTAATTTTTTTTCACACATTCCAATAATTTTTGAAGTTTTATAACACATGCAAAAAAATTGACATGCGTATTTATCATACATGGTGATTTTCAATTTGGCCACTAGTTTTTAATCCAGCAATGACCTTTTTTTTCGTGGAACCTTTTTTTTGGCAAACTAGATTTTTTTCCAACATCAAGGGTCATTTTTTTAGCATTTTTTTTGCCTTGAAAATCAGTTTCTTGTCAAATTTGGGCTCGTCACTTGTTGACATTAGTGCTACATCAGCATTGCATCAATGTTCATGTCACCTCCTCGAGCTCTATTTGGACCTACATTCATTTTTTATTCATATTTCAAGCATACGAACTTTGTTTTCCACAAATGAGACATTTCCAAAAAGCTAGTTCTGAGGTCGTCATAGTGGTATAGGTGATTTTTAGCTTTGATATTTTTTAATATCTTTTTCTACTATCAAAGTCAAGTATACAATTTTTCACTCTGGGAGACATATCTTGAGCATTCAATTTCTAATTTTGGAATTCTTTATATCATTGGAGATGTGTTTCCATTGATGCTAGTTATTTTTCTAGATTCTACTCCAGGCACATTCTATTCAATCTTTTGCATTTTTGCATTATGGTGGATAACTTGGCTGTTTTAGGTTTGAGGATCAATTTCATTACTTCAGATGATTTTTCACGACTTATATTATCTATTGTATTGGTCTTATGTCTCTTCTGGTCTATTTAGACATCATTTGTATGCATTGTTACAAATGCACTGAGATAAAGTACCATACTACATCTATATTTTTGTATCAATTGTTTTGCCTTCTGATTTGAGCAGTGTCATCTAAGGACACTTATGCAGATTATTGTATTCTTGGGATTCATTATGTCTTGTGCCTAATTGTACATGCACTAGTCTGATTAAGGTGCCATGGAGGGTTGATGTTTTGCATTTTTTTTTCATCTTCCTTTGTCCAAAGATTTTTTGTTCCATGATAGTAAACTCATGATGTGTTTGTGATTGATCACCTCAGTATACACATATGTATTCTTTTGTGCATCTTGATCATGGCTCCTTGACATGCAGTTCTTTTGGCCCACTTTTCTAGTTGTCTATCACCTGACCCTTGTTTGCATTAGGGGGGGTTCTATTATTTCTCATGCTTCCTTAGTTTGATTGATCAGCTCTTTCAGCTTTGGTTTTTCATACCATATGTATCTTCAAGTTCAGTTGTTTTCCTTTGTGTACCTCTTGATTCAATGTCGATTACAATCTTCTCTACCTGGTTAGGTTCTACTTCAATATAGGTTCTTCGAGATTAGTAGTTACTTTTGACAAAGCTTTGTAGCTTCTACATGCTTCAGTGGTGTTCTTCATGATCATCTTTCATTCCTATCTTTTGGGAAATTCCCTAGTTTGGAGGCTTCTTCAGTCCTTCACTAGTTTCTTTTCAATATTATTCCCATCTCTTTTTGGAGTAGGGTTTTTCCCACGTGGTTTTCTCTATTTCTTCTCTTTTCAAAAATTTGGTTGTGCTTGGGTACCTCATCAAGCCTTATTGTCAAGACTCATTTCTACTTTCAATAGTAGTTTTTAGGTTTTTAGCTACTACCTAAGTTTATCTTAAGGGGGTGTTAGAGTAATTAGATATTTTCTAATTGACTCTAGTCTACTTAAGCTAAACTTTAGGCATCTAATAATTAATTCTTTTATTAATTATTATGATGCAACCTAGGTTAGACCTTTTTAGATTTTTGATCTCCTTTATAAGGTTGATCTCTCATTTTAAACATTCATTGAGACAATTCATTGTTGATAATAGCAATCTCTTTTTTGCTCATCAAGAATGTCTTATCTATGGATTTGGAAATTCATGTCTCCATAGCTTTTGCTTCTCTCTTTCTATGATAGGTGTTTGCATGCAGGTGACTCTTGGGAGTTGTGGGATTGATCTTTCATCAATTTCAATACTTTATATTTATCAAAGTCAAGAGGTCTTTCAAATAAGATTGACACCTGGTAATACAAAATGACTTTTTTCTTTTATGGTTGCATCTTTCAAATTTGATAGATGGCTTATATTTGAAAGGGGATAAATAAATTATTGCTCCTTGAATGTATTTTTACAAGCATGTAAATGGATGACTAAAGAGATTACTTAGACAGTGGAGATATTTAATGCATATATACATGGTTTTACAACCATTTGATAGATAAGCCAAGCTAGAGAAAAAAGTATAAAAGTAGATTTTGGTATAGATAATGGTGATGTGGTTTCGTACAAATTGCAACAAATAAACTATAAGTATCATTATTGCACTACTAAGTAGGGATTTCTATCTTGTGTACTAAGAATCATCTTTATAAGGTTAGTTTTAGCCATGAGTTAAAGTAAGTCATCCAGCTCAAAGATATTTGATATGGGTAAGGGCATAATTTTTAGACCATATTGGTAAAATTTTATTAATTTTTTATCAAATTCTTTAAATTGTTAGTCCATAAATGAGTATACATGGAGTAATACATTTATCAAGTTCAAGAATCAACAAAATCCATCATCATCTAGTTTTTCTCTATTCAAATATCTCTATAACAATAAAGTCAAGGGAGTAATGATGTCTAACCCATGAGAGTTTAATTTGACTAAGGTGTGGTCTATGATGTGTTTATAAAATGTTTGTTTCTTGGGTTAATTGACTAAGGCTTATTCTTATTCCCCAGACACTAGGGTTTTCAGTAAAAGATAAAACAACCCTAGTTACAATCAATACAAAAAAAAAAATTGATGCTTTCCAAATTTTAGGTGCTACATGCACATTAATAGATAGGAGAAAAGAAATTATCATGACCACAAGAAAATTCTCAAGAAACCTATGATACCAAGGTACATGCCTAGGGTTGAGAGGAACCTTGTCCCAATTCCAAAGAATACCAATGAGTCTTATGATCTCAACTCCTTTCATAATTATATGGTATTCATGGTCTATGGACTCTGTTAAGTGCTTAACATGTATGTTTAGAAGATAATGTCAGAAGAACTACTGATGATGGAAAGGGATATTTGAAATTCAAAGGTAAATACAAATTATGATTTTTTTGGTTATCTACTAAATATCTACATGATGGGTTAATAGAAATTCAAAAGAATCCAACAAAAATAAACATTAGATTCTATTCAATTTTGTGAAATTTTATTTTGTATCACAATGCTAATGAGGTGGATAAGGAGTTAGTGGGAAGGGAGGAGTTTGGAATATCAATCCTTGTACAATTGTGGACCTGGATATGAGATAACAACTTTTCTTATTATTCTTTGTGTAGTTGAGAATTGGATTATTACTCTCATACTAGATTTTATTGGGGTTGATAGGGAAAGGTTGGACTTTTCAACTAGGAGATTTTTGAGACCTTATCATTTTATTCATAGTTGGCCTACCTAACATAACTAGGGAAATTTGTACTTCTTTGATGACATCATGGTTTTTAGGGTCTATAGTTGTCCACAAGCACCCCATATCTTACTAAAAAAATAATCTCCTAGAATTATCATGATTAATTTTTTTATAGAAGTTATTCTTGGTTCACAACAAGTATTTGGAGCAAAATAAGAAGACAACTTCTTTGCCTATATCATTAAATGTACTAGATTTTTTAATTAACAAGAAAGATTTTAAAGAATTGAATAATTTTCTTAAGAAATATATGATGGTCACTTCCCATTTTAGATTTTGTGACCCAATTTTTTTTATCAAAATCTCACTCTCAAAATTGACTCCATGAAAAAAGCTTCCTAATCATGAACCACTTGATGAGGAGGATGTGGTAAGGAATATTATATTTTAGGAAAGAAGAAGAATATGGAAAGAATTAATGGAAGTTAAACAAGATTCCAAAGAACATGATGGCTATTTTTGGGATTTCATTATGATATACCTTATTTAGAAAAAATTGAACAAGTGATTACTAATTATAAGGCTATAATGGAAAAGTTTCCTAACTAGATTGTGATTATTGGGAAGAAAAATTCAGTTGAGGCTCAATCTTAATTCTATGGAGATAGTAGTGAGGAAGAGGAGGAAGGATCAAGTGATAGTGCACCATCTACACATGAGCCCCTTAAATAGAAATTGAAGATCATCTTACTTAAGGAGAATGTTCTAAAAGATACCTCAAAATAAATTGATCAGGAGGGTGGAAAGTATTTTTAAGATATCATGAAGAAGTCAAGACAAGAAAGAAAGGGAGAATTAGGAGAAGAAAGAGATTTTCCTTTGGTCAATCAAACTGATGATAGGGTCATTCTTTCATAAAAATTTATGAGTGGTGATGATTTTTTCATACTGTTGAGTTTGAAAGTTTCCTTGTAAAGATGAAATAGAAATATTGAGAAGTAGAATGAACTTGAAAACTAATGACATAGACCAAATAAGAAGAATATTGCTACATTTGAAACTTTTGATCCTACAACTATAGAGTTGATAGTTGAGTGAGCTAGGGAAATTTTCAAAGATACTAGTATGTTGTTGCTTCCTAAATGGAACATGCATTCCAAATTTATTATTGATCTTATGAGAAGATATTTATACCCTTTCAAATCAATGGATTGAATATGTTGATGTTACAAAAGGACTATATTTTAATATGAAGTCAAAAGCTTTAGCATTGTGGTCTTTACCTCTCGAAATTGAAAAACCATTCATGATGAATATTGAAGTAAAGATGCAAGAAGATAGTGTTAAGAGTAATAATATATTACCTTATTAATTAAATCATGTTGATTTAATTATTAAGTCACTTATTATCTCTATTTAACTTAAGCTAAACTTTAGGCATATAATAATTAATTCTTTTATTAATTATTATCATGCAACCTAGGTTAGTTTCCTTTTAGGGTTTTGAACTCCTTTTATAAGGATTGATCTCTTTTTGTAAATTTATTCATTCAATATGTTAGTAAATAGATTTTTCCTCTCAAAAACCCCTTCACAAATGACCCTTAAATACCAAAGTGAGAAGAGAAACACAACTAACAAATGAGTTCTTTGCAATTTTATGTGCAAATGCTCTTTGAGTTTTGATATGAAGGCTTAGCTCCCTTCTATAATCAATGAATTAAATATAGATTATGTCTTTAACCAAAAGACAAAAAGTATTTTTAACATTTACTCATCCTATGAAATGAACATGTTTCTAGACTTAGATAATCAGAGGAAGAACTAATAAATGACCACAAGATCACTCACTGAATCCTCTCTGTTGCAAATAAATTGAAGGATTAAATATATCAATTCACAAAACATGAACACACAAACTAATAAGTTCCTTAATTTTTTTCAAATAAGAAAAAGATAACCACAAGATTGATCTCAATTAGAAAGATACACAATCATACCATAGGATATGAAATGAATAACCTTCTCTTTATTTCAAACACATTATAGAAATAAGTATAGTATTATCTATCGTGGAACCCTATCAAGATTTCCAAATTAATTAGAAAATAAAATATATTAAATTCCTTTCCTTCCCTTCTGCAAAAAAATAAAAATATATTCTCCCTCTTCCTTTTGCCCACAGGACCTCTCCAGAAAAAGAAGAACCCCAGACACTATTGAATTGTTGTCTATTTGACATCTAACATTTCTCCTAACTTTTAGGTTACTAACATAATCAATTCTTAGAAAGACTATTATTTGTTTTCCTTCCTCTTTTCATATGGGAAAGGTTGATCTCTAGAAAAAATGTACTGAAGACAAAACAAAGTCAAATTTTATTTTCTCATAGATTCACAAAAACATAGTGATTTTTTTTCCAAATTTTTTGTTGTGTTCGAGTACAAACTATGCAAGTCATGAAGGTCCAATGCTGAAATTTTTGGAAAAATCCATGATGATTTCAATTTTTTTTAAATTAGTTAAGGATAGTTGCATCCTTTTCATATCTTCTTGATGGTTTTATTTCTTAGGACCTTGCTTTTTCTCAAATATTAAAACCAAAACTTATGATAATAATGCTACATTTTTCAGAAAGCCACATGTCATTTTGTAAATTTGGGTTGTCTAAGTATGAGCCATTATTATATAGATCTTTATCACATGACACTTCAATCTAAGGTCACCAAATGAAATTATAATAAGATTCGGACGTAACCAATAATTATGAAATTAATGGCCTCAAGGCATATGACAATCTATGCATGTTACTGCCTCATGCTATTCTTGGTGTGAAATGAGAACATTCACTGGCTTTGAACTCCTCCCAATCGGGTTCGTATGCTTGGGATTTGTGAAAAAATTAAATCACAAACTCAAAAGTTTCTCGACACAAGAAATTTTCGAGTGATAGTTTTCTCAACACGTTGTGGATGTCGAGTGACAGGTAAAGGTGTCGAGTGAACTCGACACATGAAAGAGTCGAGTAGCTTGGCACTAAGGGAAACTCAGCACAAGAGGGTGCTAAAAGCTCAATCACTAAAGAGAAGGTGGAGCTTGGCTCAATGGTTTTTGAGTGAACTCAGTAAACAAGGATACCGAGTGAACTCAGTACGAACAACAAAATGAGAGAACTTGGTTAAAGGATAAGCCAAGTGAGTTGTTTATCAGACTTACAGTTTGGACATTTCTACCATTAAAACACAGAGGGAATAACTTCAATAACTTTCAAGTATGAATATCTTAAATACAAACCATATAATGTCAAATAAAAGGGAGATAACAATAAGCCAAGTATGCATGCTTTCTTGCTTGCTTATTTTCTATTCAAGTAAGTTAAAACTATTACAAAATCTAGGAGCATTTGGCTTTAACAATAAAACCCTAAAAACTTCAAATTGATAAAACTTAAACTTCAAACTTATAGCACTAATGGTTGCATACAACAATGCTTGGAAAAATTACTGCTTCATAAGACAAATCAATACAAACTTATAAAATAACAAAAGGATTCAACACATTCCAAAACTTCCTTCTTTCTTCTGAACTTTTTGAACTTTCTTCCTCTGCTCTATGCTCTACTTGGCACTTCTCTTCTTCTTCTCTTGCTAACTGTCAAATGAATAAACATATTTTTCTTTTTATCTAGTTCAACAACTTTTCCTCTCATTTCCAGATTTAAACTCATCTACCTACATTCAATGTTTTTGATTGTTGTTACTATAGGCTGTCAAGGTGGTAGGTGGGCATTTGGCTCAAGAGGAAACTGCTCATGCATGAGATATTTCAACACTCCCCCTTTGTCCCAAGCCAAACAAAAAACAAGGATCACTAGTGATCCAAATCTACTACAGCAGGACACTCTCTTAGGTGCACAAAATTTCCAATGCCTAAGGGCTTAGTAAATATGTTTGTTATTTGTTTTTCAAGCTTACAAAATTCTATTTTGACATCCCCACTATCCACCAACTCTCTGATGAAGTGATATCTGATCTCTATATGCTTGTTTCTCCCATAGAAGACTAGATTCTTAGATAGTGCAATTGAGGAGATGTTGTCACAAAAGATTGTGGTTCCATCCTCTTGCCTTTCATTCAAATCTATCAAGACCCTCCTTAACCAAATAGCTTGACATGCTGCTACATTTTCTACTATGTATCCTACCTTTCTTGTAGATTGAGAAACAATAGATTACTTCTTGGATGCCCATGAAATTGCACCCAATCCCATACAGAACATGTATTCAGAAGTGCTCTTCCTATCATCTAAACTTCTAGGCCAATCACTATTTGTGTAACCAACCAATGTGAAACCATTATCTGTAGTATACAAAATCCCAAATCTCTTAGTACCATTCACATAGCTTAGGATCCTCTTTATCACTTGCCAATGGAAATCCTTTGGTGTTTCCATAAATCTAGAAATCAAACTTACTGCATACATCATATCTAGCCAAGTTGTAGTCAAATACATCAAACTTCCAACCATACTCTTGTATAATGTTGGACTCACACTTTTGTTACAATCTTCCTTACTCAATTTCAACCCTACTATTGTTGGTTTTGGGGCTGCCTTGTTGTTCTGCCTTTTGAATCTCTCCAAGATTCGCCTTGCATATTTTTCTTGAGAGATGAAGATGCCATCATACATTTGTTTTACTTCTATACCTAGAAAGCACTTCAAACAACCAAGGTCTACGATTTCAAATTTATTCTTCATAGCTTCTTTGAACTCACCAATTAGGAAATTATTATTTCTAATGAAGATTAAGTCATCAACATACAAGACAACAATCAACACTTTACCACTTACTACCTTGATATAGAGAGTAGGCTCACCATCACTTTTGCTAAAGCCATTGCTCATCAAATATGAGTCAATCCTACTGTACCATGCCCTTAGAGCTTGCATGAGCCCATAAAGAGCTCTCTTCAATCTATACACTTTGTGTTCTTCACCCAAAATTTCATAACTAGGTGGCTACTCCACATAAACCTCTTCTTTTAATACACCATTCAAGAATGTGGACTTCACATCCATTTGATATACCTTCTATTTGTGTTGGGTTGCAATTGCTATGATGGCATGCATAATTTCCATTTTTGAAACCAAGGCATATGTCTCATCATAATCTCTACTATTTTTTTGATGGTACCCCTTGACCACTAATCATGCCTTATGCCTATTTATTTTTCCTTCAGCATTGCACTTGGTCATGTAAACCCATTTCACTCCAGTTACTTACTTCTTGGGAGGCAAAGTATTTTACTCCCATGTCTTATTTTTTTCAATAGTATCTATTTCCTCATCCATGGCATTACTCCATTCTCTTTATTCACAACTTCCTCAAAATAGATTGGATCACTATGAGAAAATAATGCTAAATTTACACTTCACTACATAATGTTCCTCATACCTTTCTTCTTGGTATATCTCCCTTAGACTCTTAGTCTTTCTTGGCAATAGGGAGGCAAGAGTGGGATCCAAATTTTTAGTATTACTACTGCTACATTTTTGTATACTAGCTCAAGGTTGTCTTGATGTGCTTAGACTTGTTGCTTAGGATGTTAAGGGTTGCTTGCCTTTTTGCCTTTGTTTGTAATCTATGTTTTCTACTCCATTTTTTTGATCACTAATGTCATCTTCTTCCTTTTCAATAGTAGGCACTTTACTTGAAGTGCTTATAGATTCATCTACCAAGCCATCCCATGACTAATTTTTAAGAAACTCTACATCTCTTGAAATGATGATCTTCTTGGCAATTGGATCATATAGCTTATAAGCCTTTGATTATGAGTTGTACCCTATGAAGATGCACTTCACACCTTTGTGATCCAGCTTTTGCCTTTTTTCTTTAGGTACATGTGTATATGATACACATTCAAACACTCTCAAGTGTTCAACTGTCCATCTATTCCTTAACCATGCCTCAAGAGGTTTCTTGTCACAAACTAATTTTTTAGGACATCTATTAATTAGATATATTGTTGTTGCTATAGCTTCTCCACAATATTCAGTTGGGAGTCCCTTTTCTTTCTCCATGCTTCTTTCCATTTTAAGAATGGTCATGTTCTTCCTCTCAGCCACTCCATTTTGCTATGGAATATAGCTGTTTGTAAGCTCTTTCTTGATATTGTTATGCGTGCAAAAATTTACAAACATATTGGAGGTATAATCCCCTCCTCTATCTGATCTAAGGACATTTACATAGTTTCCACATTCTTTTTCAGCCAGGGCTTTGAATTCAACAAATTTATCAAATGCTTCAAATTTATTTTTCAAAAAATACACCCATGTCCTACAACTGAAATCATCTATGAATGTCATAAAATAAGTACCCCTCCCAATAGAATTAATTTACATAGGGACTACTAAATGAGAATGCACCAATTCTAATGGTGCTCTAGCCCTTTTGGAATTTTCAGAATTAAAGGGAAGCCTATGTTGCTTACCCAAAATGCAAGGCTCACACTTGTCATAAGAATCTACTATTCTTGGAAAACCATCTACCACTCTTTTCTTGGACAACAAATTTAAACCAGCAAAGCCAAGATATCCATACCTGAGATGCCAAATCTTGGAGGGGTCTTTAATCACACTCCTAAGAGATGATTGTTGATGTACTATTGCACATGCATGCTTGGGAGGTGTAGCACTAACTTGAGAAGAGAAACATGTCTCTATCCTCAATGGGAACATCTGGTTCTTTGTCATTTGGACTACTGCAAGTAATCTATTACTCCCATCTTTTTCATGAATGACACACTTATCATTTTCTATCAACACCTTGTATCCATTTTAAATAATTTTTCCAACACTCATCAAGTTGTGCTTCATACCAGGGGCAGAATATACATTTTGTATTTCCTTTTTCTCACCTTACTTGGTGTAGACCATAATAGATCCTTTGCCCACTATGGGAATGGTTCCATTATTTCCCATCTTAATTTCAGACTTAAAATTCTTGTCAATGAAAGAAAATAAACTTTCATTGCCACTCATGTGGTTGCTACAACTGTTGTCTAGGTACCATAAATTAGGGTTGCCTTCTTCACCAATGTGACACATGATGAAGGTTGTGGAATTGTTTGTATTTCCTATGTTCACATCAGCCACATTAGCATTTTGCTTTGACTAATCACCCTACTTCTTTCAGAATTCATTTGCATAGTGCCCATCCTTATGATAGTAGTAGCATTCAACATTGCTCTTATTGGAGTTTTAATTCTTCTTACCTCCTCTAGGGTTGTTTTAAGAGGTTCTTGCTCCCTCTTGGTTGCCTGCTCGTCTTGAGCTTTTAGCCCTAGCACTCCTTTGACCATTCCTTCCACAACCTCTACTTCTTAAGCCTCTATCGAACTCATTTTTTCCTCTCCCCCTACCTCTTGAATTCTCTTGAGACTTGAAAGACTACTCTTGGGAAGTTGTTGCTGATCTATTTATCAATTGCTCATGGGTTTGAAGAGTTCCCATCAACTCATCCATGGTCAATGTGGTGAGGTCCTTTGCTTCCTTTATGGTCATCACAAGGTTGTCATATTTATGAGGTAAACTCTTCAATATCTTCTTCACAATCCTCTGCTCTTCATAATCTTCTCCATTTGATTTGAGTTGGTTTATTAAAGTGGAGATTCATGAGTTGAACTCTGCAATAGATTCATTGTCCTTCATTTGAAGGTTCTTCAACTCTCTTCTAATTATTTTTAACTTCACTAATCTAACCTTATTAGTCCCTTGAAATTTGTCTCAAGGATATGTACTCATGCTTCCTTTACATAATTTGTTGTTGCAATCTTGGGAAAGATTTTCTTTATCATTGTTGCCTCAATCAAGCTTAATGCCTTTGCATCCTTTCTCCTTGACTCTTTCAACTGAGTTTTTTATGGGTTTGTGAGGGTAGCATATAGTGATAGGACTATAATATCATTAAACCCATTTATCACAAACTCCCACAAGTCATTTGCAATCATTATGGTTTTCATCTTCTTTGCCCATGTATCATAATTTTTTCCATTAAAGGATGGTGGTTGTTGCCATATCTTTCTTACATCTCCTACCATGTCAAATAACCTAGAAAAAAAATTTCCTAACTCACTGTGGATGTGGGACCTCATACCATGTGAAAAAATTAAATTACAAACTCAAAAATTGTTCGACACAAGAAGCTGTCAAGTGAAATTGGCACATGAAAGAGTCAATTAGCTTGGCACTAAGGGCAACTCAGCACAAGAGGGTGTCAAGTGAGCTTGGTCACTGAAGGGAAGGTGGAGCTTAGCTTAGTGGTTGTCGAGTGAACTTGGTCAACAAGGATACTGAGTGAACTTGGTAGGAACAACAGAATGAGAGAACTCGGTTAAAGGATAACCCGAGTGAACTATGTAAAAAACTTACAGTCTGGACATCTCCACCATTAAAACATAGAGAGAATAACTTCAATAACTTGAAAATACAAATATCTTAAATGAAAACCATATAATGTCAAATAGAAGGGAGACAACAATGAGCCAAGTATGCATGCTTTCTTGCTTGCTTGTTTTCTATTCAACTAAGTTAAAACTATTACAAAATTTGGGAGCATTCAACTTCAACCAGAAAACCCTAAAAACTTCAAACTGATAAAACTTAAACTTCAAACATATAGCACTAATGGATTCATACAATAATGCCTGGAGAAATTACTACTTCATAGGACAAATCAATATGAACTTATAGAATATCAAAAGGATTCAACATGTGTTGAAACTTCCTTCTATCTTCTAAAGTTTATTCCTCTGCTTTGATCTATTGATCTACTTCCTTTCTACTATGTGCTATACTATGCACTTCTCTTATTCCTCTCTTGCTAATTGTCGAATGAATGAACATATTTTTCTTTTTACCTATCTCAAAAACTTTCTCTCTCATTTTTGGATTTGAACTCACCTACCTACATTCAATATTTCTGATTGTTGTTACTACATGTCATCAAGGTGGTAGGTGGGTGTTTGGCTCTAGTGGAAACCACTCACACATGAGATATTTCAACAGGATTAACCATTTATGACCATCATAATTTTGTGATTTGTAATTGCCATTGAAGTGGTTGGAATTGCAAACCTATAGGTAATATCTCAACAATAATCACACTATGGATCTCTCTTTTGTGAGGAAGCAATTAAGAGATTTTTTTTATAAGCTTTGCCATCATTGACAAGCCATTCATTTTGCATAAATGACAAGACTCTACTCTCCTTTGGCTTATTGATATTGATCCCACAATTCAAAATGTGTTCTTCATTTTGAAGGCTCTTGAGACATACATACCATTGGTATACTCATCACAGAAGGATTTTTAAATATCACTCTTTTGTATTTTGAATTGAATGTTAATATAATTTTAACAAACATTTTACAACCGACCTCTAGAATATCCTAATTGCATGGATTTCATCGATGAGAAATGATTATATTTTCATACACTATCTTTGATACATCCCCTTCTTAGCCTTGTGTATGAAGATAGACATTTGGTCAAACTATTTGTCAACATCCTCTTCATCTTTCCCACTTTGAGCACACATTTATGAGAATTATCTCCCTATTAGCAGTCAATCACTTTTCCATTGCAGAGAATGGACTTTGGCATTCAACAATCAAGCTATATATCATCACTAGATGAATCTCTCTTTGCCCATAGAATGGGGGTTCACTTTCCATTTTTAACTTGTCTTCTATCACTTGTGATCCCTATATGGAAGATAGAAATAATGATGTTGCTCATTTTTGCTAAACATGTTGCATGCATCATGTGCACAAACATGTTGGCATGTGAGGATTTCTCTATGTGATGGAATTTGGATATTGACTAGTAACCTCATTATTCTTCCCCACACATATCCAACCTTTGATAATTGTAGTTTCCATAAATTAATAAATGAATGAATTACAAGACTCATTAATCAAACTATTGAGATTTCTTAAGGTTGTCTCTTTTGTTGTGGATTTGTATTAGCAAGATGGCCATCTTGTGAATCCTTGGCTCCTCAAAAAAAAAATTTAAAGTATTTCTAGTCTACATCATACTTGATAGGCTCAATTTTGTAAACTACCAAGGATCTTGATGTTTCTAACAACAAATCTTACACCCATTTTGTAGAGGCATTCCCAAAAACCAAGCTCACTATTGGTCTATGAAAATATCATTATGTCTTTACATTGTCATTATGGTGGAATATGAGTAACCTACAATCTCATTTGTGGTCTCCATCTTGTCAGGTCATGAAAAATTATATTATCAAGCATCACCAGCATCCTCTATCAAAGATGTTATATCTATAAAGACCTGAGTTATCAATTCATATGATGATGGCTTGATTCTGATAGTTCTTGTTCTTATAAAATTAAGCATGTTTCCTTCCATTATAACATGTATCTAGTACATGAGATAGTGGGTTAGTTATTATGAAATCATCCTTTGTCAATCTCAAAAGGTTGGGAATAGAAGACCAATATAATATCAAAGTTGTTACCGAGAATGAACAAGACAACTAGGGATTTCATCATTGACATAGTTACTTGTGGGAATCATCTTTCTCTAAGAGTTATTTGGTCACAAAAAGTATTTCCCACATTTTAAATCTAGATTTGACACATCTCCATGGTGCCTAAAGAGCATTGGGTCCTTAATCTCTTAACCCAAGTTTTTTAGGTAATTTGGACTTGTATCTTTAGGCTTGAGAATTTGAGCCATGCATTTTGAACCTTCAAACTTCTATAAATAGAATCTTGCACCAAGGACCAAGAGCTTTGATGAATTCACATCAACTAGTTTGAACCACCAAATGCATGCTTCAAGCTTGAACTTTGAAAACCATCACTTTGAACCAATGAAGCTGAATTTTGACCTGACAACTTCAAATTGTGGTCTTTAAACCTGAAATAGATCTTAAACTTTCATATATGAACCTTTGATCATTAATTCTCCATTGAACCTCTGAACCTTGGGTTATGAATCTCGAACTTAGAACTGAACTCCTAAACCAACAAATCTACATTTTGAATTTTGAACTTTTATTGATCTAGGTGGATCTTGAAGACCTCAAAAATTTAACCCACTTAGAATCTCCCAAGATTGGCATCAGTGCATAGAACATAGCAAAAAGCTCCTGACACAACTTGAAGTGTGTCAAAAGGAGTCTATTTGCTCAAGATATGCTTGGTCAAAGTTGAGGTCAAACTAGTGAACCAAGGGTTGCCCAAAATTATGAAATTTGACCATCTCAAAAGTGGTCAACAATGGGTCTTAAATTGAAGACCTCACTAAGAGCTTTCCAACAACATTTGGTTCATCAAAGATGGATATCATATGTGGAAGTTATGCTCATTTGAAGTTGCCCGAGGAAAGGGTTGATCGGATGGACTAGTGATGACATCAGCATCTTCATCCAATCTTATAGTGACACATAAAATTTAATGGTGATATGGCAATTAAAATTAACATGTGGTAAGCTCACGATGACATTGCATTTTGAGATGATGACAATGCAATATGGTCCAATTAAAGTGGGACATGTGTCAATGTTAGATGAATTATCTTTTGCCATGTGGCACCTTGTTCTGTTGCTGGTTGCAAAAAAATAGTTAGCAAGGTTTGAAAATCAAACCTCCTCCCTCTACCTTGTTTTGCCTCTATATTGACAAGCTAGAGGAATGGCTAAACAAAGCCAATGGAGAGGGAATTCAGTTGGTTGAATATGTGACCAGATTGCTTTTGTATGCTGATGACCTTATTCTCATTGCTAAAATAACGTAGGACCTGAGGGAACATTTGAAGAACTTAGAAACCTTTTACATGGAAGTAGGGATGGAGGTCAACACTTCTAAGACCAAGATCATGGTCTTTTCCTTGAGGAAGAGAAAAAAATAGTGCACTTTCATATTTAATGACAAAGCGCTAGAATTTGTAGAAGAATACAAGTATTTAGGGATATATTTCCATTACCGGCTCAGTTGTGAAACATGCAGATCAAAAGGGTATAGGGGGGATGGAAGGCATCTTATCTTCTTCAAAATAGATGTAGGATAATAGAGTTATGGGATTGGAAGACTAAGAAAACTCTCTTTAGGTTGCTGGTGATACCAGTTATTTTATATGGCAACGAAGTATGCGGGAGAAGTGTATCAAACCATAAATGGCAACAAATTGAAAGAATTTAGAAACACTTCATCACAACTAATCTCAAAATCAAATCCACAGTCCCATATGAGATTATTTTAGTGGAGGCAAGCATGTTACTGGTGGAGGCCTCAGCAATTGTTTGATTGTTGAGCTATCTTAAAAAGGTGAGTAAAATGTATGCACATCATTGGCCTAGTAGGGTGGTTGTCAGAGAACTAGCTCATCAAAAGAAGACATGGAAGAAACAAAATGATAAATGGTTCAATAAGTGGAACATTGACTACAAAGAATGCCTAAAAAAACAATTCTAAAATAAAAAATGGGTGGTAGATTAAGTCATATGTGTCATGTAGGCAAATCAATTAGGTAGAAAAAAAGCCTATTATGTCAAAGAATTTAATCCCACATGTGAATATGATGAAAAAGAATATTTAGGAGCCAAGAATATGATGTCAAAAAATTTAATCCTAATCACTCGATTGAGATTTGGTTCCCACCATTTGAGATGTGAAACTGGTAGATGGAATCTCCCTAAGGAAGAGTGGGAGGATAGAATTTGTAGCTTTTGCAATGAGGGTGTGGTGGAAACAGAGTGGCACTATCTGAAGGATTGTACAACATACGAAGACATTTGCAGCCAACACAAAGAAACATTAAAAGTGAACAACCTAAAAGACCTTTTTAAAGGACCAAGACTCCTCAAGGGGGCCATTTTACTTATGGAGATTCACAACAAAAGAGACAAGCTAGAAAAATCACATCAAACTGACTAGGAGTTTTATGTGGGTCCCTTAGGCTTATGGTCTCATGGACATCATTAAAAAATCATTCATTTATTCATTCTAATAATCCTTCTAATTGTTTCACCATTTCCATTATCTTGCATGTTGGTGGGGCCAATTTTCTTTTGTCATAATATTTATTGCAAATAAGACAAAATGGGGAAGAGACAAAAATGTCTCAATCACAACTGACAATATTTGATCTTTGAACCAATAGGTTAGTAAAGATCGAAATTATCATTGTACCATGCAATGCATTTTCTATGTTATGGAGTCAATTTGTTATAGTATTGATATCTGCATATATGATAAAGAAATAGAATATTTTTAAGGCTCAAGCATATGAGCCATGTTAGGGGAAATTTTTGAAGGATATGTTCGTTTATAAATCGTATTTGGGGGTGAATTTGTTATGGTAAAGTAGGAAAATAGTTATTTGGTTATAAACTAAATATGACTATTTTCTTATATAAAGGGGGATATATTTTGCAAAAGGGACAAGGATTTTTGGAAATTAAGTTTGGGAGGAGACTTGGAGAAGTTTTTGAATCTCAAAGAGGAGAATTTGGGAGAATGCTCTAGAAAGTTAAGTGGTCTCATAATATGAGATAAAAACTTGGAATTTTCTTGAGAGTATTTTTCATGACTTCATGTCGTTATTGTAAAGGCTTAATGCCCATTGAGAGAGAGTTATAATTTTATTGTTTAGCATTGTAAAAAGTGATAAAGGAGTTAGGCATGAACATGTTGCTAGCAAGTTTCTATCACCGTAGTGTGGAAGTGGGAAAAAGATTGTAACTCCAAGGAAGACCATGTTGATGTATGAGTTTTGCATCATAATAATGGCATTGATCTTGCAAGTTTGCATATTCAAAGATGTAGCCAGAGTCTAGTGAACTCCAAATCAAATCTTTTGTCTCTTGTTCTGTTGATCCATGGTTTTCCTACTTAGTTATTTTCTACATTTCTAAGTATTATTTGTTTAGTTCATAAGAAACGTCAATAAAAATCTTTATTAAATTTTTATCGTAGTGAATCTTAAAATTGTAAGTGGTTCATAACAAGGAGTTTATAGATCAAGTTTGGTATCAAAGCTAGTCTGATAAGTTGCAAGTTGTGAGATGCCTGGAGAAAATTCAAGCAAGGTGAGGTAGATGGATTCACATAAGGAAAATTAGTTTCCTATTATATTTGATGTAGAATTTTACATCTTTTTGGAGATGAAAGCCAAGGTTGATGAGATGTACAAGGAATGGAAGTCTAAAAAACAAGGCTTCTTGAAGAAAGCTAAAGATGTAGACTCACTAAAATCTCCTAATTCTTCTTATTCTCTTCCTTTTTCTCTCGATGATTCTCATAAACAATCTCAAAATGGTGGATTGAGGTTGTCAACCAAGATGCAAAACAAAGGAAAGGGCCTTGGAATTCATGAACAAGGCATTGTTGAACCTATGAAGGTGAAAGCTAGATCTCTCTATATGGGGTATGGTGAAAGAGAATGCTCCCATGTAGTGGATGCAAATAATTCTCTTAAAGAAGAACCATCTCAAGAACAATTTGTGAGAGACAATGAAACATCATCTTCAAGCAATGGTGACACATGCAAGATGTCCAAGAGACAGACAAACACTAATTCTTCTCGGCGTGTATTCACCAAGGATGGCCATGAAAGGTATAGAAAGCCTAGAAATTCTAATATTTCTTTTGATTTTAAGAAAGTGGGCAATGTAAAATTTTATGGTTTAGAAAATTGTGCACATTTTTGTAGGTTAAATAACCATAGTGTTGCCAAGTGTTAGAAAAGGATGGCTTTATACAAGAAGATCAAGTCAACTAGTAAAGAGACAATGCATAAAGACCCATCTCCAAATTAGAAGAAAGAGAAGGGAAAGAAAGGATGGATGTTGAAAACACCTTGCTCTTATTGCAAGAAAGGTAGACATCAAGAATCTCATTGTTGGAAGCTTCATCCAGAGCTTTGTCCAAAGAAGGACACAAAGAAGATTGCAGTTGATTCTCCATTGGTGAAGAGGCTCATTTATGTAAGAAAAAATTATTTACTCATGTCTATAAAGGTGAGAAAACAAGGTGATTCAAAGAATGAATATGATGTAGTTGCTTGTATGCCTAACTATCATGTGCTTTAGGGATCATCAATACCACAACATGAGGATTTTCTGTGGAAACCTATTAAGAGGATCAAGAGTACTATTAGCTCATTGACATTATCATCTTTGTATTTGTTAGTCTTACTAATGTATTTTACATGGATAGTAGTTGGGGTAATGAATATAGAAAGATGTGGGAAAATACAAATGGGTAGCAATGTGATTACAATTTTCATAATTATTGTACAACTTTTTGGTGAAGCAGGTGCACAAATAAGGTGGATAGATATTGGACAAGTGGGAAAGTGTTTCTCTCACTTAAAGTCTAATTAAGAACCTTTTGGAGGTTCAAAAGTGCCTGTAGTGAGGAGGAATGATCCAAGTGGATCTTGAAGACCTAAAAAAATTAACCCCCTTAAAATCTCCCAAGATTAGCATCAATGCATAGAGCATGGCAAAACATTCCTGACACAACTTGATGTGTGTC
The DNA here is from genome assembly GCA_028749045.1 of Cupressus sempervirens. Classification (NCBI taxonomy): domain Eukaryota; kingdom Viridiplantae; phylum Streptophyta; class Pinopsida; order Cupressales; family Cupressaceae; genus Cupressus; species Cupressus sempervirens. The sequence continues at coordinate 523,482,172 of CM053783.1, read as the reverse complement.
AAAAGGAGTCTGTTTGCTCAAGATATGATTGATCAAAGTTTGAGTCAAACTAGCAAACTAGGGGTTGACCAAAATGGTGAAATTTGACCATCTCAAAAGTGGTCAACAATGGTCTTAAATTGAATACCTTATTGATATCTTTCTAACAACATTTGTTTCATCAAAAGTAGATATCGTATGTGGAAGTTATGCTCGTTTGAAGTTGTCCAGGGAAAGGGTTGACCGGATGGACTAGTAATGACATCAGCATCCTAGTCAGCATTTGCATCCAATCCTATAGTGACATGTGGAATTTAATGGTGATATGGAAATCAAAATTAACATATGGTAAGCTCACGATTAAAGTGGGACATGTGTCAATGTTAGACAAATTATTTTTTTCCATGTGGAAAACCTTGTTCTATTGCTAGTTGCAAGAAAATAGCTGGCAAGGTTTGAACGTCAAACCTCCCCCCTCTAAGAATACTTCTAACCATTTCACCATTTCCATTATCTTGCATGTTTGTGGTGCCAATTTTCTTTTTTCATAATATTTATTGCAAATAAGACAAAATGGGGAAGAGGGAAAAACATTTGAATCACAACTGACAAGATTTGGTCCTCAAACCAATATGTTGGTAAAGACCAAAATTACTACTACACCATGCAATGCATTTGCTATTTTTATGGGTCAATTTGTTGTAGTATTGATATATGCAGCTATAATAAGGAAATAGCATATTGTTAAGGCTCAAGAATATGAGCCATGTTTGGGGAAAATTTTGAAGGATATTTTCATTTGTAAATCCTATTTGGGGGTGAATTTGTTATGGTAAAATAGGAAAATAGTTATTTGGTTATAAACTAAATATGACTATTTTCTTATATAAAGTGGGATATATTTTGTAAAAGGGACAAGGAATTTTGGAAATTAAGTCTAGGAGGAGACTTGGAGAAGTTTTTGAATCTCAAAGAGGAGAATTTGGGAGAATTCTCTAGAAAGTTAAGTGGTCTCATAATATGAGATAAAAACTTGGAATTTTCTTGAGAGTATTTTTCATGATTTCATGTTGTTATTGTAAAGACTTAATGACCATTGAGAGAGAGTTGTAGTTTTATTGTTTAGCATTGTAAAAAGTGATGAAGGAGCTAGGCATGAACATGTTGCTAGTAAGTTCTTGCCATTGCAGTGTGGAAGCAGGAAGCAGATTGTAACTCCATGGAAGACCATGATGATGTATGAGTTTTGCATCATAATAATGGCATCAACCATGCAAGTTTGTAGATCCAGAGATGTAGCCAGAGTCTGGTGAACTCTGAAATCAAATCCTTTGTCTCTTGTTCTCTTGATGCATGGTTTTCCTACTTAGTTATTTTCTACATTTCTAAGTATTATTTGCTCAGTTCACAAGAAATGTCAGTAACAATCTTTATTAAATCTGTATCCTGGTGAATCTTAAAATTGTAAGCGGTTCATAACAAGAAGTTTACAGATCATGTACTTTCAAACCTACAAATCTGAACCATGCATTTTGAACTCCAAACTTTGAACCTTGAACCTTGAACTTTGTGGTTCAAAGTTCAAGTTTAATTGTCTCTTCATAGATTAAGCTTTATAAAACCATCGTTAATAACAAGAAATAATTTAAGAATTCTTTCTATGGGACTGATTTTCAAAGTTTAAAACTTGGGTGCTAAAAGCATGCTTACAAAATACAAATGCATTTTATATTTTGCACATCAATGTCTTATCTTTTGTGGATCTCTAAATTCAAGCCTTTGTAGCTTTGCTTCTCTCGCTCTAATTTGTGGAAAATTTATATCATTGGAAAGTTTGTTCTATGTTCTTTCCATCGATGCTAGTTATTTTTCTAGATTTTTCTCTAGGTACATTATGTTGGCACCTTTTTGTAGTAGTTGTGAATAATTCATGTTCCTAGTCCTATAAGTTTCTTTTTTACTATGGTTTATATAACAGGTGAAAGTTATCAAAGAAATGTGGAAAAAACCCTATTAACATTGAAGAGACCCTCAAGGTGTTATATTTTGTTAATACCTTTTAATGTTTTAAGTTGAGGGGTTTTATGTCATTGAGTTGTTTCCCCCCCTCCACTTCTTGTGCTAAGTGATTAACCTAATATTTCAACCTCATGAAATAAATATTTTATGCATCACTTAACTAAGGGTTATGTCATCATCAATGGGTTTACCTTTCTATTTCCCTAGTCATTCATCACCTTCTCCTAATATTATCACTATGGTCCTCAAAGTTAATTCCTACGTTTTTCACTTTGTTTTAAATCTTTTTTCTTATGTATGCCTAAGTAGAGTGGGGTCACTAGATCAATAGCTTGTGCTTATTTGTGGCTCCTGACAATTGATGAAGTGAAGATGCGAGATGTGAGAAAATGTCCCATGGTGGGCCTAAGGATTCCAAGACACCTTGGCTTTTAGTTGAATAGATAAATGGTTCTAGCTTGTTTGTGAGCCTCTCTCTCATATATGGTGAATAAGTACGATGGTATCATTTGTCAAAGGGAGGAGCACAAGCACTCAATGTGGGGCTTGTCTCATTGGCAATTTTATTATAGTTTTCATTAGTTCACATCTTCCAAGTTAGATTATGGAGGGTGGGCCCTAAGTAGAATCAAAGAAATGGAGCTTTTAGCATGTGCCATGTCTACATAGGGCTAGTCAAAGATGAATCAACTGATAAAAGATTAGATGGTCAATGCTCATTCACATTCCTGGCACACATAGATGGAAAATAAGCATGATGATGACATGTGTATGGGGTCAATGAGATGAATTGACAATGGGACCTAAAAAATTGGTTAAAGAGAGAGTTTTCATTGGGTCATGTAGTTCATGTCAATGGGCCCTAAATGATGATTCATACATGATCTAGAGGGAAGAAGATCAAATGATCCTCGCTTATTCACAAAACTCTCTCTCCTTGATGGTGAATAAGTGAGATGTCTCCATGTGTCCTCTTAGTACCAATATAAACCCAGTATCTTGAAGAAAGATTCACCACATGCATAATTCAATAGTTGGGACTTATTCTCATGATGTAGAAGATTTACTTATGAAGAGGCATCTTGAATCTATATCAATAGACCACACCTTTTCACAAGATCTAACAATCACTTGGCAAAAAATTGAGATAGCAACATGTGTATTCTTCCTTAAAATGTAGAAAATTCAAAGATGCTTATGAGGCATCATTGTCATCTCCTATTGGATGTCTTGTGGGTCCTAGATGATGATTAAGATGGTCAAAAAAGGTCAAAAAGAGATCGTAGGCATAAGATCTAGAATGAAGTTAAATCAACAATGAGCGTTCAAAATTTTACATTGAAACGAAGGAAAATGCTTTTTGACTTGCACTTTGTAGTTATTTCACACTAAATGATGTTAATGCCACTCTAGAATACTTAAAATCTATCTTTTCATTCTTTCTTCCACCTTGATGTTTTCAGACTTCAAACTTTGAGATTACACATGGCAAGAGAATTCACAGGCAGAGTTCAAAGTAGGATTTTCTTAGTGAAAAGGTAGAAAAAATAAGTAAATATAGAGAACCATTTGAGTTTCCATTATTTCTACCAAGATTGAATCATTAAATTCTTTTCAATTATTTTTTCATTGGTCAAAATCCTAGTTGGAAAATTAGTAAGCCCTCGTTAATTTTAATTGAACAAGTAGCTTGCAAAATTGACAAAATGCCTCTCAAGAAATATTTAGAAAAATACAATTATGAGGATAGGAGGTTATAGGATGAATTTTTAGATCAATTGCCCTTTTTTAAAGAAGGTAGAGAAGCTACAAAGATATGGAAAGCCCTAAAGATTGAGGTTTGTCTAGGATTCTAGGATAAATTTGGAAATGTGTGTGACAAAAACATACCTTGCAAGGGCCTAGATGTTTTCAGAAGATGGTATGGCCAGGGTAATGTTGGAAGCCCAATGCATAATGTATGGCAATATTACCTTTGAAAATTAGTGGTCACTACTATTTTTTGGATATTGATTTGTTGTTGGAAGAGCAATGAGATATGATCCCATCATCCTCATAATCAAGGATTTGGATTGAGAAGTGTTACTAAAAATTGATGCAAAATCTATAAGGAAAGCATTTGATTTCCACAATTCCCTAGAGGTGACTGATGAGGTAGATTTCAAGATACCTGAAGAATCTTTTGACTATGTTGGACTAGATATGCAATAGACATTGTTGACCCCATTCTTGAAGAAGGTAAATGGAATAAAATTAACCCCTACAACCATATCCTATATTATAGCTAGATAATTTGGAGCATTATGATGACACTTTGGTGAATACTCATACTACCTTGTGTCAAATACTAGGGTTAACTAACAGAGGAAAATTCAGCAAGGCTACTATGTAGATGTGTCTAGGAATCCATAAGTATGGAGAAGCTATAATCTATGATTTCCATCAATATTTAGAAGAGAATATCAATAAAAGGACGGCATCTTTGCATGAAAGAAAATCCACAGATTTCAAATGGTATTCATTATTGATACACATGATTATTTTCCATAACAAGGACTATTTTACTCAAGATGTGTATATGGAGTTTGAGAGGGAGGATGAAGTATTACCAATCTAGTTATGGTCAACAAGTTTCTCTATTGATTGGGATGGCTTTAGTTTCACCTTGTTTGAAAATGAGTTTTCTTTTTCTCTAAGAAGAAGAATTTTACAATTTGTTTCACATTTTCCATGCCTTCTTCAAGAATTCTTAAGGAAAATTGACTATAATGCAAGACTGAAACTATGTCATCAATGGGGAGACATGTACTTCTATCCTTACACAGTTATAATCAAGGTTTTTGGTTTTCTAGGAAGACCCTTGGTATTACCTAGATATGTTCCATTGAAGATTGGTTTCCTTGAAGTAATGAGACAAATCGGCATGCTCTAAGAGATTGATTTCCTAGCTAAAGATATAAAGGAACTCTCTTTCCCGATTTAATAGTTTTTCATGATTTTTTAATGATAAAAAGGGGGGCATAATAAGATAATCTATTTCTTAGGCCCTATTCAATGGGTGTTAGTTCTAAATAGTTAAATTATATGGAAGGTTTTTATGAAATGTTAATTAATAAGATAAAGGTAGCATCAAGAGGGAAACGTGAATTTGACTTTCTAGAGGATATCATCAGAAATGATGAATGGTGGAGTCCCAAAGAAAAAGAAAAGACATTGGCATGTTATAAAAGATATTTGGGATGAAATCAAAGAGAGAGATCCAAACTATGACCCATTGCTAGATGCAAAAACATGGGACTAAAACTAAGAATTGTCTTCAATAATTTTTAGAAGTATAAAACATCATTAATGAAAAGTTGGGCAGATCTAAAGTTTCCAAAGTCAAATTTGTAAAAGATACAAAAGGTTTGGATTTGTTATTGCGGGCTTTTGATATGATTCATCGGCAAGAAAGAGACCAAAAGAGATAAAGAGAAGAAGAAAGATCTTAGGATCTAAACATAGCCAAGAGGAAGAGGAATGACACTAGACTAATGGTTTATCAAAGAAGGAAATCAACTAGAGGTAGAGGTGCACAAGTTATCTACCAGGGAAAAGAAGTTGAAGATCCCATAATCTCCAAAATCACCTACTCCACTTTCACCATTAGGTGAGAACCATGACTTTGTGGTTGAAGAAAAGGGAGCTTCCATTATGGTAATGACTTCCCCATCCATAGATCAACAACTAGAGGAAGGCTTTCTTGAAGAAGAATATGAGGAGGAGAATTATACTTATGTACTAGAAGAGTTGCTGACAGGTGATCCCATCCTAGTGCCAAGAGAACCATTTTCAAATATTACAAAAAAGAAATAAAGAGAGTGTCCCTAAGAGATGTAAGGATAGAGGCATGTAAATAATTTGTTAAAGATGGTGATTTCATAAAGTCAGTAGCCTTTAATTAGTTTCTCTAGAGGTATTACAAGCCTAAATGCCTACATAAAGTGGATGAGAAGAAGGCACAAAATTTGAGGGTTGACTCTGAGGAAATTGTACAAGAAATTGAGATGGAAATGATGAAAAAGTTTATATCACTTACTCTAGAAGAAGGGAGGATGATTGTATAGGAATCAAGGGTTATGTTACTCCCAATTTTGAATGTAGTAGATTATATAGCCTTTGACTCAATTATATGAGAAATGAGGTCTAAAAGACCAAATATTAGAGAAGGTCGTAGACCTCCTAGGGGAACATATTAAAGTGAAGATCTAGTTGCCCTAGTCACATGGTCATTTTTGACTCTTCTGTAGGGAAAGAGATTATTGATGAAAGTACTAATGTCAGAGGAAATATAGGTTTGCAGAGAGGTGAGGATACTAATATTTTTGAAGCAATAGGTAGCATGGGTGAATATGCATCATATGTTCATAGTGTGGCCAAGAGTAAAGAAAAGATATATGAGGAACTACAAGAGAGGTTTAATCATATGTTTGATGCATATGAGAACCAATCTATAAGATAAATACTAGCTTACAAACTCTAAATAGTTAACTGGAGCAAAAGGTAGCACAACTAGAAGTAGCTTGAGAAAATAATGAAGAAAAGGCAAGATCTTCACAACAACTAAGTATGATTGCATTTACTCCCACTAGTGCCACAATGTCTTTGCAACAAATTCTACCAAAAGGAAGCAAAAGTGTTGATTCTTTGATCAAAGAAGTGGTGGATTTGGATTTAAAACTTGAAAATAACATAAGTGATTTTGACTATAGCAAGGAGCTTATTGTTAGAATAGCTTTGATGCACTTGTATGATAAGATCAAATCAAGGATGTTCAGACTCCACCAAGTGTGTGAGTTGTTATATTTGGCTATCAGCAAGTTGGAAGATGATAGGACTTTTGTAAAACCCACCTATTAGAAATGGGTCAATAGGATGGAAAAGATGAAGTAGATTGATTTGTGTGGAAAAGAATATCACAATGCTCCACCAATTGCCATGCTCATAGCTAAAATTGTCAAAGCACTCAAGAGTTTCTCATTCTTACATGATTATATTGAAAACAAAATGATGGAGTTGAAGAATAACTTGGAGATTTTTGAAGATACACTAGTGCCACCAATTTTGAAGGAAGATAAAATTGTAAAGGAATTTTATGAATAGAAAAATGAGGCTATTACTATGGTAAATGATATGGTAAAGATCAGTAAATTCTTCAGTTTTATATGAAAACTTTGAAATATAATTTACATAGGCCATGGTGAAGTATAATCCATATAGACAGGTGATAGGTCAAATTCTAAGCATGATTGGCCAAATGAAGAAGAGTATAAAGAATAGGTTAAAATATATGTCTCATCTAATGATTCAAATGATGAGGCCCCACCAGATGAGTAGTAATAGATAAAAATATTCTCTTTTCAAAGTGAAGGGTAGTTTGGGAAAGGAGACAGAGAATCATGTGACCCGTAAAGTGTCACATCATGCTCCTACAAAATCAATTACTTGCACCTCCTCTGATGAGTCACATATTTTATTATAAATATATTATTTTGTCAAATGAAATGATAGCATGTGTCTATTCCTTCTAGCCTGTATTCCAAGGCTTGGAAGAAGGGTCTAGAAATATTATTTTGCTAACTCCTTTTTGTAGTCAGCTCGTACTACTATTGTCAAGCTTTGTATACTTATTAGCGGAGAATCTATAGAGTACAAGGTTGTAAATCTATTTTGAGTTATCTTTATTTATTGTTTGATACTCTACTTGTATAATTTAAAGAAAAATAATACAAATACCAATACTAAAGTTACATCTTTTTGAATTTTGTCTCTTTTTATTTCTTTAAATTATACAGTTACAAGTTACAAGTTATATTGTCTCTTTTTGTAATTCAGTTACAAGTTGATTGAATTTTTAGTTCTAATTCTCTCATAATTGTGTTTCATCTAATACTTTCTTGTTAATCTATTGGTTTGTATAAAAGGTTAATGTGATTTGAGTAGGTCATTAAATTTAAATAATAAGATTGTGATAAGCATAGGATTCCAAATATGTATTGATCTTGTTTACAAAGTAAATTAGTAGATCATAAAGTTTGAGTATCATATTTATGAAGAGAGTTTACCAATGTATAAACTATTGATCAAATTACCATTTGAGCATATCTGAATATTGCACAGTAATAGATCTTAAATTCAAATCATTTTACTTTGTGTTATATTGTAAATCTAAAGAGTTAGCCTTTACTTGACTAAAGAACTCTTAGATTTGAAGGATTGGTTGTCTTTCATTCCTATTGTCATTTTTAAGTTAGAAGAATTGAAGGATATTATTTGTTTAAATGGATTAATGATAAAATAGTGTTATAAAAGGGAGTTGTGATTAATTCTAAGGTGCACCCACTTGAATCCTGCAGAGTTGAAAGTGTAAAGATAGAGTGGTCTTATCAGTTTCTCCTACTGGCCTATTTAGAAGTTCTTTTCATGGTCTATAGCTTATTCGTAGGTAATTTTTACAACCCAAGAGGTGATTGAAACTGTATCAAATTAGTACCTAACACATTCTATTCAATTTTTTGTTTCTTTGCACTCTAGTGGATATCTTGGTTGTTTTAGGTCCAAGGATCATTTTTTGTGGCTTGGGATGACTCATAATGGGTTGTACTTTCTATTGTACTAGCCTTATGTCTCTTCTAATATTTGTTTCACATCTTTATGTCTTCATGTGCTCACATTACATTATAAAGTGCCTTAGAGGTTTTCATGTTGGCCATTTTTTCCATCTTCCTTTCTCAAGAAAGTGTTCCTTTTGTGACATTATCCTCAAGATGTGTTGATGGAACATTCCTTTATAGGTGTTTTTACTTCTTCTGCACTCTTAATGTTCTTGGTTCTTCATTTTGTAGGAGTTGATGCATTCATTTGTAGTGTACTTGTCTTACCTCTCAACATTATAGGGCGGTTTTTTTGTTCTAATACTTTATTGGTTCAATAGAGTGAGCTATGAATTATTTATTTTTTCCTATGTACTAGGAGACTTTGGTAGTTGGATACCTATACATTTTTGAAAGATGGATCATTTACCATATGGACATTCTTTCATTCCTTTTTTCTAAGCCCATGAAGATTGTTGACATTAAGGTCAAAGTTTGTTTATGAGTGACTCACACTTAGTCAATTGGTTATGATACTACTGAGCTTATCTTTTAGTTTGCAGTGTTAACCAAGTGCTCCAATTAGTACAAAGTAATGTAGTTACTACCAAGTTCTACAATTGCTACTGAGTTCCATAATCTTTATATAGTTCATTATGAGTAGTATCTATTGAGTTGTTCAGTGATAGTGCTAACTAAGGTTCATAGTATTAATTGAGTTGTAAAGTGTCAACCATGATCTCTAGTATCTACCAAGCTTACAGTATTAGTAATGATAATCTAGTGTTGACTGAGCCATAGAGTGTCAACCAAGTGATTCAGTTTATATACTAAGTTTTGTAGTGTTCACTGAGTCACACAAGTGCTAACCAAGTTCAAGCTACTTGGAAGTGATTAGTATGAAGTGAGCTTTTATGTCTTCTGAGTGCATGATGATGTCAAGTATTGACAATGGTTTCTGAGTATCAGAACATAACCAAGTTTGTCTTCTAAACCTAAGTGTCAATAGTTTGGCCAACTTTGTGATCTTGATGGAAACCTATGTTGTAGCCAACTTTGATGAATTATAATTTGGATTGGTATATATGTAATGAATTGTATCATATCCAAATAATTATGTATGAAGCAAATATAAAGAGAAAAAGTGTGAATTGAGAAGGCTACAAGTAGTATAAGGGATAGTAAAGATTTATCTATCACAACAAGGTGATCTTTAAATTTCAAAGGAATCTCAACCAAAAAATTAGAGTTGAAAATCATAGATCGGCCATTGGTTCATCCTAACAGGTGTATCAGTTAAATCCTTTAAACTAGTAGACTTAATAATCTTTGACAAATCTCCTTACTAAGTGAATACTTCATTATATGTTTTGTAAATCCTTTCACAAGATGGACCTAGCAGTCCTTATTGCTCCTAATAGGGTAGAAAATTAGAAGTGATCAATTGTAAGTCTTATCAAGCCAACTTTATACTAAAGTACTAAAGCTTGTTGGTATCATCACCACCCCAATTTTACTTTCTATTTGGAAGTTTTCTGGGTCATCATATCTTGTGTCAAAGTGTTATGAATTTTTTACTACTTTCATTCTTTCATGCATGCAATTAGATCAAAATAGTATATGAATGATTAATTGGTGAAATAAGTTAAAGTTTTATTGGTTCTCGATTAACCCCTCCCCTCTCAGTAACCTTGCCTATCTAATATTTCGAACAATTGGTATTACAACTTTGCGGTTCTCACAAAAGAAGTTTAATAGCTTGAGTAAAGATTAGAGGCAATGGAGGTATATAATCTCGATAAGGTCATTGACAATGAAAGGTTGGATCTTGAAATAGCCATTGGGAAACTAAAGAAGGAAAAGGAGCAACTCTCTCAATCATTGAAAAGAAGGAAAGATCTTGGAGTACAAATGAATGAAAGTATCTACACTAAAGAAAAGATATCTATCCACAAAGAACTTCAAAAGAAGCTAGTGAAGCAATCAAAGATCTATTAGAAAAGAATTCCAATCTTCAAGAAGAAGTTAAAAAGCTAAAAAGAGAACAAGAAATCCAGTCAGTAAGATTCTGTGAAGTCATGGAAGAAAAAGACAAAGCCAAAGAAGAGATAGAAGGAAAGAACAATGAAATTCAACATCTATCCCTTTAGCAAATAGACTTCATTGATTAGCTCACTAATGCAAATGAAGAACTCATGAATCTAAGATCATAAAATGAAAGACTACAGAATGATCTAAATACTAAAAAGAAAACTAGTGAAATAATGTTGAAATATCAAAAAAGCATGAATCAATTGAATGAGCAAAGTCAGTATAGGTACAAAGACAAATATGGAATAGGATTCATAGAAGAAGTTGAATCATCCAAGCAAGGAACTCAAAAGAATAAAAGGCCTACTTGCAATCATTTTGGTAAGTTAGGTCATACATCAAATAAATATTGGAGTAATGGTAAAGCAAATTTCACTGGAAAGTGCTACAATTGCAATAAGCATGGTCATAAAGCAAGTGAATGCAAGGAGAAACATAAGTTTGAAGGTAAATTTTACAATTGCAAGAAACAAGGACACAAATCTTTTGAATGCAAAACCAAGATATTGAATCTAGCAAAAAAAATTGTGAAAACAATATTTGGATGGTACTATAACACATAGTGTAGATGCCACTATTGTGGAGAATTGGGCATATTGGAGCAAATTGTGTGAAACATCACATGAGGAAAAGAGACACCAATAGAAGATGTTTTATTTAATTTGTATAGAGCCTGGACACCTTGCCAAGAACTATATGAACACAGGAAGAATTGAAGATGAAAAGAAAGCCAAAGTAGATAATATTAGAAATCAAATGAAGCAACAATGGATACCAAAATCTTCTGAGAATGCAAGTCTGAGTCATGAAGCTAATGTCACTCAAGATTTGGGTAACCCAATCATCTCAACTTGAATTCCCATAGGAATAACTAGAACTAAGACTTTGAAGTGGACATCTCTCATCCATTTTAGTTGGCTACAAGAAAAGATCCATATCAGCATTTAAGATGCACAAGGATCACCAAGTGGTTGTGAAAATCATAGAGCTTACCAAGCTAGGTTAGGTCACAAGACCTTTCCAAGAAAGGTTGGGAGATACTAAAGTATTGTGTGAAAACATTGAAATGTTGAAGACTCTATGAAGTAATGTTGAGACTACCAAGCTATGAATGTCTGCCAAGTGTTAAAAGACAAAATTGAGTAGACAATAGTCTATCACTGAGTGAGTGGTCATGCCAAAGTATATATGGCAATTTAAAAGTGAAAATTTGTTAAAAGGAAGAAAATTGAATTCATTTTTCAGCATGAATTTTTTAGAGCTATTTGCAAAGAGCGATTTCTATGCTTCCAAGTGATCTGTGTGTTTGTTGTTGGAAGAATTCTCAAAGTTTTTTGAAACCCTTCAAGACCCTACTAAGCATGGCTTCTTCCAACAACAAAGTGAAGAAAGGATTAGAAATGTTGATTCAAGGAGCAAAATGCAAGCTTCCAACATTCAAAATTAGTCTAGAAATTACCAAATCACTCAACCCAATATGTGCACAATCACAAATTCCTCCCTAGGTATTACTCATGCATGATATACGTTGGTATTATCATTGTTCTATTTAAGAGATAGGCACACATGAAATGCATGAGGCATTGAATGAGCTAAGTCTGAATGGTTCTCTAAAACCCGAGCATCAATATTTGGAAGAAAAGGGCTTGACACATATTTTGCATATGCCAAGGGATTTTCAGAAAAAATGGATAAGATTCATACTGAGTCAAGTTCACAATGGGATGTTACAGTTGGATCAGCCCATTTTGAACACAAGGAAGATGATTCATCAAATCACTAGCCTTCCAATGTTAAATAAAACCAAGGTGACCAGAACCCTAGGTTGGGTTGAACTAGTGAAGAAAACTCTTGCTGAGTGGGATGGCAGAGGAATGAAGATAAATGGAATCATAGACATGGAATTAAAATTTGGAATTCATGTGATTGCCCAAAAAATCTATAGCTCCAGTCATCTCAATAATGTGTCATGTGAAATAGTAGATTTGGCCCTCAAGATGGTGAAAAACAATATTTTATTCGACCTTGTGAAGTTGTTATTGAATCAATTCAATAAGAACATGGAAAAAATTAGAGGTTCCAAGAATAATTCATTATAATGGATAACTACTTTGATACATTTCAAGAAAAATTAAAGGAATTAGAAGGAGGAGCTAGAAAGGAAAATTTTGAATCCCTTAGATATGAAACTAGGAATGTAGATGAAAAAAAGTAGATTGAGGACATCATGATGACAAAATTGGTAAAATGGAAGTACTCACCTGATCAGCTTGTACAAAAAATTCCTAATGAGCTTATGCAAGCTATCAAGCCTAGATGGGAGTATGCAAAGAAGAATTCAAAAGACATATTAAAACAAACTCTAAGGAAACTCATGCCAAGTCTTAGTGAAAAAGAGGTGAAAGAATCTTTGAATAAAAATGAAGAAAACCTCACTCTTAAATTCAACACATGCATGATATTGAATATGTAGTAAAGGTAGCCACAACTACATGGAAAAATATTTACAACCTACATCAACCTAGTAATTTTGTTGTTCATGTTAGTGATAAAGATGATGACAATGATGATGAAGAAGATGTGGAAATAGAATATGTAAATCTGGATGATAAGTAGGAAGAACAGGAAGCTACAAAGGAAAATCTCCCTGCGATTTAAAGTATTGAGGAAACTGACCTAGAAAATATTATAGCAACAATGATGGCCTCATTTCCTCACTCTTTGAGCAAATTTTTAATGTCATCAAGCTCTGTGAAAGCTTCTACCAAGTTGGTTGTGGCAACCATAGCAACACCAAGTACCCAACCAATCTCTACACCTGTTTAACTGAGTACTACATTGACTAAAGTGATCATCACTTCATCTATCAAGTAGCAAGTGCATTCATTGTCAAATTTGACAATGCAACAACAAGGTATTTCTACTGTCAGTGTGATATCTACTTTTGTTTCTAGCCCCTCTGTCTCTACTATAGTTTCTATTCCACATATAGCAAGTACAATGATAGTTGAGAATTAGTCTCACCGAGTACTAAAGTATTAGATAACGGTAAGAAAATTGTTTCTCCTACTTTGAAAGCAAAGGATGAAGAAGAGGAAACAAATGTAGGTGAGGATAATGTTATTCCAAATTGGGATATCACTACCCTCACTACTGATAAGATGAACATCCTAGGGAAATTACTGTAGAAAAGAGTTAAGCAACAAATGCTTAGAGAACAAAAGGGGAAGGAAACCCAAGTGCTTGAAGATGTAAAGGACATATTTGTAAGTGCACTAATTATTGAGATTGATAGTACACAACCTATTTTTCATCAGTTACCAGAAGTTGTCAAGAAATTCAATGAAGATTTGAGTGGACAAGATAAGTTTCTACAAAGAACAGAGAGAAAATTTGAGAACAAAATATTGGAACTACTGGCATAGAAAATTACAATAAACCAAGCAGAATTGTCTACTATTCTTGGTTCATTGGAAACAAATACAAATAATGTAACTTCATATTTTAGTAAGTTGTGTGATATGTCTATCTTCACCCAAGGAATCAAAGAAAAATTATCTAAGATAGATGAAGACTTGAAGGCAAGTGCACACTAGTTGTCACTTGACCCAAGCTATAATTTTGCTCAGTACTCAAAGATCATATATCTGGAAAATTTGCAAGCAAAATTATTTAGAGAAGAAGCTAGGATCAAGGCCACACTTGTAGGCATCCAAGGCATGATTCTTCCAAACATGGATGCACTTTAGAAACACATTGCACATGCCAAGACACTCATCCATGAAAATAACTTCTTCATAGTTGATCACATGATGGAGTTATTAGCAGAAGTACAGGTTGTATTGCATGCAAGCAAGGTGTTATAGGAAAATTGTGACAAGCCAATGGCATTTATTTTAAAGGTGCATTCTAACTTCTTGTCATATTTTGGCATTAACATGTAGTATACAACTTTGGCATTTATGTCAAAAAGGGGGAGAAGTATAATATAAGATGAATGTATATATAAAGAGTATTGGGAGAAGTATAATATGAGGTATATGTATGGGGGAGCAGCATAGTATTATAAAAATGCATTTACTAATAATCAAAAAACATCTTTTACAAAAGCAATTTTGAAAAATCTCAAAAATAGAATATGTTACCAAGTTGTAGATACATAAAGGAGATAAAAGAATGTTTTGGACTTGAAATTTTGAGTATTTGGTTTTAGATTGATAAGTTTTTTTGTCACTAATACCAAAGGGGGAGATTGTTGACATTAAGTTCAAAGTTTGTTGATTAGTGACTCACACTTAGTCAATTGGTTAAGTTGTTGCCGAGCTTATCTTTTAGTTTGCAGTGTTAACCAAGTACTCCAATTATTACTTAGTAATACAGTTACTATTGAGTTCTATAGTTGATACCGAGTTCTAGTATCTTTATATAGTTCATGACGAGTAGTATCTATTAGTTTTTTAGTGACAATTTTAACTGAGATTCATAGTATTAACCAAGTTTCATAGTGTCAACCATGCTCTCCAGTATCTACCAAGCTTTTAGTATTAGTGATGATAATCTAGTGTTGACTGAGCCACAGAGTGTCAACCAAGTGATTCAATTTATATACTGAGTTTTGAAGTGTTTACTGAGTGACACAAGTGCTAACTGAGTTCAAGCTACTTCGAAGTGATTAGCAATAACTGAGTTTCTTTGTCTACTAAGTGCACAATGATGTTGAGTGTTGACAATGGTTGTCGAGTATCATAACATTAAGTTTGTCTTGTGAACCTAAGTGATAGCAGTCAGGCCGACTTGGTGATCTTGATGGAAACCTATGTTGTAGCCAACTTTGATGAATTGTGATTTGGATTGGTATATATGTAAGGAGTTGTATCATATCCAAATAAGTATATATGAAGTGAATATAAAGAGCAAAATTTTGAATTGAGAAGGCTACAAGTAGTATAAGGGACAACAAAGATTTATCTATCATAGCAAGGTGATCTTTACATTTCAAAGAAATCAGAGTTGTAGGTTCAAATCAGAGTTGTAGGTTAGAGATCAGCCATTGGTTCATCCTAACAGGTGTATCAGTTAAATCCTTTAACATGGTAGACTTAACAATCTTTAACAAATCTTTTAACCAAGTGCATACTTCATTGTATGTATTGTAAATCCTTTCACAAGGTGGACCTAGCATTCCTTATTGCTCCTAACAAGGAAAATTATTAGAAGTGATCAAGTGTGAGCCTTAACAGGCCAACTTTATATTGCAGTACTAAAGCTTGTAGGTATCATCCCCACCCCAGTTTTACTTTCTATTTAGAAGGTTTCTAGGTCACCATATCTTGTGTCGAAGTATTATGAATGTTTTACTACTTGCATTCTTTCATGCATGCAATTAGATTAGAATATTATATGAAAGATTAATCGGTGAAATAAGTTAAAGTTTCATTGGTTCCTAATTCACCCCTCCCCTCTCAGTAACCTTGCCTATCTAATATTTTCAACAAAAGATATATTCCATCTTTGATTTATCAACTCTTTAGACTTATTCTTCTCTACCTATTCATGTTCTATACTATAGAATTTCTTTAGATTAATAGTTTTAATGTTTACAGTTGCATTCTTCAGCCATGTTCATCATTATCATCCTATTAGTTCCTTTATTTTGGGACACTCTCTAGTTTGGAGGCTTTTGTAGTCTTTCACTATTCTTTCAACATTATTTTCATCTATTTTTGGAGTGTGGTTTTTCTCACGAGGTCCTCTCTATTTCTCCTCTTTACAAAGATTGGTTATGATTGGGTACCTAATCAAGCCTTGTTGTCTGGACCCAAATTTACTTTCAATAGTAGTTTCTAGGTTTTTAGCTACTCCCTAAGTTTATCTTAAGGGGTGGTTAGAGTAATAATATATCATTTTATTAGTTAAATCATGTTGATTTAATTATTAAGTCACTTATTATCTTTGGTAACATGTAAATATTGTTGAATATGGAATATGGTGGACTTTCCTGGTTTCCATAACATGCTTGATACTATGTTTAAGGATTAAATGAATTTTTCTAAATTTATTATAGATGCTAGAGAAATTAAAAATGTCAAATGGAATGAATTGGTTAATCAATTAGAAGAGCTAAAGGTTTATCTAATCAACTGACAAAGAAGTCACTAGATGGGAAATGCTTCTGAAGGGAAAGAGCACCCAAACAGAGTCATTGTTAGCTTATTTTTGTCTTAGTATTTTTTTTTATGATTATAGGACACTTCTAGTGATAAGATCTAGATCCATTTTATTGTTAAGTGTCTTGAATTTTTTGTCAAAATTTGGGGATGAAAATGTGAAACTTGACTTTCTCTAGCCTAAAGCTTGTTTCTCCCTATTGTTATAAGGGGAAATCAAGGCCAAAAGGAAAAGGGTTCCCATATCTTAGTCTATGGTATCCAATTCATGTAGAGTCTAGATGAAACTTTGAGTATGTAATAAGAATTTTTACAGAGAAAACACTAAGGAATCTTGTATAAAAATTTAATAATCTTACAAAGAAAATATGAAGGAATCTTGTGTCAAATGTTACTAGTTTTGATTATATACATTGTAGAAATGTTCAAATAAAAATATGGTGCATGAAATTTAATGAGAATATAAAATTTTTGGTTCAGTTGTCTCCTATGTGCTAGTTTTATGATTTTTCAATAAAATAGAATGAAGGCATTTTTGTTTATCATTTCATTGTTGTGATGTACATAATAAATTTGATGATAATATTGATTATGTGGGATTACACATATGTTATGCATATTTAGTAATCTTAATCTCACATATTTATCAGAAGTTAAAAATATATTTAGATGTGTCTTATAGTTTTTTTAGTATGTTTCCCTTTAGGTTAACCATTGGCCTAAGTTTTGTTAGAATATTGTTGAAAAGAGAAACAATCCATAAATATAAAATTATTCTACTATGATTTTTTTATTTCATGGTAAATTATTTTAATTCTCAAAGAGAAACTAGAAATTTGAACTATGTTCTTTGACTATCCCTACAACCATTGGAACTTTTTTCTTTGATTATTTTTGAAGCAATTGGAACTCCATTCTTTGATTGTTCCTACAACCATTTGATCTCTATTATTTGATAGTCCCTAGGACGAAGGAAGAAAATAGTAACTTGTTTGTGTTCCAATAACTATGTTTTTGTTGTCTATTTAGTTGGTGATTCATGTTTAGTACTCAAGCTATTTCTTTATAAGCACTTTCCTTCAATACTATTTCCTTAAAGAAAAATTGTAAACACGTTATATATTCATGAAACTGTAATAAAGACAAATATGTCTATTATGAACAAAAAACTTATGTAACAAAGAGAAAATGGAGTAAGAAAAAATCTCCAAATGAAATTTTCAATTAATTTATTCATAACTTTTCATACATTTTATTTCTTTATACATATACATACCTTTGCAAGCATCATGACCTATATTCAATGGTTGCTAAGAGTTCCATTAGTTCTCATGGGAGATGGGTTACTCGAAAAGTACACAATTGAATCCTAAATACCAATATCACAATTTGACTCGTAGAAAATATCTCATACTTATCATTCTTTTTTTTGCAAAATGACCTATTACAAAAACTATTCTATGTTTCCCTATACAAATAATTTTTAGAGCTCGTAAGATAGGCCTTGATATTCCTTTTATAGATACAAGGTATGCAACAAACCACAAGATATACTATCACATTTATATTATATTTCTAACTACTGCTAGATGATGATAGGAGATATACTCCAAATAAAAGTTCTAACCTTTGTTTTTTTCCTTATTTGAATCCATAGGAGCTTGTAGATTGTTTATTATCATGAGGTGTCTAATCCAATCAGGCTTGTCACCCACTCCATTATCACCCATGGATGGTTTTTGAGGCATAAAATACCAAGATTCAAAGTTCTCACAATCTTGCCTTGTAGGAGATGACTTTAAAAATAAACACAAGGAGAAAAAAATGATTCCAAACTCCCATCTTTTGGGACTACACCTAGACTTTTTATTTCTTCCATCCTAAAAGATAGAACCAAAGTACTAATTTAAAATATCATGGGCATCTTTAAGTTGTGGACAAAGTATTTAGCAATATAAAAATAATTTAGTATCTCTATAATTACCAGAGGAAATTTCACTATCTTCATGATTACAAAATTTCACTATTGTCAATTAGTTCACCACTATAATCCTTGTATATCTCCTACAACATGACTTGAACTAACCACTTGTTCTTATAGTAAAATCCCTTTGTAGCCTCAACAAACCTCATCCCTAGCATTCGAACAAAGAAACACTCCCTTCCAATCATGAAAAACACAAATTTAGACTTCCTTATTTTTCCCTTCCTATATTTAAATTATTTCTCACACTTTAAAACCCCCCAAAAATAAAGCAATAATTATCCCAAGATATGCACATATCCCAATAGTTGTAAGAGTTGTCATTGTAGTTTTTTTCCTTGGTTATAGCAAGTTAAATGTCATACTCAAAGGGTAAGGAAATGAGTTTTTGGAAAGGGAATGATTTTTATATTACAAACTAATATTTTATTAGCCATGGCATATGTTCGCAAGTCTTCCTACCACCACCTTTTTCTTTAATATATTGTCAAATAGTTTAGTAACCCTTATAAAAGGTCACAAGGTTGTGACTTACCCAACCTAGGTTATCAATTTATTTTATTGCAAGATCACAATAATTTTCCTTAACTATTATTTAGAAATGTGAGGATACAACAACTTAACCCATTTATATATGTACTTTCATAATTCATCGTGGGTCTCACACAATGGTATAATATAACATTTTTCTTGTCTTCCCATGTTACTGATTTACATTGTGTCATATGAACTAGTATGTGGTGGCACGTTTAGAGTTTATTTTGATCTCAATGTGTTATTGAGTGATTTCTTTATCTCTAGGAGTTTATTGTGACGTGACATGTGATGTCACAGTGTAATATTTATCCTAATATTACAAAGTTATGTTATTATTTTAGTTATTAATATGATTTATGAAACTCATTTCATCCTAATCTTACAACTATTTTATTTAATTTCAATTTAGGCTTGTGAGGATGCAAGGCTAGAGGTCTTTAATAGGTATCACTACCTCAATTAAGCATAGCATGAAATCATGCTAATTTGTTGACCCCATAGTAACATAGTAGAAATTTCATCAAGTGCCACGTATAAAATCCCCACATAATAATTCATGAGGCAATAATAATGGAACTTTAAATATTTACCCCACAAACCACTGTGAGGAGGTGGCAATACTTCTATCACTATACTCCATAGACCTCTCAGTATATTGGCAATCAGTACATTTAATGAAGTGTATTTTTTTCTAAATTTCAAACAAGGCTCACCAAATCCCATAAATTTAATAAGGTTTTCTATAGAGGCACACAACCAAATATCTTCTCTTAGATTTCCAAGTTAATACAAAATCCGCAATTAAATTTCTCTCTTAGAATCTTGCACAAGTTGATTAATGATTTCACAAATCAATTCAACTAGTCCAACAAACACACGTTATACAATCTTTTAGAAGGAAAATTTTGCAATGGCTTCTCAAAACCTACCTCAAAAATCAATAGCTTAATTTTGCAAAAATCTAGCTAAAATTTGTGATCAAAAATACTCCCAAACTTTCAAAATATTCTTTAACTTCAATCCACCAATTTTCTCTCCAAAACCTATGTGTACTCTAATGACCCAAAAATCTCTAATAAAGAAAACCTAGTCCTTCCAAGGGGTTTCTAATCTTTTAATTTTATAATAAAAAGTAACTCAACTTAAAATGATATTTTAAATAATTTAATTTACTAATGTTCCCATGCACACTTAAAGCACTTTTATTTAAATCATTGTTTTATTTCCATTCTCACTTTATTTATTTGTGCAATTCACTTTTAAATAACATAGTTATAATTTTAAGTAATAATAACTATAGCACGTTGGTTGTTTGCAACTCTTAATTAGTCAGTCTATTAAATAATTATGCATAAACCATCACTTTAATATTTATTTACTTTCTCAACTTCCATATTAGACTTTTAATTTAAGTGTCCAATTTAAATAAACACATTTAATTAATTCTCAATTAATTAAATACTCTTATATTTTATTATTGTTTCATTCTAATAAATATAATAATTTCACCTTTTAGTTAATCTTTAATTAATTTTCCAAGCTGATTTAATATCACACTTCACAACAAAATATGTGACACCCAAACAAAAAAAGGACAAAATCCAAAATACCAAAACATACTCAATGGGCAAGTTCACAAATTTACGCCACCTTGATGAATTTGAATGAGTTGTTAGTTAAATACATGTCCCCCTTCTTGGGACAATAATAGGCTTAGGTTGGGATTTAGACATGAACATTATCTCCCTTCTCTTACCATTGAGATATTGCAATAAAGAAAACACAACCTCACAATTCAAGGAAGTTGATGCCTGGTACTTGTGACTCCCTCCCTCAACCACATCAGGCATGCCAATCAAAAATATTTTTTAAAAATACACACACCATAAACATGCAAGTATTAGGTAAGTACAACATGTAAACTACAAATATGAAAAACATCATATCCTAAAATAGGAATTTCATCATTAGGAAGATAACTTTGATCATCAACAAAAATAGATTATAGGATATCATCATAAAAATAATTGTAATCATTAATTAAGAGCATATTAAGTATCAACATTATAAGCAAGTAATTATCAATATCCACTAACATGATAAAAGTAAATACTATATATATCAAGTAGGGTGTTTTTTAGTGATGAATATTTGTAATTTTGTGAATTTTAGTAAAATTTTGGTAGTAATTTGGCTAATAATTTAAGATTTAATGCAACCTAAATTGCCACATCTTTATTAAATTTAGTTATAAACTATTTAAAATCGCTCAATAATTTATTTTATTAAAAAAATTAAAATCAAAGATTCACCACAATATTCGATACATGATTAGATTTGATTCACCTAAATATTATATATTATCAAAGAAATTACAATTAATTCACCAATAGTTATCATAATTATTAGTTACTTTAAGGATATCTATTACCAATGTTTAGTTTTCACTATTGATTTAAAATATAATGTAATTATCCTCATAATTTCCATGAGATAAAACATGTTCAATTTTAATTTTTAATATTCTAGGATGATTAGCGAACTTACAATTATTATTGTGATTCACCAATATATTCTACTCAAAAATTATGATTCCAAAATAATCGCTAATATAAATAATATTTAAAATTGACAAAATTGAGAGATTCATCAATAAAAATAATTTGGTTTTTCAAAATAATGAAATATTTGCCAATAATTTATATCTTTTTCTAGAGGGGGGCTCTTAAAGTTTACCCTAATATCAACGTACTACATTGTTAATTATAACTAAAGAACTAACATGTTCGCATAAGGGGTTTGGTAGAGTTTAAAAGTGAACTCTATAGTGATGAAAACAAGATAAGTATTGCAATAATTCTCATGTGAATAAAATATAAAAGTAATTTTTTATTCATCATGTTGTCAAGTGGATGTGATTTTATCATTTTCATGCTTTCTTTCAAGGAAAGAATTAAGTACACTTCAAAGTTAAGTATGCTTCAACTGATATCTTTAAGAAGTGTATGTATAATGGTATAAATTTGATGATAATATTACTTATGTGGGGTTATTACACAAATGTTATGCATATACAGTAATCTTAGTTTTGTTTCTTTTTGAGGAGTTAAACATAAAGTTAGATATGTCATGTATATTTTTAAGTGTGTTTCACTATGGGTTATTTAACCATTGGTCTAATTCATGTTAGAATACTATTGGAGAGAGGATTAATAAACTATTAATTTGAAATCATTTTAATTTGTCTTGTTGATTTCATGGTAAATTATTTGCATTTTTAGTATGAAATTGGAAGGTAGTGTGAGAGCTCTATTATATGATTGTTCCTACAACCTCTTTGTTCTTTTACTATTCCCACAACCACTGGAACTTTTTTCTTTGACAATTCCCATGGCCAAGGATGAATATAATAACTTTTTATTTGTTTTCTCGAAACTATAATTTTTTATCTGCTTCATGTAAGTTTAGTTGTTGATTCATGTTTAGTACTCGAGCTATTTCTTTTCAATCATTTTCTTCCAGCACTATTTCTTTAAAGAAAAATAGTAAACACATTATAAATTCATAAAATTATCAAGAAGAAAAATTTGGCTATTCTAAATTAATTAACTTATGTAATAGACAGAAAATGGAATAGGAGACAATCTTCAAATGATATTTTCAATTAATTTCTTTAGATGTATTTATACATTTGAGTTCTTCAAAAGTATTCTTACCTTTGTAAGCATCATGACCCAGATGCAATGAGTTTCAAGTGTTCCATTAATTCTCATTAGAAATGGGTTTGTGTGAACTACTACTCATGAAAGTACAGGATTCAACAAGCTAGTTTGACTTAAAAACTACATAGTCAAATCCTGATAACAATATCAAATTTTGTCAGATTAGGT
Source organism: Cupressus sempervirens (assembly GCA_028749045.1). Lineage (NCBI taxonomy): Eukaryota > Viridiplantae > Streptophyta > Pinopsida > Cupressales > Cupressaceae > Cupressus > Cupressus sempervirens. The sequence continues at coordinate 523,458,873 of CM053783.1, read as the reverse complement.
GGTTGAAAAGTTTGCAAAAATAGCTAAGGAGAGCAATAGGCTAGTGAAAATGGTAATTCATACTTTAGCCCTAGCTCCATTTCCCGCCCTTGGAGATTCATTACGTTTGTGATGATTGAGCATCTTACTTTAGATGGCCACTTTACTAAGATATATGGACACCATTTTATGTTGTTTAGCCATTTCAACCATAGGGTTAGGCTTAATTTAGCCTTCTATCTTAAACAATCTTTGGGTAACACTATTTTATCCATTCAAAATGATCATGAGGGTGATCATGCTTGTCATGAGGGTTTATTGGTTCTAGTTATGAACCTTATAAAATCCAAAAAAGTGGATAGACCCTATCAAAGCAAGAAATCTTTAGATTGTGAGACAGAAGAATAAGGAGATTGATTTTGAACAAGATGCTCATTCTGAAGAGGAGCAGGAAGAGGGTATTGAGAAGAAATGTACATCGGGAAAGGTTTTGAGAAATAAGGGGAAGAATGTTGAAAGGGATTATGTTCCCTCTGATGATGAACTCCTAATTAAGATGATGGAGAGAAAAATGAAAAAAGTGCTTGCTCAGGATTTGGATGTTGATAAAGGGCTTAAGGAGATTGAGTTGTAAAATGGGGGGGGGCATGAGGATTATCTTGTACATAATAGGGATGAGGAAGTCTAGGGTTTTTTGAAGGGAATCCTTGGTAACCCAACGCTTATAATGAAGGATATTGAAAATCTAAAGTAGCATATGTAGGACATCTTGAGAGATTTTGATCAACTCAATAGGATGGCTAGGGGGGAGAGAACATTGGCTCAGCACATTGATAGACTGTTTGAGGTTATTGGCAATGTTGAAAAGGTAAATAATTTGATGAAGCATGTTTTTCCACTTGAATCCAAGAAAAAAAATCTAGATCAGCTGGGCAAAGACCTTCAAAAAAGAGTGGATGGTCTAGACACAAGAGTGGGTAACTTGGAGAAAATGGTTAAGAAATTGGTCAATCAGAACTGCACTATCTTGAAGATAGTGGTTGATAACTTTAACACCATGCTAAACAAGCTTAAATAAGGTAAAGGCCAAAGCTCTAAGGATATGAAAGAGGATGAGGGTCTTGTGTGCTAAAATTTTGACACAATTCTATGAGTCATTATATCCAAGATTGCTCAAGAATGAGATCTCAAATGGTGACTCATAGCTCTCTATTCATGGAGTGCAAGGGTTTGTAATGGAGGCCCTCAGTTTGACCTAGTCTGTGTCCATGCAAGTACACCATAAAATGAGAGATTCAAAGAGGAAAAGAAAGAGTGCTAGTCTCCATGATCATCAAATACGCATGCAAATGAAGATGCAAGGTAATCTAAATGATAACATTGCAACTCAATGCAAGAAAGAAAATATAATCTATGAAAGGAAATAACAATGCAAGATTAATCTATGAAAGAAAATATGATTCTAAGCTAATATGAAAATGCAAGGATGAAGCATGATGATGGAAGCCATGGATGCATGAGAGAAGAAGACAAGAAGAGAGAAATTGCAATGAAGCTTCAATGTCCAAACTCTAATGCTCAAACTCCTCCAAAATTGCTCTCCAAACTTGCAGCATAACAAAACTATAGCAACAAACATCTATCCAAATGAGAAGGAGAGGGCTCCTTATAAAAGAAATTGTGGAGGTGGGAGGCTTCTCACAAGAGCAATGTGGGATAAACCCCTAAAAAGACAAGTGAGGGGAAAAAGCTCACCACTTAGAGATATGTGGAAAAAAAGGAACCTTTATTTGATTTATTTGATTTATTTTCTTTTTTCATCAAAATGAGAGCTTTAAGTGGGGATTTATTTATTTAATTAAAAGAGGGACTTTCTTTTAATTAAACAAGATAAGATTATTTAATTAAAAGAGATTTTAATTAAATAAGATAAAACTATTTAATTAAAAGAGAGATTTTCTTATAATTAAATAAGATTATTTTATTTATTTAAAAGAATGTTTTCTTTTAATTAAATAATATAAAATTATTTTAATAAAAAGAAAGATTTTAATTAAATAAGAGAAAACTATTTAATTAAAAGAGAGAATTTCTTTAAATTAAATAAGATTATTGTATCTATTTAAAAGAATTTTTTCTTTTAATTAAATAAGATAAGATTATTTAATAAAAAGAAAGATTTTAATTAAATAAGATAAAACTATTTAATTAAAATAGATTTTCTTTTAATTAAATAAGATTATTTTATTTATTTAAAAAGATGTTTTCTTTTAATTAAATAAGATAAGATTATTTAATAAAAAGAAAGATTTTAATTAAATAAGATAAAACTATTTAATTAAAAGAGATTTTTTTTATTTAAATAAGATTATTTTATTTATTTAAAAGGATGTTTTCTATTAATTAAATAAGATTATTGGTGAAGTGATCAAACCTTATTGAAATAATTAAATTAATTGCAATTTGATCAAGGAAAATGATTTGCATTGATTCAATAAAATATTGTGATGCATTGATTCAAGAAATTGATAAATTTAAGAATTGGGGCCCATTGTCTAGGTGACCATTTTAGGGGGCATACAGGTCCTAACAAGAAAATAAGTGTTAATTCCAAGAAGAATGAGGGTGTGGAAAAAAAAAATGGATGATATGAAAGCCTCTGTAGAAGACATGAACATCCTAGCAGACCACGTAGCAGATCTTCTGAAGACACTATAGTTATCTCGGGGTTGTCTTTTTGCTTTCCTTTTGTTGTTTTTTTATGCATAGTTGTATTCTGGCCTCTCGTTTTTAGTCTATCTAGTTTTCTTTTTTTTAGGTTCTAAGGTTTTCTATTTTCTAAGCTTCTCTACTCTTGTTTCTATGATACTTTATACAGGGTTTCGACTCCTTTAAAACTTATTTTTACGTAATCAAAACAATATTAAAATTTGAATTGTTGTAGAAAATATCTCCTACTAATCATTCCCATTTCTATAAAAAGACCTATTACATAAACTATTATATTGGTCCCTTTACAAAGAATTTTTAAAACTTGTAAAATAGGCCTTGATATTCCTTTAATAGACCTAAGGAATGCAACAAGCTATAAGAAAGAGTAGCACTTTATATTCTATTACCAACTGCCACAAGCCAGTGATAGAAGATATTCTCCAAATGATGGTTATTACCTATGTTTTTGTCCTTAACTAAATTAAGAGGAGGTCATTGAGTTCTTATCATTTCAAGGCATGTGATCTAACTAGGCTTCTATGTTGTGTCATTATCACCTAATATGGGTGGGTTTTTAGGCATAAAATATCAAGATTCAAAATTATCACAATCTACCCTCACATATATGACCTTGAAAATACAACATAGTGAGAAACAAATGACTCCAAATCCCCATCTTTAGTGTTTACTCTCAGAATTATCTTAACTTCCATCCCAACACAAGAAGAAACAATTAACTCAAAATCCCCATATTTTGTGTCTACAACCAGACTTATATTTTCTTCCATCCCTAGTATATGGAACTAAAGTAGTAACTTAAAAGATTAGAGACATTTTGAAGACATGGATAGAGTACTCAGTAAATTCTAGAGCTTTTAGTATCTCTATGATTACTAAGAGTAATCTCAACATCTCTACAATTACAATATGTATTATCAACTAGTTCACCACCATGATCCTTGTATATCTCTTGTGACATGGCTTGGTTAAATAACCCTTTCTTGTTACAATAAATTTCCTTACTATCCTCAATAAGACTCGTCCTTATAATTCACCAAAAAAAATAATCCCTTCTATTTGTGAAAAATATAAATTTAGATAATACATATAACTCATTATGCATTTTTTCCTTCATGTATTAAAGTTATTTCTCACACTTTCAAACCCCCCCAAAAAGAAGCAACAACTATCCCAAAATTTTCACCTATCTCAATAGTTGCAAGAGATTTCATTATGACCTTTCCCCTTGGTTATATCAAGTTAAATGTGGCACTCAAAGGGTTGAGCTACAAGACATAAAGGGATGATTTTGTGGAAAGGGGATGATTTTTAAATTAGAAACTACAACTACCATTAGTTGTGACATCTCTTTTTAGATTCTTCCTACAATCACTTCTTTCTTTCATGTATTGTCAAATAGTTTTGAGTAACCTATGTAAAAGGCCATGAGGTTGCAACTTACCTAACCTCAGTTAGCAAATTCATTTCATTGCAATATCACAACCATTTTCCTTAACTATAATTTATGGTTGCAAGGATATGAGGCCAGATATCCTTAATAGGTATCACTACCTTGCTTAATGATTCGGGGGGATATTTTTGTCAAAAAATCAAGTATCTCCAAAACTCCAACAATCAACATCAGATTAGACTCCTTAAAATTCTAAATCCAAAGCAATTTAAATGGACAAAAATGGAGTCCATATGCAAAAGTTATGGTCAGTCAAAGGTTGGTCAAACCAAGAATAGAGGTCATCAAAAAGGTGAAAAAATAATCATCTCCAAAGTGGTCAACAATGGATTTCAAAATAAAGAGCTCATCAAGAGCTTTCTGATGATGTTTGTTTCATCAAAAATAGAGCCTGTACGTGGAAGTTATGCCATTTTAAAGTTCAAAGTAAGAGATGAATATTGATGGTGTCATTATGATGTCAGCAAAGTGACAAGGCAGCTTCAAGTTATCAACATTTGACAAGTGGCATCTCAAAGGAAGGTTTGTTTTTCCAAAAAAAAATGAGCTCATGGTCAGATTTGAACTCTTGGCCCATTGCCTCCAAAAATAATTACATAGCCACTTGACCAAGCATTGATTTCAAAACCAATGGGCGACAACTTTGCTTTAAACATTGGCTAGCGCCAATTTTAAACAAAGGAGGTCGCCAGCGGGGTTGGAACCCCCGACCGGTAGTTGCCCCAAAAAGTACAATCCATAAGTTTTTATTTAACCTTTGACCATAAACCCGCCAACCTTAGCAAATTAAGGTTATTTGTTATTTTCTTACCCCAAAATTGACATGAGCCAAATCTGTTAAAAATGGTTAAAGGTTAATTCGAAGGTAGGAATTAATTGAAGGGTCTAATATTATATCATTTTTCTATAGCCTTATTTTGGCTAGTTTCATGTATAAAAAGGGGGTTTAGGAGACTCTTAAGGGCATTCAGAAAAAGGAGAGAACATCCAAGTGCTGAGTATAAGGGAGATTTTTGAAGTGCTCATTCCTGTACTTTGAAATAGTGTAATGATATTGTACTTCAAAGAAGTGATTTTGTAAACATTTGTACTTGATTTTGGAGATAATCGGATCGGTCCCCCTATTGGAGCAGGACCTGGAGACGTAGTCCATACGGATGAACTCTAAGATCAAATTGTTTGCGTCTTCTTTCTCCCAATTTCTCTTTTGACAGCTTAATCTTGTTGTTCTCTTATTTCAATTATGTTAATTTGATTGATTAAAGGTTTAAATTAACTTTATGTAATCATTTAGAATTTCTCTGTAATAGTCCTAGATCCTAGAAAATAGATCACTTAATCGCAACATTCAACTATACCAATTTTTTAACGATGACCTACAAATGGATACTTTAGTATAGCACATAATTTTGTGCCTATACTTTAGCATAGCACCTAATTTTGTGCCTATACTTTAGCATAGCACCTAATTTTGTGTCTACAAATGGATACTCTAACATAGTGCCTACTCATTGATGTGACATTAATTTGTGCACCAACATAGGAGACAATACTCGCATATGTGCAAATATTTCATCGCACCCAAATTAATGTCAGTCCTTGGTGCAGGGGCACCTTAAGCTCTTTTTGAATCCAAATTTTGTCTCGTAGGGGGGTTCTAGCCAACCTCCAAGATAATAAGGACTAGCTATAAAGTCCTAAGGTTGATTTGGTGTGTGTGGTGTTTATAGTCTTGTGATTTGTGTGTTCAATTAGACTCTATTGTCAAAGTCCTAGGAAAGTCAACAAAAGAGTCAAAGGTTGACCAAGACTCAAAAGTGGAGTGGCACTTATGTTTTTGATGTTTTTAAGTGTTTTGGAATCCAAGATGTTGATTCTAGATCAAAATATACAAATTAGGATAGGGAATTGTCAAGTGAGCAAAAGTTGTAAAAGTTGCTCATGACAACTTTGTGATTTTGCAAAGTTGTCATGACAACAATTCCTAAAAATTAGAAAAACACCTTAATGGTATATTAAGCTTGACATAAGGGTACAAACATGTGGTAATGGTATATATAAGGTCAAAAAAACCCTAATTTGGCAGTTGGGAGTAGCATTGTATAAACTAAGGTTTGAGAGAAGAAGAACTGACTAAGTTTTCACAACAAAGCCTTCATCCAATCATTAAATGGATTAAAATGACTAAAATAATGCATTAATTTTTCAATTTATGTTTTTTTTTAACTTTTTGAGGCATTATTTTAGGTTTTTAGTATGACAAGTTAACCTTTTATAAATTTATTGTGTTTCATTAGTTTATTGCTTGGTTCAGAGCCAATTTTGTAAATATCTATCCTAGTTGAGTTCCCATGGCTAAACTTCCATGGCCTCTTGGGATCAAGTAGGGGAACTTGTATACATTATAAATATGGTATATGGATTCATTTTTTTCAAGAGAGATATATTTTCCATTAGGCCCTAGGTGAGGGCAGAGGCATTCTGGCAGGGTGCTTGACAATATAGAAGAAAGGGGGCTTTCTTAATGGATTGGGGTTAGCCAATAAAAGTGGTCAAAATGAAGGGACATGTATCCTAGAAATTTGTGTGCAAGGAGGAGTGCAGAGGAGATCAATAAACCACCTATTGAGACCAAACATACCAAACAGTGTCACATGCCCTAGAAACTCTCAAAAGTAGGGGTTTGGTGACAATCCTATGTACGGACACCTTGGAGGTCTAAAACCTAAGAAATTTTGAAGCCTAGGAATACCTTAGTAAGAACCCCTAAATATATTTGGGGTCTATTTGGAGGAATTAAGAGTTATTCCAAGAATTCTAATTCTTGGAGGCCTAATTGGGGCAAAAAGGCTACAAGGCCTAAAACCTAGAAAATTTAGCACTCGATGGAAAACCCATACAAGAGTCCATCTAAATGGAGAAGAGACCTAAAATTTGAGGTAGGGGATTTGGTGATGGTATTCTTGAACAAGGCTAGACCACAAAAGGGCATACCAAGTAAGCTACAAATGAGAATGATTGGGCCATGTAAAGTTTTGGCTAAATATGGTCCAAATGCCTACAAGGTTGAACCACCCAAGGAGATTTCCATTTATCCTATTTTCAATGTAAAAGACTTGATGAAGTATAAAGGACAAGAGATGGGTGATGATAGTTCTAAGGTGAGTAAGGATGTGGAAGAACTCAAGGTATTTGATCAGATCAAACCACAAGTTGATAAGATTCTAGATTCAAGGGTGAAGAAGAATACTAGGCACAAGACATATATGGAGCACCTAGTAAAATTGAGACACCAATCAAATTCAGAGGCTTCTTGGATAGTAGAGAGTGACTTCAAAAATCATGGTATCAATAAGGAGTTTTTAACTCCATAGGTTCTTTAACTTCCTTGTTGCAAGGAGAGAATGGTGCAAGGGCACCTTAAGGTCTTTTTGAAAATCTTTGCAAATTTTGGCTTGCATGGTGGTTCTATCCAACCCCCAAGATAATAAGGACTAGTTATAAAGTCCAAAGTTTAATTCGATGTGTGTGGTTTTTATAGTCTTATGATTTGTGTGTTTAATTAGACTCTAGTGTTAAAGTCCTAGGAAATTTTTTTTTTTAAAGTCAAAGGTTGACCAAGACTCCAAAGTGGAGAAGCACTTATATTTTTTATGTTTTTAAGGAGTTAATTCTCAATCAAAATATACAAGTTAGGATAGGGAATTGTCAAGTGAGTAAAAGTTGTAAAAGTTTCTCATGATAACTTTACAATAATAGGAGGTGAGATCATTCATGTTTAAGATGTTGGATACTTTGATTTTGTTGAGAGTACTACGATAGAGCACTTGGTGTACTTTGATCCATGATGGTGGATGTGTTGAGAGGGATTGTTTCCTTGTTCATTTATGTGGCTACAGATTGACCCTATGCAATGTATACAACAAGAGGGATATTTTTGAGATAATGGTTGTTGCACACATTGCATAATATTGTTATAATGTATTATTTTATTTTATTATGTAATGTTGTACCTGGATGGACATGAAACATGTAAATATTCCCATGGGATATAATTGATGAGTTGTATTAAAACATTGTGATAATATTCCATGTAATTATTTAATATTAGGGAAAAGAATTAAATTTCCAATATTAAATGTGGGGTCAATGGGTTAAGTAGCACATGATTTATGTAATCATTTTGTTGGAGTTGCTATTATATAAGTATCCACAAGGGTAGTTGTTGTATGAGAAAGAAAGAAGGAAAAAAAGGAAAGAGTCTAGTAGGACAAGGCTCGACAGGTTAGCCAAGGGAGCATTTTTGAAGGTTGGAAGCATGGCATGGGATGTGTGGATTCATGCTTGTTCACATGGATTTCTTGGTTGTGGCTATGGCTTTGAAGACTTCCATGGTTGTATTACAATGGTGCTTTTTCTTAATAATATATGGAGATGGATGCTTTTGGATGTTGGGTTTTTCCTCAATGAGGGTTTCCCAGGGTATATCTTGTGTCACATTTTTGTGGGTATATTATCTATTCTCTTGCATGTGGATTTTAATTACATATTTATTTCAGATCTATTATGGGACATTCATGTAGGAGATGGATTTTTTGATGCTATAGGTTACTTGGTACCACAGTTGAGTGGGAGTTGTTGACATTGGTATATTTATTGAGTGTTTGGAAATGTTGGAGGTTTTTCTTAGATCCTATTGCTACAGAAGTGTCTTTGACATTTGCATGGTACACTTGTTATCTTCACAGTGTGTGGAGATGGTTCTTCATGGTATGTGGAGATGGTTTTCTTCATGGTGTGTGGAGATGGTTTCATCTTGAGGACTAATAGGGTTCTTGGTAAAGGTGTGAATTATGCTTTCATTTGACATGTTATCCTTGGTTTTAGGATGGTTTCATTTTTATGTCATGGTATACTCTTGATACGTGTTTAGAGTTTTGGCATGTTATAGTATGTTCATATGGAGCATGTTATCTCTTTGGTTGAGATGGTTTAGATCATGTTGTCATGTTTATGTTCCTTAGGCCATGGTTGGAACTTTGACATTGATCTTGGTTTAGTTTCTTAGTATTGACTACACTAATCATAAGCTAGATAATTCATGATATTTCTATGTTTCATTTGGAGTTGGCATGGATTGGTTGGTTATAGGTGCTCATAGATACTTAGAAATGGTGGTGATGCTAATTTCTCTTGGATTAGAGAAGTATTTGTTGGGACGGATGATGGCTTCAGTAGGATAGTCAGAGGGGCACTCACTTGATATGGACTTGAGAGGAGATTGTTCTTAGATGAGTCTTGTTTGGAGACTTGGATATCTTAATAATAATTCCCATTCCCCACTCTTGGTCTACTCGGTGGTTTGCTACTTGAGAGGTATAGTCCATTGTTTTTGTTAGGTGCATTATATTTATGTTTATCTTTCATGGACATGGATCTTGAGCTATGGTACATAATTAAGTTCTGGAAGGTTCATTTGAGAGATGGTTTACATTGGTTATCTCCATTTTCATATGTTGTTATGTTGGTTAAGTTTGCAAGATGGTTTTATATTGGGCATATTCCTTGGTTTAGGAATGGTTATTCCTTGAGTTAGGAATGCTTTATGAGTTTGATCTTCTTGTGAGAGGATTACATCCATGATTAGTTATATGGTATGGTTTAGGTGGTTTTGTGGCTTCTTTGTTGGTATTTTACAGAGGAGATCATACTTGCATAGTTTACATCTAGAGGTGTGTGTAGAAGGACATGATGCAGGTTATGATTTGCATGGTTTCTCTTTGGTCTTGGTTATCTTCCTAGATGTTTGGTTTTCACTTGCATTGGATTAGAGATTGGTTAGAGATTGTAATCACTAGTTTTTGCTCATGTATGTCATGTGATAGATGACATGGTTATTCCTTTATCTCTTTCCTTTGTTGGTTGTGGAGAGCTTGGGATGCTATTAGAGATTTTTTATAAGAGTTGTTCTTCTAGATTATTGATTTATGTATTGTGGATGTCCTTGAGACTACATGGACTCAATTCTTTGAGATATTGTGAGTGGATTGGTTATAGATTTGACATTATCTTTTGTAGTGGGAGCTTCTTGGTATATATGTGGCAGGTATTGCTCTTGAGGCTTGTGATTGCAAGTTACAAATTGGAGATGTTGATGATGTGAGATTCACTTGGTATACCTTTTGACGCATGGATAGTTGGATGGGTTGGAACTTTTTTTGAGTGCTATTTGAGCTATAGATATTTGACAACTATGAATACATATGATTACCTTTGGATCAAGTTTTTGTGCTTGGCATTTTAGTTGGTATAGTATTTTATGATCTTTTAATGCGACAAATTGGGTGGTTTTCTCTTTGGATGACTTCTATGTATGTTTGATGGGAATGAAATAATAGGAGGTGAGATCATTCATGTTTGAGATGTTGGATATTTTGATTTTGTTGAGTGTACTAGGATGGAGTACTTGGTGTACTTTGATCCATGATGGTGGATGTGCTAAGAGGGATTATTTACTTGTACATTTATGTGGCTACATATTGACCCTATGCAATGTATACAAAAGGTGGGAGATTGTTGACATAATGGGTGTTGCACACATTGAATAATATTTTAATATTATTTTATTATGTAATTTTGTACCTAAATGGACATGCAACGTGTAAAGATTCCCATGGGATATACTTGATGAGTTGTATTGTAACATTGTGATAATATTTCATGTAATTATTTAATATTGGAAAAATGAATTAAATTTTTAATATTAAATGTGGGGTCAATAGGTTAGGTAGAACATGTTTTATGTAATGCCACTTGATGGTTTTGTGGGACTTGCTACTATATAAGCAGCCATAGGGTAGTTGTTGTATCAGAAAAAAAGAAGGCAAAAAAGGAAAGAGTCAAGTAGGACAAGGCTTGACAGGTTAGCCAAGGGAACATTTGTGAAGGTTGGAAGCATGGCATGGGACATGTGGATTCATGCTTGTTCACATGGATTTCTTGGTTGTGGCTGTGGCTTTGAAGTCTTCCATGGTTGTATTTCAATGGTGTTTTTGCTGAGTAATACATGAAGATGGATGCTTTTGGAGGTTGGTTTTTCCCTCAATGAGGATTTTCCAGGGTATTTTTGTGGTTTCACAACACACACCCCATTTCTCCTAGAAATGGGGACCCCCTAGTATAATTTTTTAGCTTTCTAGATCCCTAGTTTGGGGTCTGAGTCTTTTTAAGGGTTTTACCTGGTATTTTTCCTTAGTGTAGCTCTTTGTTAGAAAACCCATTTTGCAGGGAACTAGATATTTTAAGGAATAAGAATTAATTTTAATAGAGAAGAGTACACTAACACATTTAACATACCTAGCACACCCTTCAAGTTGTGCTAGTACACTAAATCTACTAATGGGGAGCACTTACCTTTAAAAGTCTACACATGCGCATGTGCACACCTTCAAAGGTGCACTCTGTCTTGGGCCTATAAAGCCTAGGACCCCGCCCCCTTTCCTCACTTCATTTCCTTCCTCCATCTTCCAACGAGTGCACCTCTGCACTTTGTGAGGTGTGTTAAATATTCATTTCCTACAACCACAAGACATACACATTAAAGGTGTGCACCTTGCACACATATCCAAGGTGCACACACTTTTTTCCACAAACTTAATATAACACTTAATAAAAACAAAACCTAAGAAAAATTATTCATCAAGTGAGAGGTATGCACATGTGCACCTTTCAAAAGGTAAACATCCTCACATACAAATTAAGGGTGCATACATAACACACCCCATAAGGTGCGCTATGTGGGTACCCTTTTTTAGACACTTTACATAAATGCTACACTATTAGGGTGTACACCTAGTGCACCCCATAAAGTGTGCTAGGTGCACACCCTTAAGTATTAAGGGTTTTGCTTAGAAATGGCACACCTAGTGCACCCTCAAGGTTTGCAAGGTTCACCAATTTTTGTCCATGAGAGATGTTTATTAGGTTTTTTAGGTTTTTTTGATATTTTTTGAGATTTAGGGTTTCTATGTTTGTTTTTGTCATAACTGTAGACACCGAAATTTGATTACACTGCTTTGGTAATCTAATTTAGCCATCTCTAAAGGCATCATTAATTAAATTCTTATTTAATTAATCCTTTGCCATCCGTAGTTGATTAATTTAATTAATCATCTATAGTCCTAATTGATAAATCAAATAATCTATTATTTATCAATTAAATCCTATTCTTCTATCTAATTCCAAAAATCCCCATTTATTAAATAAATCTATTTGATAAATGAAATCCTCAAATTCAAAAACCCCTAACCTATCTCTAATCCTCCATTTAGCCTAATCCACCCCATCCACCCATACTAACCAAGCTTAGCCACTAACTCACCCAACCTCATTAATGCCATCCACTTGCACATCTCTAACATCCCTAAGCTAATCCTAAACCCAAGCCTAATCCACCCCCTAATGTTGTCACATTCCTTAAACAAGTTTAAGACTTTCCTAATCCAAACCAAAGTCTCCCCTCAAAAAACCCAACCACTAAGTCATGAGTGCTCTTAAAAAACATAAAGACTCTTAAAAGCCCACTCATGACTCTTACACCCATCTTCCACACTCATTCCTCTTACATCCCTCTTACATACTCAACCCCACTCATCATGCCTTTAACCAACCCTTTACCCTACCCTCTCACACTCATCCTCCTTGTGACAAGTGTCACCTTCCCATTAGTGCTAAACAAGCACAATCCATGTGCTCTCCTTTGAGTGCATCCTAGCCCTTCTTAAGCCTTCATCCATCCTTGCATCTAAGCCCTCCATCCCTCTACCCCTTAGCCTATAAATTGAATCCCATCCCAAGCCATTTCATCAACAATCTTTGAGCTAAAGTTACCATGCTATTTTGAGAACCAAAGCCATCAACCATACCCTTATAATGCCAAATTGAGAGCTCACAAAGCTACCAATTTGCCATTACCCATCTCCATTGAAGTAGCTTTTGAGCATCTTGAGCATACATCCACAGCAAAAGGACACACCTACAGAATCAAGAAAGCATGGAGTGTTTTCTCTTGTGAGGTTTTCACTTCTTGTTCTCTTTCTTTGTCTAAGCATATATGTGAATTTAGTTTTTGGTTTGTGAATGTTTACTTTATTTGTTAATGTTCTTTGCATACTAATTCTTGTTCTACAATAACTAGGGTTTTTTTAATTAATTTTTTCAACCTTCTAGACCAAGGGATGTTTATTTTGGGTAGATAAAATGGGTTCATCTTCCATCACTGCTAAGATGGCTCTAGAACTAGTGGTCTTCAAATTCCAAGGTGTTCCATCAAAGTCATGCTTCTAGGATGCATATTCAAAGATCTGAGACACTGAGCTAGGCCATATTGACTGGTATGCATTCATGGTCCTATGCAACAAGCCAAATGAGATGCCCCCTATGGTATTTGTGCTCATCAAACTAGGACTAGTAAACACAGTGTCACACCTAGTTTTAGTACAATCTTCTAAGTTAATTATGGCATTGGAAAAAAACTATGTTTCAAAGGAGAGAGTTTTAAAAAGCATAACTAAAGAGATCATCCTAGATCTGAGTCTTAAGAATATAGAGAAAGTATTCCATCTTATAAGAGAAAATTAGTACATTAGGTTAACATATCATCAAGTAGAAAGGTGGTATAGAGAGCATGGAGAGGAAGCATCAGAAATTATCCAATCCTCATACCTCATCAATAAGACTCCTCTTGGGAAAAAGGTAAGTAAAGTAGATATGATGAGAGGCTATATGAAAGATGATATAGTAGATATGATGAGAGGCTATATGAAAGATGATATCAGGCATTCTATAGTGCTCTTGACTAGATTCATGGGATTACTAGTAGAAAGACACTTGAATATATGGATGGCATACTTTATTAAGACCTTCAAAACCGTGAAGATGCCAATTAATTGGGCATCAATTCTTAGTGAGAATTTAGATGAACAATTGGTGGTAGTCAAGAACAACCAAAGGTTCTATATGAAATCCTATTTGGTATATCTATTAGCTACAAGAGCAACAGATTATCTAGGATTGTTCAAAAAGGGCAACTTGCAAGATGAAAATGCACGACCTTATGTGGTATAACCCCAATTGGTGAGGAAAAAGCTTTCAGATCACAACAAGGAGTATAGAATAGTGAATGATGCCTTCATTTTTGTAATCATCTGGTACATTGAGGAAGATTATGTGAAAAGGATGTGGGAAGAGGCAATGGAAAAGATTACAAAAGTTGGCACCTACTACATCCAATTTAAGACATTCACTTATTTGAGTGTAGTAGGTACAACTATAAATCCAAAGAAGTTCCCTAGGTATCCTTGGAATAGACTTATATTGCTAAAGATTACACACTCTCATTTGCATATGAGAGTATGAAAGCAACATAAGAAGACCTAGGTATGGCCCATCACTATAGGTTTGTTTGTTGTTAAATAGAAATAAGATATCATAACTTTTGAGTCTGAATGGGATCAATATCCCTTAGAGGATTATAATTATCCTTGTTCATGTTTTGATAACATTGGAAGAGTTCAGTACTTGGTGAGGAAACAATTCAAACATGAAGATGTCATAAAGGATTATTGGATGAATGCAGTGAATGACTATGAATTTTGAATAAGGGATTATTGTAGGATGACTCTCTATTTGGTAGAAAACGTCTTGAAAATAAGGATACCATTAAAGATAGTGTAGCAAGATACTAAAGAGGTCTTAGATCCCTTATATAATAGAGATAAGATAAATGATCAACCTATCATGAATGCAGAGATTGATAAAGAAGAAAATGAAAATATCAATCATAGGGCGAGGCATGTCATCCAATTACCCAAGGATTTGATCAAGAGAACATTCAAGCTAGATTTGATTACACAAACTATAGTTTTCCAAGCTACATCCCACCTAGTAAAGGGTAGAGGAGTTAAGGTGACAGTGCCAACATTCATAGCTCAGTCTCCAGTAAGGTTAGAAATAGTACATTAGCTTGATAGAGAAGTTGGATACTTTAGTGCACAGAAGGGTAAAGACAAAAGGAAAATAATTTCCCCTCGAGAAACTAAGCCTAAAGAAGGGGAAACTCAATTACTAGAACACCAAGGGGTGGGGAATGCAGAAAGGGCAAAAAATGTAGAATTCATCCAAACTCAGGATAATCTATTAGTGCCACCATCAAAACAAGGGCAAGAAGTTGAAGAAGAAGCATAGGAAGTGTCTCCACCTATGCAAGAGGAAGAATCCTCCCCATCGGCCACCAAATAAGAAAGATGAAAACTTTGACTAAAAGGACAAGGAGACAAAAGGTGATAAAAAAGGTTATTCCTTTTCCATCAATCCTAGAAGTTATTCCAAAACAAGAAGAAGAGGATGATGAAGATAAAGAGGATAACCTTCCCTTGATTCAAAGGACTTTTCTTGCTAGGGCTACAGAGATAGAGCAGAGTGGAAGATCCACTATAACATCACCATCTATTCCTATGCAACCTATTCAGGCTAGAACTTCAAAGGATGAGTTACAACAATGGATTGATGAGCAAGAAGACCAAAGGGTTGATGTATTTTAGATGTTAGATTTTTATTTCATGCTTATAGGCACTGAAATGGTAGGCGACAAGATAAGGAATACCCTGACAATTTGACCTTCACGAGAGGATTGGACTCAATTGCTACCTTAGCTCTAAGGACCTAAAATTTCTCCACCATCATCAAGTCAAGATTTGTCTTGCTTGGATAAAGGTTTAGTTACTCCTCTCCCTCTAGGTAATTAAGAATAGGTACAAGCTAAACAAGAAGAAGAGCCACAACAAATACCTACCGATGAAGTATCTAAAGAGGGACAAATATATGAGGAACCGCAACAAAGTTCCCAAGCTATATAGGTGAGGACTATGGGCTTGATAGACACAGACATTCCTGATGTGGATCTCTCACAAAAGGAGAAGACTCCAGAGAGGGGTGATAAGGGAAAAGGCCTAGTGATGCAAGCTCCTTCTTCATCTAAGGATAAATCTCTGATGGAAGATACTCCAAGATGGTTGAGAAAACAGGTGATGGTTAGACACAAAAGGTAGTTGTATTGTACTAAGGAAGAGGGAATGAGAGCATTAGTTGAAGCTCTAAAGAAACTTGAGCTACTCGTAGGTGATGCAAGAACATTGGCTTTTGTTATGAGTGAGAAAAAATAGGACTTGTTTTCCCATGTTTTCATTCCTCCTCTACATGTAGATATTGAGGATTTGACTCCAAAATATTATCAAATCAAGGAGTTCTTGCTTGGAAAACCCACTATGGATACTACCAAACTGATGGTCACTACGAGAATAAAATAAGTGTTTAGGCACTTAGAATAGGATGAGTCTAAATTATTAAACCTCTGGAAGTAGAATGAAATCTTAAGAGGTTATTTAAATGAAGAAGTTGGTCTGTTGGATCCTAAAAATCCCAAGGAGACTTTAGAAGTAGCACTTGATAAGAGGGATAAGGAGACTATACAATTAATCCATTTTTGAAGGCTTGTTAGCAATGGCCAAAAATTTTTGAAGAAAAGGTGTGCAGATTATACGAGGAAATCTTAAACTACTACAACACATGAAAAATAATGCAAATAAGTTGGTTGCTATATTGAACTAGGATTTTGGGTTAATGGATAAACTACATACCTGGGGAAATGACCTTTGAGCATTACAATCAATAAAAGGTCAAAGGTATAGGATGTTGATGGATATATATATATGGTAGATGAGTTAGATAAGATAGATGATTAGATGAAGAATATTACAAATGGTAATAAAGTAATGGAAAAATTACATGCAGATATTCATAAGCTCAAGGATCAAACCCAAGAGAAAATTTTGGAGGCAAAGAGACATTACAGCAATGCTTGCTTGGACATTTTTAAAGTAGATTTAAGGGATAAACTTATGACTATGCAAGCATTTGTTGAGAAATTTTAGAATAATTTTGAAGAAACTTCCACTAATGAGGATATCAAACAAGCATTTAAGACTAAAGAGGCATTGCTATACTTAGATGTGAAATTGGGAGATTTTGCAAGATTTTGTAGAGACTCACATAGAGGTGGGCAACTATAGACAAAAGTTAAAGGATTAATATAATGCTTTAGATTTTTTGAATGCAACCCAAGTGATGGATATTAAAGAAAAATTCAAGAGAAAATACCTAGACATAGCTCTCATGTGAAGGGGAACAAAACCCAGAATCTAGAATTTTAGTTTTGACACTTGGTAAAATATTGCATTTTTTGGACCTGTCTTCCAAGGTGTGCTTCTCCCAAGGTGTGTCATAAGTTTTTGAAGAAGTTAGAGGTGTGCAGATAGTTAACTGTCAATTCCAAATTTAGAGCTTTTCATACACTAGAAATACATTCTAACAACAATTTAACTCCTGCAAACATCCAAAGAAGGTTGAGCTTCTATTTTTGGCATCTCCAGAGACTCCTACATCATTTGATGGCTTTCTTCTTCTTATTTTCTCATGATTTCTTTTTTTTAAGACATGTAAAGGCTCATGCTCTCATTAAATGATATAAATAAGGGTGGAGTCCTACTTAGCACCTGTTAGAGAGTCAGTTCGTACATAAATAGATTTGTTTTATTATCTTAGAAGCATATATTTGCATGAAGGAATCTCTCACTCTCAACACAACTTAAGAAAAATATTTCCTATAAATTTTGGAATTAAACATGTATTCCAAGTCATTATTTTATTACAATAATATATGTTATTGGTGCTCTCATTCAGAGTGTAGTTATTATTGCTTGAGTGTGTTATATTTTGTGAATCTATGTTCATGGAATGTAATGGAGCCAATAGTTTTGTTACATTATTTTGATTGGGAAATCTTTTAATTTTTGTGTTTGCCAGGTGTTTACAAATTTTGTTGACGTACTTAGTTAGAGAGGAGATCACCTTGTTGTTCCTACACAGCTTTTTGTCTTGCATGAGCATACTTTATGTGGCCTTGTGATCTGATGAAAAGTGAAACATCTTATGGTTACTAAATTCCCCATTGATGATTACATCAATGCAATTAAGGAAGCATTGCTCCTATTTTCATTGGTTACCTACTAATATTTTCAAAGGCTTAAATCAAAAGCATGTTGTTTCCATGGCTTAGGTCTATTAGGGATTTACTTTTCAATTCATTGTCTTAAAATTCTTGTTACCTCATCTTCATTATTTGCTTTTACAAACACTTGGTTAATTTAGGAATTTATATAGTTGCATAGTTAAAATTACATTCATAAAAAATACAAAAATACAAAAAAATATTTCTTTTTGTGTGGTTATTCTTTTGAGATAGCAAGTAGATTCTACATCTTATCCAAAATTGTTCAGAACCAGCAAAGGCCTCCTCATGAACACTCACATTTATCTTCTACTATGTGAGCTCCAATAGGTCACAAGATCACCCAGAACCTTGGAGTTGATCCCAAATTAGCTTTTCAAGAGAGGATTTTGAAAGGATTTATGTTGTTAAGCATTGTGCAAAATGATAGCTCAATAAGTATATCGTGTGTCACATTTTTGTGGGTATATTGTCTATTCTCTTGCATGTGGATTTCAATTACATATTTATTTCAGATCTATTATTGGTTATGTGGAAATGGTAGTATTATTTTTTGTAAGTTTCTTTACATGTGTATGCAAGGAGGAGTGTAGAGGAGACCAATAAAGCACTTGCTAAGGCCAAAGCTACCAAATAGTGTCACATGCCCTAGAAACCCTCAAAATAAGGGGTTTGGTAATAGTCCTATGTACGAACACCTTGGAGGTCTAAAGTCTAGAAAATATTGAATCCTAGGAAGACCTTAGTAAGAATCCCTAAACATATTGGGGGTCTATTTGGAAAAATTAAGAGTCAGTCCAAGAATGTTAATTCTTGGAGGTCTAATTGGGGCAAAAAGGCTACAAGGCCTAAAACCTTGAAAATTCAGCACTTAATGGAAAACCCAAAGATTCTATCTAAATGGATCCAAGTGGATTGAAGGAAAGAAAGGAACAATAAGGACACCTATTCCTAGGCCCAAGAACAATTTTGGAGGAAAAGTGGTTGAATTGAGTCCATGAGTGCATAGTTGAACTTTGAAGCATAGTTGAGTGTTTGAAGTTGGTGGTGAGTCTTATAAGGAGATAGGGATCTATAAGTGATCTCTAAGTAGGGTAAGGAGGAATTACCTAATAAGACCAAAGAATGGGTCTTAGGAAGAGCAAGAGAGTTCTTGAGAGTTAAGACTCCCCATCAGTCCCTTTGTCTTAACATAGAAAATGCCATGAGCGGTAATGACCCAATGAATAGCATTTTATCTCCACAAAAATGGAGAAAAAATATATTAAATGAGTGTGTGGAAGAAAATTGTGAAGCTAAAAAGGGACCTAATGATAGGGAACTTTTGTAATAAATGAAAGATCTTGGGATTCCTTTACATCTTAAAGAAATTATCCATAGGCTTTATGAAGAGGTTAAAGTTAGAATTATATCTTCAATAAACATATTAGAATGTTTTAGGAGTGATATTGGGGTCAAGAAATGGTATCACTATACTATCATTCAATAAGGGTTCCCTAAGGATTGGATAACTAGTCTAATGATGCCCCCTTTTAACAATGGTGACATCAATGATCTTTCTAATTATAGATCCCTAATGAAAAATCCATTTTTCCTAAAATTATTTAGTAGGATGCTAGTAAAAAAAATCAACATGTAGAAAAAAGAGAGATAACCATGTAAAATAACAAGCAATTTTTAGGCATAAACATTCTACAATTGACCATGAAATCATTTTAAGCTATTTAAAAA
The DNA here is from genome assembly GCA_028749045.1 of Cupressus sempervirens. Classification (NCBI taxonomy): domain Eukaryota; kingdom Viridiplantae; phylum Streptophyta; class Pinopsida; order Cupressales; family Cupressaceae; genus Cupressus; species Cupressus sempervirens. Next base: position 523,438,855 of record CM053783.1, on the reverse strand, counting down.
CAAAAGTTTGGAAGAAAGGGAAAAAGTCTTTCACTATTTTGTTGATTTGAAAAATGTATTTGACATGATCCCTAGGGATGAATTGTTGCATAGTATGGAAGAACTTCAAATTCCTTTGCATTTTAAGACAATTATCCATAAGCTTTATGATGGGGTAAAAATTAATATTTGATCTAGGAGTGACATTAGGGTCAAGCAAAGGATCCTCTTATCCCCCACTTTTTTTGGTCTTTACATTAGCAAGCTTGAGGAATGGTTAAATTTTTAAGGTGTGGAAGGGATTTATTTAGGGGATTTTTTAAATAAGAGTTCTTCTCTATGTTGATGATCTTATCTTGATTAAAAATTTTAATCATGGGTTGAAAGATTACTTATTTTTCCTTAAGCATTTTTCTAGTGTAGTGGGGATGAATTCAATATTAATAAGACTAAAAACATGATTTTCTCTAACTAAAGAAAGAAAAGTTGACTCAAGTTTCAATTTTTGGATAAAACTCTTGAAGGATTTAAGGAGTAAAAATTTATTAGCTTTGACTTCAATAACATGAATTGCTTTGGAAGGGTTGTAGAAAAAAGGAGAATATATGGTGAATGGAAAGCATTGTTTTCTCTTCAAAATAGGTGTAGAGAGGCTAAAATTTAGGATTGTAAAAATATCTAGATTTTTTTTACTCTTTTAGTGCTTCCCATTGTGCTTTATGAATGTCAATTGTATGCTAGCAACACTTTTATTTCAAAGTGGAAACAAATTGAGAGAATTATTTAAGACTAAAAGTTTAGTTAACTATGATATTTTGTTGGGTGAGGTAGGAGAAATCTCTATTGACAAAATTAGTAAAGATGTGTCTCACAAGTTATTTGAAATAAATTTATAACATATAGACAAGTGGCTGACTCAAAAAAAATGATAGTTTGACCAAAAGAAAGAAGACTTGGATGATATAAAATAATAATTGGATGAGTAAATAAAGTATATATTTAAAGGCTTTCCCCATTGGCAACAAAGAGATAAACATTATTTTTAAGATAAATTTAGCAAGAATACTTGGGTAAAGTGCTTGAGAGAAAAAAAAAATACTATATTATGAGTTCAATCCCACTTGCATGATCATTTTTTAAAATCTATACAACATTTTTCAGGGGTCTTAAAGACTCTATCATTGGGGATGTTCATCTTCATCAGCCCAAGACACTTTAACTTGTCATTGAGAACGCGAGGGTTGTTGAGAGAAATGTGGCTAGGGGACTCAATGTTAGATCTATCTCTTAGAGCCACAATATATGATCCATGGGACAAAGTGTGCCACCACCTTAGACATAGGTCATAGGACAGGGTCAAGCCTAGTCAACACCCTCACAAGGTGGTCATAGTCATTAGTATTGATGATGCCAACATTATCTACAAAAAGATGGATAGAGGTCAGGTACCATATAAGGAAAGGGGCATGACTAGAATCAAGGTCAACAATCCTAGTAGAGCTATCCACCTAAGGGTAATCAATAGAATTCTAGCAAAGGTAGTGCACCATATTCTAGTGCTTCCCATGGTGGGCATGGATTTGGTTCTACTTTTGGTGGAGCATTTTTTTTATGTGGTTAGCTTGGCAATAGATCAATGGAGTGTCCTATAAATAAATCTTTAGGACCTACTAGAGGTGAGACCATGGCTGAACCTATCATGGGTGATGTAGGAAGATCCCATAGAGGTTTTGTTGTAGTTGAAAATTGTCAAGCTAAGCACCAGGGTACCATAGTCGAGGATACAGGTATGTTGCATGGTAATTCTTTTATAGTATTAATAAATTTAGGTGCATTATATTTTTTTACTTCACCATCCCTTGTTCAATGATGTAGGCTAGTGGCTACATAATAGGTTGATAGGTGGCAGGTTGAGTTAGTTACATGTTCCAAGGTGACTATGGATTCCATAGTCAGTGGTTGTGTATTGGACTTGGGCACCTTCACCACCATAGTGGATCTTCATATCTTATTCTTAGGGTCTTATAACATTGTATTGAGTATGGATTGGTTAGTTGCCCATCAGGAGAATATAGATTGTCAATGTAAGTTGGTTTAGAGTGTGGATGACATGGGTGGGCATGTAGAACTTGTAGGGGTCCATAGGTTGGTCTCACTTCGGATGATCTCTACCAAGCAATTGAAGTGAAGTGTGCAAAATGGATGTCAGATGTTGGTGGTCACTACCAGTGACCTTGAGGAGGTTGAGATAAGTGAGGTGATGTTACACTCACCTACTTCTTTGTGAGTATGAAAATTTATTCCCTAATGAGATACTAGGTATGTCGTTGGAATGCGACATTGATTTTTGTATTGATCTCATTCTAGGAGCAGAGCCTATTTCTTGAGCTTCTTACCATATGACTACTCAAGAATTGAGTGAGCTCTTATTTTAGTTGGAGGAATTATTGTCCAAGGTCCATATTCATCCTAGTGTATCCCCAAGGGGTGCATCATTCATCTTTGTGAAGAATAAAGATGGATCATTGTGGTTGTCGATTGACTACTGGCAATTGAATAAGGTGGTAGTGAAGCACCAATATCCTTTTCTAAGAATATATGACTTCTAACTTCAAAGGAAAGGAAAGAAGTATGTTTGGTCAGACCAATGTGTGTCAATGTCAGAGGTTCTAAAGGAGAAATTGACTAGTGCACTAGTCTTTGTTGTGCCTAATCTTGTAAGTGACTTTATAGTTTGCATAGATGCATCATTGGAGGGTGTGGGCATAGTGTTGATGCAGGATGATCAATTGATTGTATATGAGTCTAGAAAACTTAAGGACCATGAGCTCAACTACCCCACTCATGATTTGAAACTTGTGGCAGTTGTGCATGCACTTGTGCACTAGAGACATTTCCTTTTGGGATATAGGTTTGAGTTGCATAGTGACCATTGTAGCTTGTAGTACGTATTTACTCAACCAAACTTGAATGTATGATAGTATCATAGATGGAGTTTTTGTGTAAATATGATTTTGATGTTCACAGCATCAAAGGGAAAGAAAATGTCATCACAAATGCCTTGAGTAGGAGGTGACATGAGATATTAGTTTTGTCATTGGGAGTGGATTTTTGAGGTTGTATCTTGGAGGATTTTCCTAATGACACATGGTATTAGGAGGTGAGGGAAGAGATTGAATCTGTACATACCCTTGAGGGGAGGTTTTTAGGTTATTTGCTAGAGTCTAAAGGACTATTGCAACACTTGGGGTGCATTTATGTGCAAGCCTCTGGTGATCTTCATATCTTGATTTTGTCAACAGCACATCGTGCACCATATTCCACACATCCTAGCATCAAGAAGATGCATGTTGACCTTAGAAAATTGTACTTTTGGGTAAGAATGAGGCATGATGTTTTGTTTTTTTTTTCTTAATGTCTTGAGTGCCAGAGTGTGAAGACAGAGCATCAACATCCATATAGGCCTTTTGTAACCACATACCATTCCAAAGTGGAATTGGGATACTATATCTATTGATTTAATCATAGGATTTCCTATCTCATCATGATGACATGATTGTATCATAGTGATAGTGGATAAGTTGTCCAAGGTAGTGCATTTTTTGCCCCTAAGAGAATCCTACACAACTTCTTCTATAGTGCATGTATTCTTGGAGGACATTGTTCACTTGCATGGAATCCCATGATAGTATATCCGATAGAGATCTAGTGTTTTCTTCATCACTATGGACATCTCTCTAGCATGCTTTGGGCTCATAGCTCAATTTTAGTTCAGCATACCACCCAGAGACTGATGGTCTAACAAAGAAAGTGAACTAGCTTTTGGAAGACATGATTCGCATGTATGTGATGGACATGCAAGTGAAGTGGGAGGACAATTTGTACCTTGTTGAGTTTTCTTATAATAATGGGTACCATATTTCTCTTGGCATGCCACCTTTTCAGGCCTTGTAGGGTAGACCATGTCATACCCATTTGAGTTGGGATCATTTAGAGGACCAAGTGATTTTAGGTCCAAAGATTCTTCAAGATATAGAACAATGGGTTGTTCATATTAGAGAGCATTTGGTTACTGCTTAGGACAAGTAGAAGTATGTAGATTCCCATAGGTTGGATTGTCACTTTTTAGTTGGTGACCGAATGGTTTTGAAAGTGTGTCCATGGAAGAGCCCCATCCATCATGGGAAAGGCTCTAACCTAGCACCCCATTTTGTTAGACCATTTGAGATCCTTAAGAGGATTGATCTTATTGCTTATCAAATGGCATTGCCACCTAGCCTATCATGCATCCATAATGTTTTCCATGTTTCTATTTTGAGGTAGTATATTCCTAATGTAACCCATGTACTTGATTGGGATACTTTGCAGGTGGAGGATAGGGAACTTTATTTGGAGCCCATCTATATCATTTAGTATTGGAGATTGACCCTCAGAGGTCGGGATATAGAGAAAGTAGGAGTCTAGTGGGACCTGAATGATAAGACTCTTGCTACTTGGTAAGATGCTACATAGTTGTGATATTTGTACCCTTATCTTTTTGCAGGTGTTCAAGAGTAAGCCTATGCCTAGTGGGAGAGGATATAGTGTCTCACATGTTTGCATTATGTATCTTGTTATATTTTGGATTTGAGAGATACTTTGTTACTCATGTTAGATGGTACTCGAGATGACCCGATGGTTAGATAGTATATTTTGATTGCTAGTATCATAGATGTTAAATAATATGTTGTTTAGTTTGATCATATCTACATGATGATGCTCATTAATGTGACATGATGCTTTATGATGATATTTGGTTATTTTGTGTTCAGACATATACTCTATTTATGATTATATGATGGACTTATTAGATTCTAGATACTTTCATTTGATGCTAAGGTTATTTACTTCATTCTTTCTTTGTGATGTTCTGTGATACAGTGGGTGATTTAAATAGATTATTTTAATGTGATTAAATAAATGGTTATTAATATGAATTAATGTATTTATCACTTTGACTATATTATTATATTCAGTTGCACTTGATTGTGTTGTTTCATGTGCAAGATTTATATCCCCGGCAATGGCACATAGAGTTAGTGATTTGGTTGTTCTTACCTAGCCAATGTCATCCCTATATGGTCAATGTATCTTAATTAATTGATTAATTAAACCCTCTAATGATTGAATAAATCTAGACTCATTTGAATTATGTGATTAGACTCATGAGTGTGTCTCTGCATTTAGAAGTTTGCATTTGTCATCAAAGTTATTAAGGAATATTGTGATTTAATAGTTTTTGAGAATTTTATATTGGATTTGATTATTTCTATTCCTGGTAGCTTTGTCACAGTTGAATTCCATTTAATTGGGATTACCTAATTTTTTCTGGGTTGAGAAAGGGTTGTTTTAGTGGGCCCGTTAATTTCCTAATATTATAGTTCACTTTTAAAAGTGAATATATATCCCAAAAGGGAATTATTTCCTCACTTCTCACTTGTGAAATAGGAATTTCAAGAGAAAATTCCAAAATCCTCTCTGAAATATTTATTGTTTTATTTTTTGTAGGAGCTATAGGCATGGGATCATCATGAGGTTGAGCTCATTGGATCCATCTTGGGGAGACCTTTGTTTGCTAAGACTTTTAGCGGTGACCACGGAGCGATTATTTTATTGTGTGTGTTTCTGTTTTAGCCCTTTTGGCTATGACATAGGGCTCTCTCATTTTATTGCTTTTCCTCCATTTTGGAGTCTATTTCTAGTAGCAAATTATTTGGAGATTGAGAACTAGTTTTCTCCTTTGTTTCTGACTACTAGCTCTACTCAATTGGATGAGTACGAGCGGTTATAGCTTTTTGGAGTTGAGGGTTTGGGGTTTCATGTTGTTATGCTGGCCATTTTTGCATATAGACTCTAAACCCAAATTTTATTTGATATTTGTGACTTTTGTACCCAATGACATAATGAGTTTTAATTCTGAGGTTTTTGGGGATTTTTTGTTTTGTATCGATTTGTGTGCTATCCTACTTTCTCAAATTTTATTAGCATTGTAGTTTGTCATGGATCCAAATTATCCATAGGATATCTATCTAACCCTAGATTTATTTTATTACATTGGGATTCATTTTGAATCTATAATCCTGACTATGTGCTTGGTTGAGTGATTTGATATTTAATATTTTACTTGTTTCTCATCCAACCCTTGTTATTTATGATCATCGTGTAGTTGGTGTTCCCACACACAAGCACATGAGCCTGCACTTGTTAATTTCTTGTAAGACATTAGTTCCCAGTTGATTTTTAGATGAGTTATGTTCATTAGGGTTGGGTTGGGAAACTGCATTACCTATAGGCAGTCATCGTGTGATGAGGATGGGTATGTAGGGTAGACAAGTGGAGGGGCTTCTCTTGTATACCCTAGCTATTTTGAAAAGCTATACATGAAGAAGCTTCTAATAAATGATAACTAAACAAATTCATGGGTAATTAACTAAGATAAGAAAGTATTACATACCTATGTGGCTCATCCAAAGGTATGTGCTAATTGGTTTATCTGAGGGCCAATTGTTTACATGGCTCATTCGGGGACATAGCACATTGGCCTCCCAAGGGAGTCTTGAGGCAAAAGGATTCATATGATGTTTATCTTGGGAGTCCCAAGTGATCTAATCTCCATTAGAGTCCCTACATAGTAGACCCATAGAGTGTCTCAACAAGACCTATTGTATTACATTATCTCATGATCTTGGTTTTAGTTCTCTATATTGTTTGGAGTGAGTGTTAGTCATGGATGAGTATAGTGTGTGTGTGAGTTCATATCACTATCTTCATCAACACAATGGGAGTGGGCCTATGGGTTCTATGTAGTTGGGAGGTGTAGCTATCTTTACCACTACTAGGGGCCAACATTCAGATTTGGCCTTCCTCCATGTTCAATTCAGGAGCTGGATGCTTACATGGTTCTCCATATCTACCAGAGTATGTCTCCATGTGATTTACATTATTTCAATTCATAGAGATAGTTGATTTATGCATATGTATGTTCATTGTGATGTTTCTTTCTACATGATTGCATTAGATGCTTGGATTAGATGTTATGGTTGAGATGTTGGAATTATGCCATATTCCTTAAGCTTTGAGTGTTTACTCCTTGACTATTGTAGATCTAGTACTCCCCAGTGTGGAGGTTCTAACTCTTTCCCCTTTTAAATTTCTTATTAGGTTGTTTCTTTGTAAACCTGGGTAATATAAATTCAGCATTGGGTGATACTAGAAAATCATCTCACGCCTTAGAGAGACTGGGATGTATTGCAAGATAGTAGTAAGTTCAATTGTGCAACACTTGTAGAGTATTGCATGGTAGTAGTAAGTTATATCCTATGATACTAGAAAGAATCACATGGTAGTTATAAGAAATATTTTGTGATACTGGAAAAATATTGCCTGATAGTATTGTACAATGTTGTACAATACTAGAAAAATATTGCCTGAATTCTATCCAAAAACTTGCTTGGGAAAACAAAAAGTATCTTTAGATTTGTTGGTTGAGATTCAAAGAGTGTTTTGGATACCCTCTTGGGTTTCACCCCTTCTTGGGTCTCGATAGGTTAAAGATTAATGGTTTCTAGCTTGTTTAAACTTTCATAGTTGGTTTTGGATGTGTTGATAAGTAGTGATGCTTGGAGATTCATTGGATGTCTAGATCGCTTGCTTAAGTCTTCTATTGTGATCTTTCAATTGATTTCATGTTGATGTTTCTTGCTTCCATGCTTGTTACTTTAAAATAAATGGCTTTTATTTATCCTTGTTCCAAGCATCTCTGAATGGGGCATTACATAATTACAACTATATATTTTCTACATAAAAGGTATAGATACAAAAACCTTTTGACAATGTTTTCTCCTTTGTAGCTCTTTGTACACAACTTCACATAAACTCTCCTCTCTCTTCTTTAACATAAATTTTGCATGATATAGCAAGTACATTTTAATGTCCAAAGACATCACAGAACTTCACATATCCAAGTCTTCCCTTTATAACATTATATTTTGTCATGTCAATGTTCATGTCTTCACACATGTCCCAAAATACAAATTTGACTTTTTCTAAGTTAGGATTAATATCTAGGATTTCTTCCCTAATTAATTTAGTAAATATTTTGGTAAACCAAAAAAATCCTTTTACACAATTGATCATTTACTTCACTCTATCTTGTTTTGCAAATACCTCACTATGATTGGTAAATATTTAATATCTTTGTCCATACAACTCATCATGACAAGTGCTCTAACATGTAGGATCATCATACCCTATTCTATCTTCCCTCAAGTGTGCACATGCCAATTTTCTCTCTATTGACTTTGCAAACAAAAAGGTCTCTCTGCTGACAATTAACCTTCACAATACTTAGACAATTTTCTAAGTCTCCAAACCAAAATTTTGTCTTCACAACTTACTAACTTAATATAAATGATGTGTTTCTATAAATTAGAACCTCAATGTATTTCCATATTCGCCTCTTAGCCAAATTTCCAACAATCTCCTCCTTTGGTATTGATGGAAATACATGGGAAGATTGGTTGAGTCTCAAAATTAAAAAATTTCAATAATGTGAAGTTCTTCACATAGACACACAATGCAAAATGTGGATCATTTCTAATATATGCCATCTTTTATATTATATGCATTCCCCCTTAGTCTATGCTCTAACTTATAGCTCCTCATACTTACATTTAATTTTCCATACAATACAATCCCCCTTTGGCATCAATGACAAAGGTGATTCTTTTATATTATATGTACTCCCCCTTAGCCTGTACTCTACACTATAGTTCCTCATACTTACATTTAATTTTCAATATAATACAATCCCCCTTTGACATCAATGACAAAGGTGACTCAAAAACTATGTACAAGTCAAATTTTGACTTTACCTTCTGAAGTCTCAAGATGACTAATTTGAAAGGCATGAGAGACATTCAAAAAAATTTATCTTCAAAATTTTAAATTCTTTATCCCATGTGTCTTGGACCACCTCTGATACACTAATTAGGGTGCATAGTCCATAGGATGCCAACTCTACTACACTCAAGTATGAATATACAAACTTTTCATATGATGTCTTAGCTTTAAGGAGTTCATCCAATTGCTTCTGAATATGACTAATTTTTAGAGTGAGGTGTTCCCTCAACAATGAAAATTTCATTATTATTCTCTCCCTTCTCATCTCAATCAAACTAATATCATCACTTATTTTCCCAATTATGCTCTCTAAGTTTTCAATCTACACATTGGGTAAATGAAGCTCATTCACAATATTGTGTAACTATGACTATATCCCCTTTAGTGCCTCTGTGATATCTCTAATATGATTGTAAGATAGAGAACATTGTCCACACAATGTCTTTCCTTTAGTTAAACATCTTCCTAACTCTTTGATGCAAGAGTCAAGAGTCACTAAGTCTCCTATGCTATTATTGCACATAATGTCAAATAATTGTGCGTCATGTCTGACTTGTGCCTTGGTAGATGCAACTTCTAAAAGGGTGTTGAATTGATTATCAGAAGCATTAATTACCTCTTGGGCTCTTTTCTTTGGATCCACTTCACTATCTTTAACTAGAATGATACTTGCAATTCGTTAGTCACTTTCTCAACAATTTATTGAGTTTTTGTAATGCCTTTAGGCTTCTCAATATTTTTTCTTGTAGAAAACATTCAAATCTAACTAAACATCTCAATCTCAGGGTCTCTTGATGCTACCAAGGGTTAGTTTCTCATCATGCTTGCTAAGAATTATTCTAGTGGGGATTTAGATGAGCTAGGAGTTTCTTTTCTTTTCTCCCTGGTAGAAGTGGCCAATTGTAGTTGCACATTCTAAGTATCCTCTTTCTCTATTATCTCTTTTTGTTTCTTTCTGTTCTTTTCCTTCTTCCATCTCTTTGCCTTTATGCTTCTCTTCATCGAAGCTAGGATAATCAACCAAATTCTCTATGGCCAAATTATAAACAATACTAAATTGATCCTTGAATGGATTCTTTGTCCCATCAATAATGATGTTTTTACTATCAATGTTCATGGTATCATCATCATTGTTAGTTTTGGTAGCTCATAAGTTGATTCTTCATAATTTTATTTAGGCTCTTTGTCGACTTCATCTTCTCTCATCCTAGTGTCCTTGGTCTCTATTTTTGTAGTAGTAGCAACTACAATGTCTATTCCTCCCCCTATCATCATGTTTCATTCCTCTTTATTAGACTTGAGTGCACCCAAAATTATTATGTCTTATGACATCTCTGGTATTTCCATAGGAGTCTCTACCTCTGATGTGTTAGATGGTTTTGCTTCATGTCTAGCCACTTCAATGTAGGCTCTTCTCACAAGCTTGTTCAATATCTAATCAACAATTATTTTATTATCTTTAATTACTTCTTTATTTTTTCCTCCTATGAGTCTTTTGATGGTCACCTTATCAAACACAAGTGGATTGGTTCTATGCATTATTCTTTCTATTTTTGCAGTATTATTCACATCATGCCATTTTCTTATGACTTCATCTTTTAAGGTTTCTTCTTCTTTCTCAATTCTTAATGTTGCCTCAATTAATCTTTCATGCTCCTTAGGTAGTTCACCATGAATTAAAAGTAAGGGTTTCTAGAATTTGATCATATACTGAAAAATTGCCTCATCCAAATTCCTTTGCTCATATATTGGGTATATGTCATAATATTGCTTGAGCTTCTTACGATTCCCTTCATTCAAGATAGAATCATTTAGATTATCAATTCTTGGTTTTGAAGTTGATTTCTTCTTGCTACTTCCTTCTCCTTCTTCTTCTTCTTGTGGTTACTACTAAACTTGGGCTTCAGGTGGAGTGACCTAACCTCTCATCTTCCTCCCTTCATAGGTTTTTAAGACCTTTTGTCTTTTTCCTATTCATGTATCCATTTCTTTCATCCTTTTGGGTTTTCATAATTCAACTTGTTCTTGTTTAACTTTAACCAATATGGTTGATCTTCTTGTGCTTATAAGAATTGGTGATTGAACCTATACTAAACTAACATCTTATTTTTATGTAGGCTAATTGAATACAACTATTGGTGCTACTGGTGGTGGAACAAATTGTGGTATAGGTACTGTAGTGCTAAGGCCTTCAACTGAAAGGGTGGAACAACTAAGATATTTGTCTAATAAATTTGCTACATCTCAGATACAATTTTATTAACATCAAAAAACTCCTAGGGTGTCCTCACAATTTCCTTCAAAAACTTCCTCATTTTACTGTCTACTCTCTTCCTCATAAAATTTTTAATTTTGATTTGATAATCCATCTTCATGTTATCTTTGTAAGTGCCAATTGTTGGAAATCTGATTGAAAAGCTCATTGTTGAAGATCAAAGAGGGAGATTGTTGCAAAGAAGGAACATTGTTTTTAAAAGAATGTTTTCAATCATTGTTTTGTCATTGATGTCAAACTTTCTATTTGTAGGAATGACATTTACTTATAAGATCCAAGTACTATCACTTAGTTGGTTGATGAAGAGGATTTGATCAACAAGATGTAACAAGAGCACCTAAGGGAAAGGTTGAGTTATGATGTTGTAATGAAGTGCAAGGATTAGTTAAGACAATGGTTAAATGATGTATTTATAACATACTCAAAGATATAGAGGTTGGTCACACTTAGAAACATTGGAGGAATAAGTTGTAACAAGGTTGACTACAAAGCTTAAATTAACTTTATTAGTGGATGTCGAGCAAGCTAGTTAAAGCCAAGAAAATTCTTAGTTGGAGCTGAGCATCAGAAAATCTTAGTTGGTGCCGAGTGAAGTTCAGGTGCTAAGCATCAGTAAAAATGTAGTTGATGCCGAGTAACACAATATGTGCCAAGCATTAGGATTTCAATAGTGCCGAGCTGTTGCATTATTTTAAAGGACAAAGATTTGCCAAATCTGGGCCAACATAGTTGTTACCTTGAATTTTTTGAAGTAGTTAGAGGATAAGGATGATGGGTTGGTGGCACAAAATTCTATGTAAACCATTTTTGGGTGAATTCAAAAGGATTATTCAAGAAGTTTCTAGAGGAAACAAAATATGGGTTAGATACAATGAATCCTACCTAATCCATATGAATTGAAATTAAAGGAAGGAAGAATCAAGCAGGAAGAGGAGTTCCAAACTCCTATTTAAGGAGTCATAGGCCAAGAAGAAAATGTTGCTAATGTTGCTACTGCTAAAGAGCCAAATTGTGAAGTGGTTAGAAGGGTGTCAAGAAGAAGGCATCTTGGAGAAGGAAGAAGCACAGAGTCTCTATTTCCACAAGTGGTCAAGAAGTAATGGTTGCACTAGTAGATTGAGCATGAAGACTCATTGAGACTAAGCTTGAAAGGAGGGCAAGCTGTCAGAGTTATAGAGATTGAAGGCCAAGAAATGGTATGAGCTGAGAAGTGATCTAAGATCTGCAAGTTAAGTTGTATTCTGCAATTAGGTCAAAATCCCTAATTGTTACTCTCTAGCAATTGTATCAGTTAGGATAGAGGAAAAATCCTATGGGCTTAGGTTGGCCTAATAGCCATTTGTAAATCCTTTAATAGGGTGGCATTCCAAGCGAATGTTCTAAAGTCCTCTAACCAAGCCCACTTCTAATAAGGTGGTTAAATCCTCTAACAAGGTCACATTTAATAGTGTATTTTAAGCCCTTAACAAGGCAGGCCTTTCATAGGGCATCACTTTAGAAGAGTGAGAATTGAATAGCATGTTACTGGTGGTTTTTCCCAAATTTGGGTTTCCATGTAAATCACTGTGTTATGTGTTGATCTTTTATGTGTTATGCTTGCATGTTGATTTACGTTAACTTGTTGATTAGGAAAGTTAAATCTTGGATGAATGAATGGTTGAATGGGCTCACTACACTTAGTGAAAAAGTTTGAATAGGACATTTGGACCTTGAATAACTGATTCACACCCCCCCCCCCCCCCCCTCTTAGTTATTCTAAAGTATTTCTAACAAATCATTTCAAAGACATCTATTGATTTAGTTTCAAGGTACTAGAAGTAGGAAGATCAAGATGTTCAAGAGAGAAGTTCCCAAGCTCAACGACGACAACTTTATTGCATGGCAGAGTTTGATGAAATTGCACCTTGGCTCAATAAGTGACTATGCACAAACCTCAATTGGAATAGAATATGTAAATCTAGCTGGACCTCTTACTATAGATGATTTGAGCAAAAGAAAGGAGCACAATCAAGCAATGTTGGAGATTTCCTCTGCACTCAGCTATGCAGAATATGATGATATCAAAGATTGTGATATTGCATTCAAGATGTGGAAAGCCCTAATAGATATCTATGGAGGAGATCAGAATGTCCAAAGAGAAAAGAGAGAAGGCCTCAGAGGAAAGTTTGATGACATGAAAATGGAGGAAGGTGAAAATGTTGCTCAATATTCTGCTAGAATAAAAGAAGTGGTAAGTGTAATAAGAAGTCTAGGTGGTCAATTGGAAGAAGAAACTATCATCAACAAATACTTAAGAACTCTACTCCCTATCTATGCCATTAGAGTTTCAGCCATCCAAGAGCTAAGGTGTGTACAAGGAAACACACTAACCTTTGAAGGAATAGTGGGAAGACTTACTACATTTGAATTGTCCAACTTTGATAACTACAGACCTGAGAACCTTGAATCTTCTTTCAATGCCAAGATGATAATGAAAGACACTAAGGAGGAGACATCAAGGATGAAGAGAAGAAAAGGAAATCATGCATCTAGTGATAGCAGCGCAGATGAGGAAGATGTGGAACAGTTAGAAGCACTATTGGCTAGGAGATTTCATAGAGGCAAAGGTAAATTCAAAGGTAAGCTCCCTATCATATGTTTCAATTGCAATGAAGTAGGTCATATTGCTGCAGGATGTACACATAAGAAGAACTACAAAGAAGGAAACAAGTGCAAGAACAAGAGATAAGATGATAGCAAAGACTACAAGGAAAAAGACTAAAGATGCTACATTGTTGAAGAAGACTCTGATGAGAATGATGATGAAGTAGTCTATGTGGCCATGAAGGATGAATTACATAAAGATAAAGATGAAGCAATAGCATTGGTAACCTATGTGAACAAGATTGACAAGTGGATCATAGACAGTAGATGCTCACATCACATGACAGGAGATAAAAGTAAGTTCATTACCTTTACTCAATATGATGGAAATAGTGTTAGATTTGGTAATGATGCTCCATGTCAAATCAAAGGAAAAGGTTTTATTAAACTCACAAAGAAAATTTTATGTGATAATGCATACTATGTTGAAGGATTGAACTATAACTTGTTGAGTGTGTCACAATTAGGCAATGTAGGTTGCAAAGTAGAATTTGGAAACAAAACTGCCAAGATCTATAACACTGATGGAAACTTGATAGGAAAAGGTGAACAAACTAGGAGTAATCTATTCTACCTATATATGGAAGATGCAACTTGTCTTGTTGTTAGACTTGATGATGTGTGGTTATGGCACAAAAGGTTGTGTCCTGTTAATTTTGATAATCTGATTAGCATCAGTAAAAAGAAGGTGGTTAGAGGGTTGCAAAAATTGCAAAAACCTGAAAACACAATGTGCAAACAATGTCAACTAGGGAAGATGACTAAGTCTAGTTTCAAAAGTAAAACATACACTTCCAAAGAAGCACTAGAGCTAGTCCATACCGACTTATGTGGTCCAATAGAAGTGCAAAGCCATCAAGGAGACAGATACATAATGCTATTTGTAGATGATTATTCAAGGATGATGACTATTATGTTTTTGAAGTAAAAATTTGATGCATTTCAAATGTTCAAGTGGAATGTGGCCAAAGTTGAGAAGGAAACAAGAAACAATCTAACATGCTTAAGGTTAGATAGAGGAGGTGAGTTTACATCAAAAGAATTTGAGATATTTTGCAATGACAAAGGCATCAAAAGACAAACATCAATGCCAAGGACTCTAACTCAGAATGGTATTGCTGAAAGAAGGAATAGATCAGTGATAGACTATGTTAGAACCTTGATGATGGAGAAAAGTGTTGCACTAAAGTACTAGAGAGAAGTTGTAAGTACTATTGTTCACACCCTGAATAGAGTCCAAATCAAGAAAGGTACAAATGAAACACCTTTTGAATAATGGTATGGTCACTCACCTAATATAAAACATTTCAAAGTATTTGGTTGTAAATGCTATATTCTTAAAGATACTAGAAATGGCAAGTTTGATGCAAAAAGTGATGAAGGTATATTCCTTGGATACTCCACTAGAAGTAAGGCATATAAGTGTTTGAACACTAACACTAACAAGATTGTAGAGAGTGCAAATGTAAATTTTGATGAGCATGTAGAAGTTCAAGTTGATGAGTCCAAGCAATCAAAAGATTATAGATCTTTTGTGTACTTCTATTAAGGAATGACTGTTGAAGACAACGCTGCAAATCAAGTTGAGAATCAATAACAAATTTCAGTATTAGCCGAGCCACAGCCAAAGAAATATCAAACTGTAGAATGTAGAAAATACACATTTTGACTCTGAAATTAGTAGACATGAAAGAGGTGATGAAATACTAGAAGAGAAAAATGACTCTAAAGCTAAAGGATCAAACATGGAAAGAAGGACAGAACCAAGGTTAGCCAAATATGTAAGAACACATCACCCTGCAGATCAAATCATTGGTGACAAGGATGCCAAACCAATGACAATGAATAAAATAAGGAATGATTCATGTCTACTAAGCAAGGTTGAGCCCAAAATAGTGAAAGTTGCACTATAATATGATGACTGGTATAAAGCTATGGAAGAGGAGATAGATCAGATTAAGAAGAACAAATCCTGGACCCTAGTTCCTAGACCAGCTGATAAGAATGTGATTGGTACCAAATGGGTGTTTAGAAACAAACTTGATGAGAATGTGAGATAACAAGAAGCAAAGCTAGATTAGTTTGCAAAGGCTATGCACAAGAAGAAGGACTAGATTATGGGGAAACATTTGCCCCTATTGCAAAAATGGAAGGAGTAAGAACACTACTTGCATATGCTACTTGCAAAGGTTTCAAAGTCTACCAAATGGATGTCAAGTCTATTTTTCTAAATGGTATACTGAAAGAGGAAGTTTACATTGAACAACCAGAGGTATTTGTTGATGACAAGAACAAGGACATGATCTACAAACTGCACAAGGCACTTTATGGATTGAAGCAAGCACATCGAGCATGATATGAGAGACTGCACAAATATCTTGTGAAGATAGGTTTTGAAAGAATAGATGACAACAGCAACTTGTACATCAAAGCTGAAAAAGGTAAAGACATTATGATATTAGAAATCTTTGTTGATGATATAATATTTGGAGGAAAATATGCTCTATGCAAAGATTTTGCTGATCAAATGAAACATGAGTTTGAGATGTCAATGTTTGGAGAAATCAAGTTCTTTGTTAGATTGCAAGTACATCAATTGAAGCATGGCATATTTGTGACCCAATCCAAATATATCAAGGAGATACTCAAGACATTTGGATTAGAAGATTCAAAATTAGTTAGCACACCAATGGTGACAGGACATAAGCTATCCAAGAATGATGAGTCAGCTGAAGTGAATAAGACATTGTATAGATCAATGATTGGAAAGCTGCAATATGTTGTACATAGTAGGCCAAACATTGCATTAGTTGTTGGAATAGTGGCAAGATTTTTTGCAAATCCAAGAGAAAATCACCTAATGATAGTGAAGAGAATACTGAGGTACCTAAAAGGAAATGATGACTATGGTTTTTATTACAAGAGATGTGAAAAGTTTGAGCTAAAAGCCTACACTAATGCAGATTGGGAGGTAACATTGATGATAGAAAAAGTACCAATGGAGGAGCAATTTTCTTGGGAAAAAGGTTGATTACATGGACTAGAAAAAAGCAAAGTTGTACCTCACAGTCCACTATTGAAGCTGAATATGTTGCAGCTACTATAAATTGCACCAATATTGTATGGATCAAACATTTGCTACAAGGTATGAAAGAAGAGGTAAATGAGTCTGTGACACTTTATTGTGATAATACAAGTGCTATCAACATATCAAAGAACCATTTAATGCATGCTAAGACCAAGCATATTTCAATTAAGTATCACTATGTAAGAGAATTGGTGAAAGACAAACAAGTGAAGATGGAATATGTTAGCTCAAAGGAACAGATTGCTAACATCTTTACAAAAGCTCTATCTAAAGATGCTTTTGAATATCTTAGAGGTAAGTTAGGGGTGATACCCCTAGCCAAGGCTACTTAAGAACAAGCAAAATTGCCTTGTATTAATGAGCTGATTGTTGAAGATTTTACACATTGATGCAGAGGATGTTTACTTTAGGATTCATGCCTAAAGTAATTGAAGTGCTGAAATTCTAAATCAGTCACAAGCAAGGTGATAGAGGGATAAATTGAATGAACCTACAAATGCTACACTTGCATGATAAGATGCTAATATATCTTTGGCATTGTTGTCAAAGAGGGAGAAGTAGTGAGAAACTGATTAACAGCATTTGATCAAAAGTATGAGGGAGAAATGTCAAGAAAATGCAAAAACTAATTAAATGAAGATAGAGGGAGAAGTAGATAGAAATGATAAATAGTAGAAAAGAAGAAGAAGTTGATCAGAATAGCAGAAGATGAGCAATACAAAGGGAGAGAAACAAAGAACAAGGATACAACAACTAAGAGGGAGAAGCAGAATGAAGAAATCGGAATAGTAGAGGAAGATATGAGAACTAATGCTAACACAAAAAAAAAAATTGGCATTTGACTTACTGTTCTAACCTAGTTAGCATTTGGTTAAATAGTTCAGTCTAATGGCTAATTAGTTTGGGTTGCCATCAATGCTAAAGAGGGAGATTGTTGGAAATCTGATTGAAAAGCTCATTGTTGAAGATCAAAGAGGGAGATTGTTGTAAAGAAGGAAGATTGTTGTTAAAAGAATGTTTTTAATCATTGTTTTGTCATTGATGTCAAACTTGCTATTTGTAGGAATGACATTTACTTATAAGATCCAAGTAATATCACTTGGCTGACTGATGAAAAGGATTTGATCAACAAGATGTAACAAGAGCACCTAAGGGAAAGGTTGAGTTATGATGTTGTAATGAAGTGCAATGATTGGTCAAGACAATGGTTAAATGATGTAATGATAACATACTCAAAGATATAGAGATTGGTCACACTTAGAAACATTGGAGGAATAAGTTGTAACAAGGTTGACTACAAAGCTTAAACTAAGTTCATTAGTGGGTGCCGAGCAAGCTAGTTGAAGCCAAGAAAATTCTCAATTGGAGTTGAGCATCAGAAAATCTTAGTTGGTGCCAAGTGAAGTTCAGGTGCCAAGCATCAGTAAAAACATAGTTTATGTCGAGTAACATAGTATGGGTCAAGCATCAAGATTTCAATAGTGTCAAGCTGCTGCATTATTTCAAAGGTCAAAGATTTGCCAAATCTGAGCCAACATAGTTGTTACATTGAATTTTGTAAAGTAGTTGGAGGATAAGGATGATGGGCTAGTGGCACAAAATTCTATGTAAACCATTTTTGGGCGAATTCAAAAAGATTATTCAAGAAGTTTCTAGAGGAAAAAAAATATATGGGTTAGATACAATGAATCCTACCTAATCCATACAAATTGAAATTAAAGGAAGGAAGAATCGAGCGGGAAGAGGAGTTCTAGACTTTTATTTAAGGAGTCATAGGCCAGGAAGAAAATGTTGCTGATGTTGTTACTACTAAAGAGCTAAATTGTGAAGTGGTTAGAAGGGTGTCAAGAAGAAGGCATCTTGGAGAAGGAAGAAGCATAGAGCCTCTACTTCCACAAGTGGTCAAGAATTAATGGTTGCATTGGTACATTGAGCATGACAAATCATTGAGACTAAGCTTGAAAGGAGGGCAAGCTATCAAAGTTGCAGAGATTGAAGGCCAGGAAATTAGGTAGTGATATGAGATCTACAAGTTAAGTTGTATTCTACAATTAGGTCAAAATCCCTAATTTTTACTCTCTAGCAATTGTATTAGTTAGGATAGAGGAAAAATCATATGGACTTAGGTTGGCCTAACAGCCATTTGTTAGTCCTTCAATAGGGTGGCATTCCAAGTGAATGTTCTAAAGTCCCCTAACCAAGCCCACTTTTAACAAGGTGGTTAAATCCTCTAACAAGGTCACATTTAATAGTGTGGTGTAAGCATTTAATAGAGTAGGCCTTTCATAGGGCATCACTTTAGAAGAGTGAGAATTGAGTAGCATGTTACTAGTGGTTTTTCCAAAATTTGGGTTTCCACATAAATCATTGTGTTATGTGTTGATATTTTATGTGTTATGCTTGCATGTTGATTTACAATAACTTGCTGATTAAGAAAGTTAAAGCTTGGATGAATGAATGGTTGAATGGGTTCACTAAACTTAGTGAAAAAGTTTGAATAGGACATTTGGACCTTGAATAATTGATTCACCCCCCCCCCCCCCCCCCCCCCCCCCGCCCCCCCTCAATTATTCTAAGGCATTTCTAACACCAAATATAGGACTTTTAAGATCTAAATCTACATTTAGAATGCTTTGTACATATGCTTCAATTATTTTCTTAGTAACCCCATAGTCGGGTGGGTCTATATACATCACTCTAGGAGTGACTAGCTCCATATAGGTGAAATAAATGTCAAGCATGAAACATAATTCATCTTTATAGTTTTCAACTATAGATTTATGAATCCTTGACCTTTTTTTCATCTCTAATTGAAATGTTTTCACTATAAGTGTTGTGTTGTCAACTTTGTCCATAGGGCACCTCCTATATAAACCTATGATCTTCTCCATAGCACACTTCTCGCTTGTCCAATCAGTTATAGGCATAAATGGAAATCTTTTCAAAAGATGGAGAAATATGTCCGTAATTAGTGACTAAAATATAAATTGTCCATTCCTTGTTTTCCTTATCCTTTTCAAATTATTAATTAGTTGAATTCTTGGAATTTAACACAAGTTAACTTAAACTTTCTCAACACATAGCTTATAAGTTGTATATACAAATCCAACTACCAATTTGCCATCTCTAGAACTAGAACATAGTTTAGTGGCAATGATTTTGCTTACAAACCTCACATGATCCTATTTGATTTTACTAATGACTATTCCTGAACCACTGTAGGTTGACTTGATGTTTTCAATTACAATCTTCTTAACATTCTTTTCTTTGAGTAGGAGTGATCCTTGATTACATAATCCAGTTACCTCATGAATCAATTCTACTAAAATATATATCACATTGTCACCCATCCAAAACTTTCCATCATGAATTCTGCTTAGAATGATCTTACTCCAGTCCTCATTAGCAAACCCATCATAAAATATGTACTTTACTATATTATTTTGACCTAGGTTTTCAATCCCATAAATGATATGTCTTATTTGTAAATCTTATCAAATTATTAGAAATGTTTCTCTCACCTACAATATCAAACTTACACCTAGAGTCTTAACCTTATACCATGTATTACTCCTAACATTTTCCAAATATAAGACTTCATCAAGAATTTGAGAAAATGTGGCGTTAGGGTTTTCTTCAACATGTGGTATAGGGTTTAATTTCAATTTAGGTCTTGGAACCTCCATAACATTATGCAACATAGATGCTTCTATTTCTTAAAGGCTTAAAAACTTAACCACACTTCACAAACTGACTACTCAAAGATGATGCCTTCAATTCATAAACTAGGGCTTTCTACGTGAAATGATTGAATCCTTTGTCAAATATTTTCTCTCAAATTCTCTTCTCAAGGATCCTTAACTCATTTCTAAATCAAATGGTGCTTATTAAATTGATTTCAACCTTTATATGTGATTCAAATCAATTCTATATTGATTGGGCAAGTACTTATTGATGAAAAAGTTGATTTTATTTAACCAGAGAACTATTTTCTATTTGCACACTCACATATGAACTTAGAAATGTATGTGCTCTTAAGTTTGTGCTCTTAAGTTTGGCTTCCTTTTATCCATTTAAACCCTCTCCCAACTTTGCAAGTCTTAAATCAATCTTTCAAGGGCTAAATAATTTTTTGATGTTATTTCCCCTTTTCTTATCAATGAATAAACTTCTTAGATTGATAAAGGTTTGTTAGCAACTATTGCTGACTTTGACTTATTTTCAGGTGTGTTACTTGTCTTCTTTTCTACCCAAATTTGTGTGCTAGTTGGTGTCTTAGCTATAACAAATGTTTAATTGAAGCTGTCCACATTTTCTTTTACGTTCTCTTCCTATCTCGCATTTCTATACTCATTTTTTCTAACATTGTTCTTTAAATTCCTTCTATAGTTAGGTGTCCTTGCATTTTGTGATCCCATGTTGTTCATCCTACAAAATCTTGTTGTATGTCTCATATTGTTTCATATCTGACATGCTATCACATTGATTCCATATCTAGGTCATGATTGACTAATCTATAATATGTAATCTCTATCAATATGTCTAGCATTGTTGCACATATAACACATGACTCCATTTTTTATGATAATTTTTGCATTTATAGGTCCACTAGTTACAGGGTTAGTATATTGATACATATTATTATTAAATCTAAGTTTTCTACATTCATTAGCTCTATGTCCATAAGAATAACAATTATAACAATAACTACTAAAAGGGTTAGCATACTTACTTGTATAGTCCTTCTTCAAGTGACCAATTTCATTGCATGCAAAGCATCTTCTAGTAAATTGTCTCTTTACTTCATTATCCTATTCAGATTGTTTAGGTACTTCCTTGTTCAGATCTTCTTGTTGTTGTTTGTGTTGTTAGATCACAAGATCTGGTTCCTCTATAACTTCAGATCTCTTAGATGATTCTCCTTCATAGTATCCAATACCAATCTTATCATACGTAGGTCTTTGTGCCATGATATGCTCATCAAGTTTTTTAATGCTAGAATATAACTTCTCAAGATGTTTCTTTGTCTATGTAAGCTCTCCTTTCACAATAATATTATACTTCTCCAGTTTTGTATATTCCAACTTTGTAGTCTTAAGTTTAGATATTGCCATGGTAAGTTTTGATTTCATATCTACTTTCTAAGATCTCAAATATGATTGAATTTTCTTCTCATCTTCCATCAAACTCATCTTAAGATTGGTAATTTCAAGTTTGTGCTTTAGGATCCCATCTTGCTTCTTTAGCTTAGAAAATGCATCACTATTTTTGATATGATCATTTAACTCATTCTTCTGGGAATTTGTAGATTCAACCTCCTTTTTTAACTTTTGAATGTAAGATTTAGCCTCTTTATATTTTTTCTTCAGATTGTCTCTTTCTTTTGTGATTATATCAAGTTCCTCAAGCTTCCTCTAGGTTTTGTTGTAACTAATTCATATCCATAGTGATCTTACTCAAGTTGTTAGGCCTTCTCTAAGTGACTGTGCTCTAATACTAATTGTTAGAAATAAGAAATACTAAGAGGGGGGATATATTAGTTTCATAAATATTTTCCCAACTATGGATATCTTCAACAATCTTTAAAAATGCACATGTGATTGAACTGAAAATTAAACATAGCAGTAACACAATGCAACTAATAACACCATTATTTATTAAAGAGAAATCCTGGCCAATCAAAATCCCCAGTGGAGATGGTACCCACAAAATGATCCACTAATCAAAATGTATCTTGTAAAATATATTGGCGATGTTAAGAGTCTATTACATTTGTATAGTATCTCTATCTATGGTAGAGGACTAGGTAGAGGACTAGGCCTTCTTAAAAGCCCCAACCCTTTTAGGAGTTGGTATTATAATTGAAAAATATGCAAGATGAGCCTCCTACCCAAACATGCAATTACAACTATATATTATGTACACAAAAGGTACAAATATGAAAACCATTTTACAATCCTGATATCTTCAATATCTAATTTATCCTTTGTAGCTCTCTATACACAACTTTGCATAAACTATCCTTTCTCTTCTTTAACATAAATTTTGCATGATATAGCAAGTACATTTTAATGTCCAAAGACATAACACAACTTTGCATATCAAAATATTCCCTTTATACCTTTCTGTTTTGTCCTATCGAACTTCATGTCTTCACACGTGTCCCAAAGCAACAAATTATTTTTTTCTAAGATAGGGTTAATATATATGATGTCCTCCCTAATTATCAAAGTAGTTATTTTAGTAAACTAAATTAATTACTTAATAAAATTGATCATTTACTTCACTTTGTCTTGTTCTACCTATACTTGACTATTACTGATAAATCTTTAATATCTCTATCCACACAGCTCATAATGACACACATTCTAACATGTAGGATCATCATACCCTATTCTATTGTCCCTCAAGTGTGCATGTGACAATTCACTCTCTCTAGACTTCACAATCCAAAAAGGTATCTCTGCTAACAGTTACTCTTCACAATACTTAGATAGTTTTGCAAGTCTCCAAACTAAAACTTTGTCTTCACAACTTGCTAACTTAATATAAGTGATATGTTGCCATAAATGAAAACCTTGATGTATTTTCCTACTCATCTCTTAGCCAAATAATGAACATGTGTGTGTGTGTGTGTGCGCGCGCGCATGCGCATCTATGTGTGTGTCTACACACACACACACACACACACACACACACACACACACACACACATAGATATAAATATATATACATACATGTGTGTGTGTGTGTGTGTGTGTGTGTGTGTCCCTCATTTGCTATGATTGTAGACTTAGTTGTTAAACTTCTATATGACTCTTCTATAGATGTGTTAGACCTTATTTGATATTTGAAATATAATACTTTGATATGTTAAGTAATTGATTATGTTATGTTGTAAAAAAATTCTACTTCTAGAGAGATGATACTTTAATTACTCTTAGTTAGTTACTGAAATCACTTTTATGATGTTGTCATATGGTGTGTCTTACAAATATGTTTATTATGTCCTCATGATGATGATATGTTCATGTTACAATATGATATTATTTATATCTAGGATTTACTATTATACTTACCCCATACTTGCATGTGTGTGTGTGTCTGTGTGTGTGTGTGTGTGTGTTTTACATTTATATTTGATGTGCCTAATATGGTTGAGGGAGGGAGTCCTAGTCACCTATTGGTCTGGATCTACATGATGCACCACTCCTTGCCATTGCTTGTTTAACTTAGATATATGTACTTATACATGCTCATCTTTTATACAAGTTTGCAGGTATTAGGCATTGACTTCCCTGAATTGCCAGGATGAGTGTTCCCTATCGCAATAACTTAGTGGTAAGAATGGGGAGATAATGTTCAGGTCCAATCCCAACCACAACCTAATTACTTGTCCTAAGGAGTACATGTATTTGACTACCTACCCTTTTTAAACTCATGATTTAATCTTTGCATGTGTTGTTTGATTTTGGTTTTGGTCGATCACACTTATGTTGATTTTATGGGATTTGACTATGTGCTTTAATTGATAAATAATTTAATTATGACCTTTGGATTTATCTTATGATATTAAAATTATTAAATATTATTTGATTGAAAAGAAAATATTAAAATATGAGAATATTTAACTAATTAAATATGTGCTTTAATTTTAAAAACTTAATTTGGAAATCTAATTTGGTAAAGTGATTAAAGAGAAATTAAAATATGATGATATTTAATTAATTAAATATATGCTTCAGTTTAAAAGATTTAATTTAAAAGTTTAATTTAAGAAATTGGATAAAAAAATTAAAAGGTTAAATATTTAACATTGCTTTATTATATTTATTGAGTTAATAATAATTAAATTAGAGTTACATTTAAATTAATGATCTTTAATTATTATTATTAATTTAAATAATAAACTACACTTTAAATAGTGCTTGCACTAATTAATAAAGTGGAGAAAAAGAAAAGAAAATATTATTTGAATCAAAATTTTCTTAAGTGTGCATGAAATGATTAAACAATTAAATCGTTAATAATTTTAATAAAGTTAGTGGCTTTTAAAATATGGGGGAATAGAAACCCTAGTTAGGGTTATGGTTCTTTATTAGAGGGTTTGTAATTCATTTGAGGGACACACATATTTTGGGGAGCAAATTTTGGAATTGGAGCAAAAGAATTGTTGAAATTTTTAGAGGGTTTGGATTTGTATGCATTCACAGTTTAAAAACCCATTGTAGAATTTTATTTGATATGTCTACTTCGTGTCTTCTTGTGTGCTTGCATATTGTTTATTAATATATTGTATTAATTTTTGGATAAAGAATTATGTTGTAAATTTTGAAAAGAAAAACTTATTAATCAAGAAAATTTGATTAAGAAAAACTGTATAAAAAATTAGAAAATTATATTGAGTGTATTCTTTTAAAACCCTTTCTAATATAAGGAAATTTTGATTATAGAAAATTGGAAGAAAACAACAAATTGAACAGATAGGATTTCAACTTTAAATTTGTCATTAGAACCATGTGATTATCATGAAATTTCTAAATAAATATAAATATTCTTCTTATATCTAAAATAATTTAGTTACAAACTTTATTGAAAAAATAAAAGATTAATTGAGAGGAAAACATGTTGTAGCTAAACTTACACATGCATGTGAAAACATATATACTAAAGATAGAAAATTAAGTATATTATGGTTGCATGATTTGAGAGATCAAAAGTATGTGAAAATACTAATTAAATGTTTATTTTTATTTTATAAAAATACAATTTTATTTTCAAATTTTATTTTTTTAAATATGATTAATTATTAATTTTAAAAATTTTTAAAAATTTATTTAAAAAAATTTATCTATTTATTTTTAAAATTAAATAAATAAATTGCACTTTTTCTTATAAGTGGGTTTTTAATATTAATTATTTTTAAAACTCTTAGTGGGTTTTAACTTGTTATATATTTATTAATGCAAATGGAGTTATAAGTTAATAAATATATATTTGTGATGTAGTTATATTTTAAGAGAGTTATAATGGAGTTCATTATATTATTTAGTTATGAATAGTTAAATATTATGAGAGAATTTGTAAATAACTTAACTTAATTATAATTATAATTTCAAGTTTCAATTACTTGTACTTGCATATTGAATTAAAGGAAAAGTAAATATTAATATTAGACTTAAATAGAAGTCAAATTAATATTTTAAAAATAAAATTGATATTAATATTTAATCTAATAGTATATATTTATATTTTTTATTAAGTAAAACAAGTTTTTTTACAAAGGTTTCTAAAAGCCACCAGTTAACATCAAAATACTACTAAAAGTCCAGAGCTAGCAACAAAGTAGCAAAAAACAACAGGCCATAGCCAGCCACTAGAACTAAACAAAATAAAAACAACCACAAGCCAAGGTATAGACAAAAAACTAGAAGCACTAATCAAGGCACCATTTCTTCGACCAGTTCCACATTCTTGAGCTCTAACTCTCCCATGGTCTCCATCTCATCAGTCTTCAAATGACTACCATCTAGAGATACCTCCTCTTCCCTCTTCCTCTTATCTGATCTCCTTCTTTTTCTTGGGCTCTCAACCTACAAGAAGTCATCTTCATCTATAGCCCTGGTTTCCTCTTTTTTCCTTTAACTCCTTCCCCTTATTGCTTTCCTCCATCATCGAGTGTAGTTGAATGATATTGTCATCTAATCATTTCATTATGTTGAGGCTCTAGTTAATCGAGCTATGGAGAGAGCTCTCTATCCTTTCCACTCTTTTTTCAATATCAATAACCCTCTCATCCAGCTTGCTAATTCTGACATTCCCATCCCCCCCTTCTATCCTTCTTGCCCCTACATCATAAACTTAATCTCTTCAATTTCATGGAAAATCTATTTAATGGACCATAAATTATCCACTTTACTGTTGTGGGCATTTTTAAGGAGGTTCATCCCCATTTCCCTCATGCCATTGCTTGGAATCACCAAAATCAGGTTGATGAGTTCCTCAAATGAATTTTTCCATCCCTTCTCTCCAAAACCTCTAGGTGGATATGCTCCCTTACCAAACCCATTGCTATTGTGCTTGATTGAAAGTTCCTCCATGCAATTTTCCTGTCCTTAGTGCCAAGAGTAACAGTGGTTTTTTTTTGAACTATAGTCCTCTTTACTCTCTTCTTGAGCTTTGAGATTGGTCTCATTACCCTTACCATGTGCCTTCTCTGCTTCCTTCTCTCCACCCCTCCTCCATTTGGTCGGTTTGTCATCCTTCCTGCTTTCTTGAGCCTTACTAGTAGCCACCTCTTTCACATTGTCGTAATCATCCATTTCCATCCCCTCTTCCTCTTAATTATAATCCTCTGCTAAGTTGACCTCTTGCTTAATCCATCTCTATGTTCCTTTCCTAGACTTCTTCTTCTTCTTCCTTCCCATGCCCTTCATAATTTTGGCCACCTCCTCTTCATCATCTGAATGCAGACCTGCACTATCCTCTATATCAAAAGGGAGGTAAGAGCTCTCTATTTCCTTTAAGGACTATGCCTTATGGGCTAAAGCTCTTCCATGGATTTCAGCTTTAAAATGATCATATATAAGTAATAACAGACCCTCATGGAAGGCAGGGTTAGCATGCACTTTCTTCTTAAAACCCATGATACTCTTATTTGTAAAGAAAAGGTAGAAGGGGATGGAGATTTTTGTTCCATACCTAAAGTGGTTTAGGGTAATGAAATGGTGGGTACGTATCATGCCATACCTAATGTCAAGCGTTATGTAAGAGATAATCACCCTTAGGAAAAACCTCCAAAGTTTCTTTATTGATGCAGGTTCATATAGGCACTAGTCTTCTTTAAATCCTTCATCTCCTTGGCATCCTTAGCAAAGTCGTTCACAGCATTCAAGGATATTTTCTCATACCTATAGAATTTTATGCCCTAATTAGGAGAACATATGACCTCTTCTATGACCCCTTCATTGACCTAGAAATTGATACCATCTATCTTCACCTTCTCATCTTTCCATGACTTAACCATAAGGTTAGTTATCTTAGGATTCCAACGATGATTTTTTTCAATGAAGGTCGAGACGTCATCTTCTCTCAACTTCTCCCACACCTTTGATCTCCTCTTCCACTTCTCTACTTCACCCTCTAGCTCTCTACGATGCCTTTCCCCCATCATTATGTTGCAGAAAAAAGAACAAATTCTCTATGTTCTCCAAGTGTGATGAGCCAAACACTAGTTTTTCTCACAAAAATTGTACTTTCCTCTATCCTCGATAAAGAAAGTGTAATAATGATTACCGATTTCCCATAAAATGTGCCACAAAGCCCCTCAATTATGATACCTCTAATTTAGCTCATGCCAAACTTTCATTACTTTAAAAGTTTGATTGATAGCATTAACTTCCATAATTACACTTTATGTTTCTTGTCCTCCCCTAAATTTTCTTAGTCTCTATTAATCTTTTAGTGACCATCGAAATCCCCTTACCACTTGGTCACCTATGTGACTTGTCCCTATTAACTGCCTCATTTTCCATCTAGTTAGCAACCCCATTAGCCTCACAATAAACATGTGACACATAGACCCTCTTGAAGGTAAGTAAAATTTACTTCATTTCCTCCATCATATTCTTTATAGTCCAAGATGGAGGGTGTTCACCCCTTACGCATTTAATGATATTATTTGAATCCCCCTCAAGCCATAGGTTTTTGACCCTAACCTTTTTTGTTAGCTTGGTTGTTTGGAGGGCTACACAAGCCTTTGTATAGTGATTAGTTTGGTGTTGTAGGGGGAAAGTAACCATTGCTATACCATACCCATAACAATTTTTTATCACCCTTCCACTTCCCACAACTCTCAGATTACCTTTGGTTGCACCATCAAAGTTGGCTTTGTGCCAACCCTCTAGGGGTAAAGACCAGTGACATTCCTTTCTTATTTTTTGATTATCATTACTACTTCCAATTTCACTTGCAAATGGGTTAGATCCTTTATTAAACATAATTTTCCAAAAGGGCATTTTTAATTTTACCAGACATAATATTTGTAGGAATGCTAGCATCCCTAAAGATATGGTTATTATGTTCCTTCCAAATACCCCATCCAAAATGAGGCAGAGCTCATTTAGTTATAGCTTGAAACCATGATCCCTTCCAAGAGTCAGCCCACTGCCTAATGAATTCAATAGTCAAGATAGGAGTACACCAACTCATCCCAAAAGCTTGACTAAAAATAGACCACACCTCTCTAGTGAAGGATCAATTTATAAATAGGTGATCCACAGACTCAACCTAGTTTTTGCAAAGGACGCATCTATTAGGAAAAGGAAGACCATTTTTACTAAGATTATCTATAGTCAGATCCTGTTCTAGAGTAAAAGCCAGAAGAAAATATTGATTTTAGGGATAAGACCAAGGAACTAGGCATTAGCCCAATCCAGTCTCAAATCCTGCCTCATAATAGCTTGGTACCTCAAAGCCACCAAATAGATACCATCTAAAGTGTTCTCTCAAATAAGCTAGTCTTGATCATCATTCAAAATCGTAGAGTGGAGAATTGTCATCAGAGGTTTTAGATGCCCGAATATTGAAGAAAAATCCCTCCAATCCTGGCCTTGTCTGTAATCACTAAAAAATCTTCCATACCTCTAGATATAAATACAATCCCATCTTTCATAATTAGGAATGTTGAGAAGAGGCCCCTGGATCAGCTAGTTGTCCTACCAAAATAGGGTATCCTTCCTGTTACCAAAACTCCATTTTGGCCTACTGTTGGTCATATCTCTAGCTCTTAGATTGATGTTCCATATATTTGATCCATTGGGAATTGACCCTCCAAAGAACAAGTGTCTAAATTGAAGGTCTACAAAGCTGTTTGTCTTCCATGATGTATCTCTAGTCCCCCTCGCTAGAAAAGATTCTCCAAATCTGTTTAACTTGGAGAACTTTATTGAAAGGTCTCAATTTCCTTATACCCAACCCCCCATTCTATTTTGGGAGGCACACATTATCCCAAGCCACTAGGGGAAATCTCTTGTTGTCTTATGATCCCAACGAAAGAAAATTCCAGTAGATCTTCTTCAAAACATTAGCATACTTTCTAGGACTCCCATAGAGACTCAAATCATAACTTGGGAGACTCTGAAGAGTAGATTTTACCAACTAAATCTTGCTAGCTTGGCTAAGAGTGACTCCTTTCTAGCCAGCCAATTTCTTATTAAACCTGTCTATAAGGTTGTTCTAAAAAGATTCAGGGGGTTTCAGGCCCATGGGGAGACCCAAATATATTGAAGGTAGGCTTCCCAATTCACAGCCTAGAATAGTAGCAATCTTCCTCTATCTCTCAAACAAAGTGTTAATGAAGAAAATAAAGCTCTTGTTCCAGTTGATTAGCTGCCCCGAGCCCCTAAAGTAAGAGCTCAAATCTTTTTCACCACCTTGGCTTCACCAACTCCCTCCTATAATAGTGTCATCAACAAATTGTTGGTGAGATTAAGCCAGGGGACCAGAAGAAGGTTTGATTCTAGATAGAGTACTAGAATTTATATTGGTAGAAATCATCCTTCCAAGACATTCAGCCAAAATAATGAAAAGAATGGGTGAGATCGGATCTCCTTGCCTAAGCCTCTAGAAGGTTTGAAGAAAGTAGAGAGGGAGCCATTGACTAGAACATCTAGAGAGGTAGTAGTCACCAACTAGTTGATAAGTTTGATGACCCTAGAATTAAACCCAAAGGCACTAAGAACTTTGAAAATAAAGGACCAGTCCACACAATCATAAGCCTTTGACATGTCGAGCTTAAGGAGGACATATTCTCTCTTACCTTCTTCCAAAGAGTGGATAACTTCATGCACAATCATAATTGAGTTTAGGATTTGATGCCTCAGGACAAAGCCAAATTGTTGAGGTGCTACTATGGAAGGGAGGACCTTGATAATTCTTGAAGCCAACACTTAAGAAGTAATCTTGTAAAACAAGTTCCAAAGGATGATAGGTATGAATTGGTCCATAGAATCTGCCCTAATCACTTTTGGAATAAGAACAAGGAAAGTGACATTTACCTCCTTGAACAGACTCTTGGCACCAAATAACTCTTGCACTACTTTGGTGATATCTTGGTGGACTACATTCCAGAATATTTGAAAGAAAAAATATGGGAAACCATCTGGGCCCTGAGACTTGTCGGCTGCAAGAGAAAAGATAGCCTGCTTGACTTCTAGAGGGGAAGGGATAGCCTCGATCATAGCATTCTCCTTAGGTTGGATCAGAGCTGGGATATTCAAAATGATTTCTAGTTGAAATGATTTCCATAATATATATTTATGTTAATAAATCATTTATGATTTAAGATGACTTAAATTAATAACATGATAATGTTGCATGATATTTAATATGTACAAAAAGATTTGACATTGAAATATGTATTCATTTAAATAAGTGTATTAGCTTAACAATTTATGTAAACATATATACTCTTACTTTATTGATAAACACATCCTTGTGACTCAATCTAAACATAGAAAATGATGGAATTCAATCATATGGCTGAAAACTATGTGTTTTCTTATATTCTATTTATAGTCTTGTGATGTTTTTTTTTCATGATGGTTTTCTTTGTGGGTTGTTTAGTTGTCCAAGTTAGGATGTGCACCGGAGGCATCTTTGAGTTTCTTTTTATGATATTATATGACTGTGTGTCATGATGTACTTTATGGTTTGAATTTAGATTTATGTTATGAGTTTTTTTTTTATGAACATTTATGAGAACTTGGGTTTTGAGAACCAATGTTAGTGTCTATTAAGGAACTGGATCTGTTTGATATTACTTTTGTGGTATGAGACATAATTTTGGCTTATTAGTTTTGGGAAGGTAGTCTAGGTGCATGTCTATGGGAGTGGCTTGCAATGGGGGCCAAGGCCCAAAGTGGTTGTTAGGGTAACTCATTGTAACTTGTATAATAAGTGATAACATAGTATTAAAATACTTTCCTCCCCCATGCCTTGAGATAAATTAAAATATAATTGAGAGATTTTTCTTCATCCATGCCTTGAGTACTTGTATAGGCTAAGCATGGGAATGAGATGATACCTTGAGAGGTATGACTACTTTCCTCATCTTTACAAGAGGGTATTTTGGTTCTACATAGAGTCACTAGGAGGCTGGAGTCCTCAGAGACTGTCAGGGTAACCTTAGAGATGGATCATGTGATGGCACTTCATAGTATGTAGCTTGAGTCTCCTTCATATTTTATTTATATTTTTCTCTGGTGGTGTACTTGTTGGATGTTACTTTTGATGGTGTATTTAATGTGATTTATTACTTATTGATTGGACATCAATTATTGTTGACAGTTGACTTTTATTAATGAGTGTCAATTATTCATTGGTGGTGTTTTTATTGTTGGAGTTACTAATTGGTGGTTTACTTTTATTGATGATAGTTATATCTATTAGTTATTATGCTTGTGACACTTGACATTGATTTGGAGGTAGTTGTATCTTCTTGTTTTGATATTTGATTTGTACTAGTATATGTTGTTGATATTGGTATGAGGTGTTGGATTGGTTGATCATCTCTTTGATTTTGGTTTTCTTTTCTTTATCATTAGTTTATGTTACCCTTGAGGTAGATTTGGTTGTCAGGATCCCTTGTCTAGGATTGTTTTATGATTTAATTATCTTTATGTGGATCATACATTATCTCTCCTACATGGTGGGAGTGGGAGCTTGATTAGGTGACCACGTAGTTGAGAGGTAGTGACTTCTAATATTTTGGGTCCCCCTCAGATTAACAAATGTTAGATTCTCATTAATATAGTTATACCATTATAATTATAATTTTTATCTTTAATACTTCTATTCATTTGATTTATCTATGTATCATGTATTTTGAGATCTTATGACATTGTATTGTATATTGATGTACTTGTATTTATATTGTATACCCTATGACATAAGTCATGGATGATGTTATATGAATGTACTTTATCATATCAGTTGTTTAATGTATGTGCATATGAAATTATATATGTGTTTATTCATTTTGTGATTATGGACATTGTACCTGAGATTTAGACTTATTAATAAAAATTTATTAAACATGACTCAATGTGAAGGAACCCTTCAGGAATGAAATATGTATTATAATTGCATTTGTGTAAATGTTGTACTTGTTTATATTGTTTTTGCATTGTTACTTTGATGTTGTTTAAATTTTAAAAAATTGTTCAATAAACTTTGTAACATATTAGATTTATTTCTTTTGGGTTCCTGAGCAAGGCATTACAAATTAATTTTTTTCGGGTTTTTCTTTCTTAATATTTTCCAACATCTATAATTTTTCATTTTTGAGATTTTCTTTGATAACTAAATTCAATGTTGGCATAATATTTGGAACCTATCTTGATTTTTAGTTTTTTTTAGATGAGAAGTAATATTATCAACGAAATTTCTTTGCATGAATATACTTTGGTTTGTTGTTTGTCCTTTATAGTTAGGGTTAATGGTAACAAGTTGTCTTGTGTGTTTTTCTAAATTTATTCTTTCAAGGAAACTCTTCTAAAAAAATCAATTCAATGGATAGAAAGTAAAATACATAATGTCAAACAATGCATAGGAAGATTTTCCATCATGTAGGAGAGGGAACAACTTTTTAACACCTATTGAGTTTTAGTAAAATTTTATCATTTTAAAAGAATTTCCTATTAGATTATATACATGAAAATCCTTCTCTATTGGGAGCACATGTAAACAAGAAAATGTTAGTTGTACATGTATATCAAGATTCAAACAAACCAAAATATAACTAATCTACTTGAGTTTTAGAACCAATACAACCAGTGAAAGGATCCCATGCAACCTCGAAGAAGCTCAATAAGGGCACCCCAATGAGACATTGTTAGTGTGCTCAAGATTGAGGGATGTGGATGTGCTCTCCTCAAACACAACTATTGAATCCCAAGATGATACATGATGTAAAATGATGAGTACGAACCTATGCAAAATGATCAAGAATGCTTCAAGAGATGGCTATGGAAACAACCATTCTTGAGAGCATTCAAAGGAGGTGAATATGGATAAAAATAATCAAACTAACAGTTCAAATCTAGAATGAGAATGCAATATCTAAGACTAAAATGCAAACAACTACCAAAAATTAGCTCTAAGCACAAAATCTCTAAAAAGCTCTAGAACTAAACTAGCATGATAACAATGCAATGAAGGAGATGAGAAATGCTTGAGACAAGGGCTATATTTATAGGCTTGAGGGAGACTTTAAGGAGGTGGCATCTATGTGGCATCCACATAGGTTCCACAAGGGAGACACATGGGCTAAAGGACATGCCATGCAAAAGTCAAAAAGAGCCTTTATGATTTGAGTGGCTCAAGATTTGCTCCCATGTGTGAGAAATCTTGGGGAAAGGAGTGGGGGAAAAGAATGTAAGAGTCTTTTTTGGAGAATTTAATGAAAGAGGGGCTCCTAGGGATTGATTTTCTCACACATGTGAGAAACCACTTAGGGGCTAAAAGGTGTTTAAGAGGAAGCTTAGGATTAATAAAGTGGGTTTAGCAAGTGAGTAGGCTTAGAAGGATGAGAGTGATGGGTTTTAGGATAGATTAAGACTAGATTTAATAAGATTTAATTTAATTATGGGTTTAGAGCATTTAATAAAGTGGAGGGAATTAAATAAATTGAAATTTATTTAAAAGGGGATTTATGGAGTACTTTGTATTAAATGAATTTAATACATTAGGGACTCATTCTTGTCTACCCTACAAGTCATGCATGACTACATGATACTGAGGGATTTGGTTGTGTTCATATGGGAGAGCACACCCTTGTTTGATTTTGCAAAAGGGGTTATGCATTAGGTGTTGTAGTAGCATACATGACAAGGCTCCTTTGCATAGACTAGACTTGAACACAATAGAGACTTTAGGAACATTGATGTAAATTTCATAGCTATGATGGAATGAATGAAATATTCACATTGGAGAGGTCAGGGCACACCCAAAGTCTTGTTAAGTATTTTGGTGGAAAGTGTACCAACCCATTTCCCCCAATGAGCAACACATAACCATAACTCATAAACTAACATAGATGTTCTAAAGAATCAAGAAAATAGATCATACTACAAATGCCACATGTAGTCAATTTAAGCCATTCAAGCATCACCAAGGTATTAATGATCGAGGCAAACTTGAGGAGGCAGCCACTGAGACACAAAATGAAATCAACAAAAAGACCTTTGCCATGAAAATTATTGTGATGGGGAAATTTGATATATTGACTTAGTAAGGAATCATCATGAAGAGAAAAGATTGATCATTTGATTGAATGTTGTTGAAATGTTTTTAATTGGTTCACTGGCAATTACGGTGAAAGGAACAAGATTCTCAAATCATTTAATCTCAATGTGATTTTTTGTAAGTTCTATTTACAATCACTATTTCTATTAGATTAGTTTGATAGGATGAAGCTCACTATCATGAGATTAGATGATGAATACAAGAACTTGGACAAGATGATGGATGAAGGAAGGACTTGATTAGATTTGGAAGAATGGTTTTGATAAGGTTGGGTTAGAAGAAAAAAGATAATTAGATAGGATGGAAATTGATTTGTAGGAAATGATTGGAAGAAGGAAATTTGATAAGATTAGAGGATAATAAAAATTGATGGAAGGTGGAATAGATTAGAATAAATGACAAGGGAGTACCAAAGAATGGTAAATGGATGAGAGGGGTGGGGAGACTTTTATGGGTGGGATGATATAGGGATGAAATTAAAGGTGAAAGAATATGGGGGACCAAAGGATATGGTATCAAAAAATGGGGAGCCAAGGACCGTGTTTCAAATGAGATAAAATTCCCCATACCAAGGATAGGAAAATGGAAGGAAATAAACACGTGAGAATAGAAAGGTGGTATGAAATGTATTGTATGGAGGATGTGAAGGTGCATGAATTGTTTGCTTTTTTTTTGTTCCTCTAGTTTTGGTCACAAGAAAAGGTATGAAAGTGGAAGAGATATGAATACATGACATAAGAGGCAGGGTATGAATATGAAATGGAGGAAATGCATGAGATAATCAAGATCAAGGACATATGAAATGAGGATGGATTATATAGGACTATGGATGGAGGATGGAGGAAATTAATTTAACAAGGATGAGGGATACAAGACATGGAAATGATGTCAAGATCAAATATGTGAAAGGATGGTGGGAGTGTGTAGGATAATGTGTGGATAATGAGAAAGGGATATTGTAGGTGCATATGGATGGATGAAAGGAAAATGATAGTCAAGATCAAAGTTGGAAAAGGATGATAAACAATAGATGGAATTATGGAAGATATATAAGGCAGTGTGGTATGGATGGAGCTTTCTCCCAATGTAGAGTGCAAGTGGAAGAGGAAAATTAAATGGATGGATAAGTGGAATTAGAAGACATTGGACACATGATAGGAAAACAAAGGGAGGACTCAAGCATCCAGATGCATGGATGGTATCCCTTGATATTTATTTATCTTTATTTGTTATTTTCAAGGAATTTTTACTATTTTCTCATAGATGTTGGTATGATAGTGAAAAGAAGGATGAAATGGTTTGGGAAATGGAGGACAGTGACTTATGAAAAAAATTGGATTAAGGAGGTAGAATGGTTGGAAGGAAGACATGGTTGATGGATTATAGGTAGGAAGACATGTGAATGAGTGGATGAAGGAGGTGGAAAGATCATCATGAACACACACCTTGAAAGGTGATGGAAAGGAGGAAATTTTAGAGGATGTGAAGGAGAAATTTTGAATTTTGGGATATAAGGACCCAAAATGGATGAAGGAGATAATGGATTTAGGATGGTGGATTTTGACGCATAAAAATGGAGTTGGAAGATGGAAGATTTGAGAATTTATGGATGAAGGAAACCTTTGGATTAACAAAATTGGATATCATTTTGAACTTTTCTTTCACATGTGTTGCTTGATTAAGTAGCTTTGGAATCCACATGATTTTTGAATATTTGATTTTGAGCCTTTATAACGTTTTGATTTTTTATTTCTTTTGGATTGTATTTTTCTTTTCTTCAACATATCTTTTAAAGGTGACATTTTTATTCTTGGATTTTTGTGGAAATTTTGCTTTACTAACTTTATCTTTGGCATATGATTTTCTTTCATTGGCCATGGTATGGATGTGTGAGGATAAATGGTATTAAGAGATTATGGATTGTGAATAGTGGAAGGAATTAAAGGATGTGTGCATTTGTTGATCTTTATTAGGAGCATAGGGGGATGAAGTGGAAGAATTGGATATAGTGGATGGATGTATGTAAGGATCCAAAATGGATTGAAGGGATAAATAGTTTGGATTTGGAACATAAGGACCCAAAATGGGTGGAAATGAGGAAAGAATGAGAATATGGATATAAGAGCCCGAGTTGGACTTGAAATATGGATGATGGGAAAATTTAGGTTTGGATGGAGGAGTTTTTGATTTAGAAGGAGTAGAAAGTGTACTGATATCTTGAGACCTTATTTCCTTAATGGGATACTTATCATTTTCAATACAAGATGTGAGTCCATGTATAGGGGGTTCATGAGTGGATTGGATAGTTTTTATAGGTTCATGAGGAGGATTAGGATCATGAGGGGGATTATGAGGGATAATAGGATCATGAGATGGGTTAGGATCATGAAATGAAAGTGCATTGGGTACTTTGAACTTGACTTATAAGAGGATAATGTAGTGGAATGGAAGAAATTATTGGATCATACAATGGAGTGGAGGAGATGGAACCATGAGATGGAGTAATTTCATCTTGACATGGAGGAGTACTAGTGGATGTTTTTGAAGGAACATCTTCATGAAGCGAAGGATCTATGGATGTTAACTCTTGAGATGGAATGGAATCATTAATAGGTGTGGTAGAGGGAATGTCTTGATCTTGATTAGGAAGGGAATCATGAGATGGATTAAGAGGGATAAATGGATCTTGAGGGATAAGGGAATACTAGGATGGATAAATAATTGTATCTAGAGGAGAAGAGGAATCCATAATGGCATGCTTTGGAGAAAGGTCTTGACATGGCATTGGGTGTATGACTTTGGGTGATTGGATCACTATATTATTAGTTTTGTATTTAGACAAGCTTTCTACCAATGATTATGAGACAAAGACATACTTATGACAAGATGGGGATGATTTTGATTTTGGAGGACTAGGATTATGTGGAGGTTGAGGCATGGGTAGGGGATTGGGATGATGGTTTTGGAAATTAAACTCAAAGAATGGGGAATTGCACAGAGCATTTGGGTTGGATGGAACATGAGGATTATGGACTTGGAAATATGGGGGAAGAGGGCATATGTTTTGGAAGGTATATTTTTTCTTTTGACCCCCATTTGATACAATAAAGACATGAGTCTTGAGTTTCTCAAATTCTTGGGCAATGGAGTTTATGTTTGAGGAATTATGTGGGTTGTGAAGGGAATCATATGTGGATGAAGGATAATGAGGTGGATTCCCCTTATTGGAGGTATAAGAAGAATAAGGAATGTGAGATTGATTATAATTGGATATGAAGTTTTGAGGATTGATTTAATACATGGGTTGGGTGGGATGTATAATACCATATTGACTTTGAAGATCCTTAACTATTTGGTTAAGCCAATTCTTATCCATGAACTTAGATGAGGAGTGATGAAAGATTTGATGATGGACGAAATATGACCTTAGGAATAGGAGAAGTTTTGAACTTTTTGTTGATTTAATCTAGATTGGATTTGATTTGGATGAAGTTTTGAGATAACCCTGATGTAGATAAAGACCTTATGATATTGCAAAAAAATTGGATGTTGGATTTGGATGATGATATCTTCTTCCACTTAGAGATGTATGAATGATCCCAAGTTGGAATAGGATACACAATAGATGACTCAATACTTGGTGACGGACAAATGATTCCAAGTCAGAGAGTGCAACTATGACAAGTTTGCTTAAGGATGAAGGTCTAATATCACACTTTGAAAAGATATTTCTACCTAAAGATTGGATTGAATCTTGATGAAGGAGAAAGATGATTGTGATTTTTATTTGAGTAAATCTTGACTATAGTTGGATGTAGGTCAATCAACATAACACGCATTAAATAATTGGAATTATAATGGTGATCCTAAGTCCAAAGTAGAAGATTTTGTGAAAACTTGAATTAGAAGAGGATTTAAATAGATTAGGTTTGAAAGATAGATTTTGGATGAAGATTTAGGAATTATTTTGAAAGAAATGACTTTGACAAGAGATTGGATTAGAATGATGATGATTTGAAGGATTCAATTAAGTATGAATTAAGAGATTTGGTAAGGGAAATAGATCTTGATGTGGATAATGAAACATGACTAGAATGAAGATTAGCAATTTGATTGAATGATTAGGAAGATGAGGAAATGATTAGGATGATTAGAGATGATTAAGATTTTGAGAAATGATTCAAATGATTAAGACAAGAGATGCGTGATGGTGATGAATTTGATGGATAAAAGAAGTGATTTCAAATTGATGTGGACAACTTGACTCAGAGGACTTAAAACAAGATCTTGTTTTCATTTTTTTGAAATGTTTTTATTTTTTTGGATTTTGAACTTTTACGATATTTTTGTATTTTTGAATTTTTACAATAAATTATTTTTTTGGATTTTTTGAAATATAACATGCAATGATATATATACAAAGAAATTTTGGATGGTATGTTCCCTTTTTCCTTCAAATGGGTAAGGTTGCAAACACTCCAGCACATCAAACAGACCAATAATCTAATAAGGCTTCAACTAGGATATACAAGCTCAACTAGGGGTGTACTCAATATATACAAGGCATGTGAGGCCCAAATCCATAGATGAAAGAGAATAATACCACACAACCAGAAGGAGATGGTAACCCAAATATCAACCTTCACTTCCCAAAGGTATAAAGTTTTGTGGGGCTTAGCCAAGACTAACAAGATTATACTTCCAACAAAGGTGTCTTTGGATTCACCTCCCACTATTTACACTTCATCAAAACATGAGAGTTGAGGTCATCGCTTGAGGTGATGAAATCCCCAAGTAGGCCTCCTACAAGAAGAAAAATAAGACCACTTATTTCTTATGCACTCAAGATCACCTAAAGGCACAAGAGGAGAGAATACATTAGTGACATTAGGATTTAAAAGATACTTTTTCATTCCAAATTGAAGCTTTAAATTTTTCTATCTAATGGCTGAAGACACTAATGTTTATAGCATACAATGTTCTTTCCAACTTAACAATATTGTCAATATAAGAAATCATAGGTCAACATAGTAAATCAGTTGGGATAAGAACGAGTTCCTCTAAGTCATTCAAGATTGAGTGTATTCATTTTAAGCACCAAAATTGAGTGTTTCATCACAATGGTTCTTTGATCCTTAAGCACTCAAGAGTGTGTTCACTAACATGCATTCCAATGAAAAATGTGTTCTCTTTAGGGCACTCAACAATATATTTTAGCATTTGTTCCAATAAAAAAAATGTACATTTTAATCCATGGCATTCAAGATTGAGTTTAGCGCATTCATTCTAATGATAGATTGTAAGTTCTCTTAAGGCATTCAAGATTGAGTTTTGGATTGTTTTAGCTTCAAGACATTCAAGAGTGTATTGGATTTATCAAATTAATTGCAACATTCATTCAAAGGACAAGTGGTTAAATCATACAAGTTTATTCCAATCCCTAATTCTAAACTCCTCCAAAGTCTACTCCCTGCAAAAAAATATGATTCGTAATCTCTTTATATGAAGTAAACAACGAGGTGAATATCAAGAATCCTTAAAAAATTAGAAAATCTACCAAATAACAGAGATGATAAAATATAATCGCAAACGAAAAAATAATGGAGACAATTAAACACAAATGATAGAAGAGAAAGAAACAAGTTATACCTGATACTTGTATTTTGTAGATCGTAGATGACAGTATAAAATTGCAGACACCAAAATGTGCAGATGCCAAAACTCATAGACACTGAAATGTGTAGACATCGAAAAGTCATAGTCACTGAAATGTGCCAAAGAAAAACTATGTAGATGACAAAATGTGTGTAGATGACATAATGCACAGATGACAAAAATGTGCAAATGACAGAATGCACAGACAATAGAATATGCAGATGACAAAATGTGTAGATTACAGTTCATCTGCATAGGTAATACTGCCCTAGAATAGAGGTGATAGTGTGCAATTTTTCTGAAACCTCCAAGTTTTGGTCAAATTTTTTAATTTTTCTTAGAAAAAGGGATGTAGGGTCCCATCAGGTGTGCCAAAATGAATATGTAAAAATATTTCTCTATTGGGAGCACGTGTAAACAAGAAAATGTTAGTTGTACATGTATATCAAGATTCAAATAAATTGAAATATGACTAATCTACTTGAATTTTAAAACTAATGCAACTAATGAAAGGATCCCATGCAACCTCGGAGGAGCTCAACAAGGCACCCAAATGAGACCTTGTTGATGTGCTCAAAATTAAGCGATGTGGATGTGCTCTCCTCAAACACAACTATCAAATCCTAAGATGAGACATGATAGGTAATGATGAGTATGAACCTTACTAAATAATCAAGAATACTTCAAGAGATGGCTATGGAAGCAACCATTATTAAGAGCATTCAAAGGACGTGAATATGGATGAAAATAATCAAAATAACAAACAACTACCAAAGGTTAGCTCTCAGCATAAAATCTCTAAAAAGCTCTAGAACTAAATTAGCATGATAATAATGCAATGAAGAAGATGAGAACTACTTGAGACAAGGGCTCTATTTATAGGCTTGAGGGAGACCTTAAGGAGGTGGCATCCACATAGGTGTCATATGGGAGACACATGGGCTAAAGGAGAAGCCATTCAAAAGTCAAAAAGAGTCTTTATGATTTTAGTGGCTCAAGATTTGCTCGCACATGTGTGAGAAACCTTAGGGAAAGGAGTGGGTGACAAGAATGTAAGAGTCCTTTTTGGATAATTCAATGAAAGAGGGGCTCCTAGGTATTGAATTGTTCACACATGTGTGAGAAACCACTTAGGGGCTAAAAGGTGTTTAAGAGGAAGCTTAGGATTAATAAAGTAGGTTTAGCAAGTGGGTAGGCTTAGAAAGATGAGAGTGATGGGTGGTAGGATAAATTAAGATTAGATTAAATAAGATTTAATTTAATTATGGGTTTAGAGCATTTAATAAAGTGGACAGAATTAAATAAATTGGAATTTATTTAAAAGGGGATTTATGGAGCACTTTGTATTAAATGAATTTAATACATTAGGGGCAAGTATTTAAATTAAACTTAAATACATTAGGGAAGTGAACCTATTTAATTAAATAAATATAGTTAAATCAGTAGAGGAACAAGACAAATATAATTAATTCTAATGTCAAAAGAAATAATAATAAACTAATATAGTGTTTTGGGATGATTTTAAGTGTCTACATTTTGCCCCTCTTTGATGTACTGTTGAAATGACATTAGATTAAAGAAAATAAAATATAGGTTTCCCTAGAGAGCAGAGGAGGCCTAGTAGTTGCATCGTAACGATGATAGGGGAGGAAGATGCCCCTTGAGAAAATGGAGAGAAAAAAGACACGTATTTTGCCCAATTTTCTCAAACAAGGCACAGTAAGGGTAAATAAGCCTAAAAATGTTATTTTGCATGACTTGTAGGGTAGAGAGGAATGAATGTGAAAATGATCACTTGTCCCAAAACATGCATAATGAATCTAAATGCATCGTAACTACATGAAACTAAGGGATTCAGTTGTGTGCATATGGGAGAACACACCCTAGTTTGATTTTACAAAAGGGTTTATGCATTAGGTGTTGTAGTAGCATAGATGACAAGGTTCCTTTGCGTAGACTAGACTCAAACACAATAGAGATTGTTGATCTCTAAGCCTATGTTGTCAATTAATGTCCAAACACATAGTCATTTACTAGGCAAGATTACAAGGTCATCACTATGATTGAGTTATCTAGTGAAGGCCAAGCATACAATGCTTATACCAAGTAGAATAGTGATTATCGAGTATTTAGTAGTGGGAGAGAAGATGAACGAGCCAAGAAATATAGTGGAGACCAAGCACATTGACAAGTTATCAAGATCCAAGCAAATAGGTATTTAGAAGCAGAGTAACAACATGAAAATGTTTACATGATCGAGCATCAAAGTATTCAAGTGCTGAGTAGTTTAGTTTTGACATCTAAGTTTGTAATGGCACAAACACATATGCAAACCATTTTGGCCAAATTTTCTCCAATATTTAATATTTGAAGAGTAGCTAAGGAGTTGATTAAGCATCACTACAAAATGTAACAATCCCAAGGCATGCAATTCAACCAATCAAAAAATTGGATACAAATGACAAAAGATGTAAAGTGTAAGTTGTCAATCAAGATCTAGAACCTTCATAGGACATCTATTTAAGGAGGATTATAACCTTAGAATTAGAGAGCTTGTAGAGAAGTGTAAGAGCTTATGCACATGTGAAGGACTGAAGGAAAAGTTTGAAAGTAGAGCAGACAAAGAGCAATCAGAGCAGTGAAGGAATGAACATATTTATTAGATCAAAAGATCAAATCAAAGATACAACAAAGAGGAGACCCAAGAGCAGCTTCTAGAGAAAACCAAGGGTTGGGTACTAAATCAGTTATTATTAATTGAGACAGGGTAAATCTCTTAACAAAGTGGTCCTAACAGACATATGTAAACCTCCTAATAGAGTCCTTGTTTCATTATGAGTGTAAAATCCTTTAACAAGGTGAGACCTAATATTCTCTTAAGCTTTTAACATGACATTCGCCTCATAGGGTAGATCATATTTTTATGATCAAATATTG
This sequence comes from Cupressus sempervirens, assembly GCA_028749045.1. Lineage (NCBI taxonomy): Eukaryota > Viridiplantae > Streptophyta > Pinopsida > Cupressales > Cupressaceae > Cupressus > Cupressus sempervirens. Next base: position 523,395,032 of record CM053783.1, on the reverse strand, counting down.
TAACCTTAACAAGTTATCTTTATTGTTGCAACAATGAAGATCTATGGGTTTTATCCGCACCCCAGTTTTACCTTCATCCTTAAGTGTTTATGGGTAACCAAATCATTGTGTTATGTGTTGAACTATTTATGGATGTGATGTATTTCATTTATGTTTCAACATTTTAGTTTTTATGATAGATCTGTGAGATAAATTAGGTGTGGATTTATGTTATCGATTTTGAAGCTAAAATTTTAAGATTTTGATTCACCCCCTCCCCCCCAAAGTATCTTGTTTCCCATATACTTATTCCAACAATTAGTATTAGAGCCTAGTTGTCTTGTCAGAAAACCTAACAACTTGAGAGGATAAGATCATGGAGATGAAAGTATACAAGATGGGAAAGATCATTGAGAATTAGATGATTGAAATCGAGATCATATTGCAACAATTAGAAGCATCAAAAGAGTACTTAAGGAAAACCCTAAAAAGAAGAAAAGAGATAGCTATTTAGCTCATTGACACTCAATACAAAGAAGTTGACGCGGAAGGACTATTAGATATTTGAAAGACCAGTAACAATGGTAAAGCAATAAAAAAATTGCTAGAGAAGAATAGTGCCCTAGTAAAAGAAGTAAAAGATCTCAAGACAAAACATAAATTCAAGCAGTTACATTATGTGAAGCAATTGAACAAAAGGAGAAAGCAATGGAAGAAAAGCTCATAGCTAAAGAAGACAAAAGATAAATGACTAGCAGACTTGAAAGATCATTTGAGGTACAAAAGCTTACAAATAACCAGCTAGACATGACAAATTAGTTAGTAATTCCAAATCAAGAAGCTAACAGAAAATATTTGGAGATCACAAATCTAAGAGTACAAAATGAACAATTGAAAGGTGAGTTAAAGCATAAAAAGGAGCTCATGGAGAGATTGAACAAACCAAATCAAGCAATCAAGCACTTTGAAGACATTATGAAGTCACCCAGAAAAAAAGACACCTTTTGACTTGGATACAACAAGCAACCTTCATCTACTAAGGAAGGAGAATCATCCAAGAGTGGAGAACAAAGGAATGCAAAATCAAAAGGCAAACCTATATGTCATTACTATGGGAAAATTGGTCATACAGCTAACATCTATAGGAGTAGAAATGGTAAGCAAATTCCAAAACCTAAACCAAGTGGTAACTGCTTTAATTGCAAGAAAGTAGGACATTAAGCACATGAAGGTAGATCAAAGAAAAATGACTCAACTAGGAAAATGTCTAAATTCCAAGGTCATTGCTACAATTGTAAGTATGGAGATAGAGCTCATGAGTTCAAACTCAAGAAAAAGTCAAATTGGTTACCTAAAAAACAAACCCATACAATGAGGAAAGGAAATTCCCATAGTCGGGATTATAATACATGGTACAATTGTCACTATTGTGGAGAATATGGACACATTCTAAAGAATTGCATCAAAACACATTTCGAAAAAAATTACAAGAAATTGTTAAATGGAGAGATAGTATGTTTCAGTTGTCTCAAAGTTGGACACATCAGTAGAAACTACAAAACCAAAACATCAGCACCAACACCAAGTAATGGAAGTGACAAACTTGAAGGAACAAAAAATGGATAGAGATAGTAAGAGTTGGAAGCTATAGAGCAGAGGTAAATGTGATCACCTAATCTGATGGATTGAGTGATCACACCACATCTCACTAAAGGAAGAAGGTATGTAGGGATTGTATACTCAATGTTATATTTTACATTATTTCCTACCATAAAAGTGATAAAGGTTCATATCTTTGTAAATAAAGATGCATTAAGAATTGTTGGAAAAAGAAAATCATAAAATATCGACCATCAGTAGTACAATTTGTATTGATTGAGCTTTGTAGTGTAGACTGAGTGATCAAGGAAGATAACGCACTAACCAAATGAATTGGTTATGACTAAGTGAGTAACCTTGACCCAACTAAATGAAGATTGAGCTAGTTGTCATATGCCAACTAAGTAGAAAGACATTTATTAGAGACCTAACATGAATGATTGAAGGTATTTATCAAATTTGGTGATTCAATTGTACTTACCAAGTGATCAAAGATCTCACAAGAAGATTTCAAGGTGATCAAAGTGAGTTTAGAAAACAGAGCAAAAGAATCACAAAAATTTATAAGTGAATTTGTGGAATGAAGTAAGCATTATTCTTAGTGCCGAGTTAGATATTCAGTGAAGATAGATGTGAGAATTTTTTATTAAAATCCTAGTTTGAAATGACATTTGGAAGTGAAATAATGAAAGATAACAATGCAAAAATCATTAGGAATCATCAAAGTCCTCCACCCAACTTTAGAAATTCAATAAATATTGAAAACATTGTTGATGATATTAGAGTTTTATCATCAATTCTACCCAAAGCCTTGACTATTCATCATTTAAGTTTGTGTTATCAATGCAAAGTTGGAGAAATCAAAGATTTTGAAATTAGAGTAGCTTATGAGAAGCTATGTGTTGATGGAAACCTAAAGGAAGAATATAAGATCATTTTTGAGAAAGAGCTTACCCATGCCCTAGGATTTCTGAAAGTTTTTAAAGTTGAACAAATCTAGGTTGTGATCAATCGAGTTCATGATATAAAAATATGGTTAGAAGGTGGGTCGATCAAGATCAAAAAGGAAATTAATTGCAGGGTAATTGGGTACCTTACATTGGACTGACCAAAGAGCATAAGGACTAGAATGAAGAAAAAAATTAAAAATCTGACCAAGGCGGAGTGGAATGGTCGTGGAATGTCAATTGATGTAATTGAGGACCCATTAATTAAATTTTGTGTTCATGTGATTGCATACAAGTTCTATTAATCTAGCACATTGAATAGTATGCCCTGTGTAACAATAGATTTAGGCTTAAAAATTGTGAAGAAGGATCATTCATATGATATTGTCGAGCTCCAACTTCACCAACTTACAGAGAACTGTGAGGCCTCACCCCAACCCATCATAGCATAGATATTGTATTTCCATTTTGTTATTTAGGATTGGATATCTCAAAATATATTTTGATACTTGATGGACAGTAAATTTTGCTACTTAGCTAATGCTATTTATCTTGTGGTCTTCCATTATGATATATATTAGGACTTATTTGGCATAGTTGATGGATTAATGGATATTTATTCAGTATTTCACTTTTATGATAAGAAATGGAACTATGATGTGTTTCAAATGCTTAATTTGATCTTGTTAGGAAAGTTAGTAAGATGTAGTTGTTCTTGAGGATTAATGATTAAATGTTTTATATGTAAATCATAGAGAGTAGGAAGTTGATTATGGAATGTGTTATATGTGAATGATGGAATAACTAAATTATTGTGTACCTTTACTTTCATATGTATTTTATATGTGACTTTTCATTGGACTATTGATGCTCGAGTTTAGTGTGCAGGAAAGGAACCATGGAAACTTAGTGGGGAAACAAGGTATAAACACATGAAAATATGACTCTGCCAAGGTGAATCTTTATAAGATTTGTAGACCTTGTTGTGATGTGTTTATTTTGTAAATGTGAGATGTATGTGTGTAGTATGTATTTCATGTGCAAGTTCTAAATGTGTCATGTGTGATGTATAGTGAATTTTGTATGTGTTATTGGACACTTGTATTCATTATGTGGAAATGACATGTTCATTAATGATGGATCATGTGGCCACCTTATTCCGAGTTAAATACCTTAATTGAGGAATTTGAATTATTGCCTTAAATTAGTAAATAGATCAAGGTTACCACCATAGGAAATTTGAAATTTGAACTTACCTAGCATTGTGAGGGCCATAAAGTGGTTCTAAGGTGTAATTGTGACAAAAATAAGCCCTACCCATGTTAATACTTTAAGTTAGGGGGTTAATAATGACCACTAGGGTGCCTAGAAGACCTAGGAGACCCCAAAAAGAATGCATTTTATATTGAATCCGAAAATGAGAGTGATATATAGAGGCTTGACCAAATTAGAAACTCACTTGGCCACTCTCTATATTTAGAGATAACTAGGGTTTGGAGGAAGAGGATAAGGAGCTCTACTACAACTTTTCATTTGTTATTGCTTGGAGTGAGGTTGGTATCCATGATCCATGGTGTTCTTCTTTTGCATGTAGAGTTGATATGGTATTCTTCATTTCATGGTAGATTTGGTGTATTGTAGATGTGGTTGTGAAAGAAGATTTTTTTGTTTGAGTGTTGCATGTGAGAAGTTTATGTGATTTCTGTCTTGGATCTTGTTTTGTTTCATGCTGTGTGTTTGTGTAATGGGTGTGAAGCATCACTCACCCTTGGGAGGGAAGAGATGTTTGGGTGAAGGGGTTAGTTGGGCTCACTCATGTAGTTGAGGAACTCTCCCATGTGTGGAGATGATTTTTATGTGTTCAATGGAATATGGAATTTTTGCTACTTGCATTTTGGGAGGTATAAGGAGGTGTGTGGAGAGGGAAGTCATTGTAAGTCTCAAAAGGGCATGTTGATAATGAGGATATGTGCATTTTTTTGAATCATAGTTGGAAATCCTCCTCATGGAGAGAGCCCACCTTCACCCTGTAACATGATTCAATTGTTGAATCTTTGTGCAAGCCTTGGTTTAGGTTGTCTTGTAATGTGTAGTGTAGTGTTTTGTTATATTTTTGTGATCATGCATAATATGTGGATGTGAAGGTGTGCAACCATTTGTGCCTTGTTTCCCCAAGCTCAGTGGGTGGCCTCCTTCAGGCCTAGGTTGGGAGGTGAGCCTCCATGGTTCTACATTTTGTCTCTTGTTGCAAGTATTTTCTTGGAGTCTTGGACATTTGGAGACTGTGAAGTCTTACCTTTGCATAGAAGAAGAGAATACTATTGTTTTTGTATTGAAATGGAGGACAACTTCATCTTATTATGTGAATTCATTTTATTGTAGGAGTGTTGTTATTGATCTCATGCATATGCCAAATTGAGAGAGATTATGCAACATTTTCCTTGTGAGGTCCTTCCATTGTGAATCTTGATATGTTGATTCCACCACCCCATTGCTTGCTTGATATTGTGTTGATATTTCCTTATCATTACTTAAAATTAGAATGTGTTGAAGAAAATAATTTTTATTATGATATACCTTGGAAGAATGAATAAGACATTATCATTTTGATATTCTTATCTCCTCAAATTTCATAAGAATAATTTAGTTGCATGGTGTTCTGTAGTGCTTTTGAATTAGTTGTAGAATATACAATTGATAGTTAATGGATTGTATATAGTTTAAATTATGGAATTGGATGGCAATGAGGTATATTGAATATTTGATGTTTGTGAAAATTATAATCAAAGGATTTCATTTAAGTTCCATATTAGTTTATCTTGCAAGTAGATTTAGTTAGTAATACAATAGTTATTTTACGTTAGTTTTTCTTATTAGAATAGAAATTATAATTGCATGATGCAATGTTAAAATATTATCAACTCAAATCTATACAATCTTAGAGAATATATGAAAAGAACTAGACAATAAGTTAAGCTCAAAAAGACTTGTAGATGCATATATTTTTTGGAAAATGTATGAGTAAAATCCAATAAGACCCTTGCTATTATAGTTAAATAAAAAAATAGGCCTTGAATAACATAATAATATCTTGAATTGGTAAGTAGAAATAAATCATTTCCAAAATTCTTCCTATTAAATAAATGTTAGCTTGTTCCATGATATGACCCTATGCAAAAGATATATACATACAAAAATAAAGAAAGGAAAGAAATGTATTATAATTCTGAACTAACCTAACATAATAAATGAGAAAATATATTTTTATTTTCCAACACAATCTTCCTCTCCTATAGTACTAGATCACTTCCTAATTGAAAGGTCACCTCAAGCAAGAAAAAATAAATTAATTAAAAATAGAAAATCATGGTGGAATGCCGCTAGGTGGCCATGGAAGGTTGGCCTTGGAAAGGGTAATAAAAGACATGACATGATTGTGTCAGTCTTGAGACCAACACCCTCCCTAGGTGCCTAGTCTTGGGAGAGGTGAACTAATGATAAAAAACAAACTAATAATCATCCTCATTGCCTAGAAAGCAAGTGGGAGCCTTGGTAAAAGTTACAAGCAAGTTGAGGACAAACTAAATGTTGCTACCTTGGAAACCCACGGCGGGACTTAAGAATTTGTCCCATGTCAGCCCTATTTCCAATTAGAAACATGGGTGACAAGACCCCTCATTAAGCAGTTGGAGGAAAGTAGATTAAAAATTTGAAACTTAGCATTGTTGGGGAAGATTAAATGGGCACGTGACTCCTCATTCTAGGGATTTGAATTTGGGTGGAAATAAAGTATTAAGTCAGATTTAGTATGTCTATTAATCAAGCATAGGTAGAAATTAAGTATGATTAGTAGAAAGTTTTAAAATGGGTAGTTAGAATACGAGGACAATATAATTATAGTCTATATTTAAAAGGTTAAGGGGTATTAGGATTCCTATAATCATAGGAAATTTATGTTTTTTTTTTTTTTGTTAATATGTATTTTTTTTAAGATTCAGATTTGACAAAAAGATATTAATAAAGGAAGGTAACTTAAGGGTTGATTTAAATAATAAAGTATAGGTCGATTGGGAATGAATTTTAAAGTAAGAAATTTATAGGACTTAAAATGAACGTTCAATCAATTATGTAGGTTAGCACTGATGAAATCCAAATGTTATGTCTTGGGGGTGACATGACATAGTGAACTTTTAACAAATAATATAGTTTATTTATTTATTTTTTTAGTTTAAAAAGTTAGTAAATGGCTTAATCAGATTTGAATAGTGGTGAGTTATGCAATTAAAGGTTACCATTTTCATCCAATAAACATAATCACTAATTGATTTTAATAAACTAACTCTCCATATTTATAACAAAATTAACTAATAATAATCAAATTTAAAGATATACTCATTTTGATTCCCCTTATTCATAACAAATGACTCACAATGATCATCTGATTTAAATATACACACTTAAGATAATCATTAAACATCTTCATGTCACTATACCCTAGAACCATAGACTTGGAAATTGAATTTTCACATGCAAATGCAAAGTGTCTAAACTAGGAATATAAGAGGTGAAGGGTTAATATCCAAAATAACAATTTTACTAACTTGTTAGACAACCTAGCATCCCATCATAGGAAACTTGAATTCAGGTTCGAGTGAAATGATCATCTTCGCATCAACTAACTTTAACATCCCCAAGTTCAAGTATAGATTATGTTTCATACCTTCAAATTTCTCTCTTGATAAATTTTTTTTAAAAAAATAGTTGTGTTTTTGCCTTGTGGAAATTTGGGCATGACAATAACTTAAAAGCAATAAGAAAAGAAAAGAACACTTCTTGTAAGTTTGGATCCCTGTTAATTTGTATATATTTTTTATGTACATAACTATTTTCCTATGATTTTTATAGTTGCATGGGATAGGAAAAGAATTGTTATGGATTAGCTAAGTGATTTAATAAGCAGACTGGGAGAGAATTTTGAAGCAGTATTGGACAACTACTTTGAAGAATTCAAAGTTAAGATGAAAATTTGTATGTGAATTTCAAAGTTAGTTATGGACAAATATTATGATGAAGTATATTTCATTGTGGACACACATTTTTTGTATGCACAGACAACTTTACCAAGGGTAGCATGGCTAAGGCCAATGCCCTATGAAGTAAATGTAGATGAGGTAACTACAGTAGTTACTATACTTCTGGAAAAGGACATAGATGCTTGTGCCAAGCAATTTGGCACAAATGAAATTGTAATTTCTTAGTTGATTGTTGAATCTGGCATGCCTAAAGTAGGGAAGCAAAGAAAGAGAAAGGTTGTCAAGGTTGGCATTAAGGAACAAGGAGAAGGATCAACACAACCTATAGAGGTTGAGGAAGGGAAAGGAAAAGAGCTTGTAGTTGTTAAGCCAAGGGCCACCAAACAAAAAAAGGTCATTGTTATAGAACCTAAGGTGTAGGTCGACTTGAAGAAAGACATGGAAGAAATCGTGACACTTCAGAGGCCAAAGGGAAATGTGGTAATCACTAGAAAAAGGACTACACAACCCCCTGTCATGTTATTAACAGGAATTCCATCAAAGAGGAGGAAACTAACTGAAGTCCAAGTGAAGTCGAGGAACAAGAGGAGGAGGAAGATGATGAAAATATATTGTCTAATGAACCTAGCAAATTACAAATTGTGAATAGACTCCCTCCAATGATAATGGATCAGGTATGTACAAAATTGGTAGAATCATAAAGTATTTTAGGATTCAAAGATATTCAATATGATTCTTTGAACAATGATAATCAAGTTAAGCTTGAAGGCATAATGATTGACATGATGATCAAGTTCAGGTGCACACCCTTGGAATTGGGAACTGGATTTGTAGTGGATTTATACAAATGAGTGGATGCTAAGTAGAAATGGGCATTTTCCACTAAGAAGAAAATTAAAGAGACAACATTGGTACAAGTTATGTTAGATTTAGGGAAGACTCATATGTCTATAGCCCTTAAAAAAGTTGTTAAGAAGTTTATGTCGAGGGATAGGACATATATTTTTTTGAAAAATAAAGCTCATGAAGTTGAGCAAGATAGTAATATGATATGGAAGGAAGTATTTGGAGTGCTTACTTCATCTGTGGAAGTAAGGGAAGGCCAAGATGCCATAGAATGTAAAGATGAATACAAACAAGAAATGACTAAGCTGACTAAGGAGATTCAACAACTTATCAATCAATGTGAATAGAAAGAGATAGTCACGATTGAAGATGACACTAGAACCCCTCCACCTAATCCAAATATACTAACAAAAGAGAAAATTCAAGGCTTAATGAATAATTCAAGCAAACTCTGCACTAACCCAATTTTTTTATAGATAGTTGAATATCCAAAGCTTGAAAATAAGAAAACTAATGATGTTAATGTCGCATCAATTACAGATGATGCAAGTGCCAAGAAACTTGGTAAAGAATTAATTGTATATACACCACCAACTTGTATGCAAATTTTGAAAAAAGAAGCAGATTTTGAGAAAGATTCTTCTACTAAATCGATAGAGGATGAAGTCACATAGAAAGAGAAAGAGGCCACTCATGCTCTTATTCAACTATCAAGTGCAAAAGTTGCAGAACCAACAAATATGAAACCCATGCAATAGGTCGTTTCTATACAAGTGTAGTAGCTAAAGACAAGATCGGGTGAAAAAGGGAAACATTTGCAATTATCCCTAGCTAGTGATACACCCTTACAATCTCAGGATGTGACTCATGCAGGTGAGGAAGATGATGAGTTAGTGAGCCTTGATGAGGTAATTACATTACCTATGTATGATTTGAATAATCTTACATTAGAGAAGATGCAAGAGCTTCAAACCTTATTGAGATGTAAGGAAAAATAAGAACAACTACAAAGAGAGAAAAAGAGAAGATAGGTATTACATACTATCAAAGATATTTTTACAAATGCATTTGGAACCACAGATATAAACAATCAACATACAATTGTGGATCATCTAGAGTATTTAGTTGATAAGATTCAGACAGATGACATAAAGGCAAATAAAAAGTTATTACAATAGTCTGAGAGAAGAAAGGAGCATAAAGTGCTATATAAAATCTCACAAGAACTTGTACAGAAACAAGTTGAGCTTTCTACTTCTATCATATAACTAGACATAATTTTGACAACCACCAATTCTTTATATTTGAAATTGTGTGATATAGATTTCTTTACAATAGATAATACATGCTTATTAGAGATATTGCATGCAGACATTAGAGATAATGTTATTACATTGGGCAAGAATGCAAGTTTAGGCTCATCCTCTTATAGTGAACTATCATTTGGTCAAAAGAGGTTAGTTGAGCTCATGGCTAGAGATACAGAGATCAGACACAAGTTGACACTGATTCAACTTCAGTTAGTGCTATATACAGAGGTTATACATAAGGTGGTCTCTATTTCTAAAGACATTTTGAAGAAAGAGACACATTTCTCGCATATTGTAGGATTCATTGATCTAATTATCGAGCTAGAGATTCAATTTCAAATTTCAGAGTAGGTACATGAACGATGGAATAAAGGCTATGCCAACATTGTGGCAAGTCATGAGCAATATTTTTACAAGTATCAGTTAGCCCCTGTAACCCCAAGCTCCATCAGTGACAAAAACAAGGTGGATATGAAATAAAAGATGAAATAAAAGGGAATTTGAAAGATAAAAAGGGGATATAAAAGAATAATAAGGAGAAAAATTGTGTAGATTAAATATCAGATATCAGATCTTATAGGTCTCAAGGGGAGTATAATTTTTTGAATGAAATGATTCATGAAAAAGTGTTTGTGCCATTAATGTCAAAGGGGGAGATTTTTTGATATCTAAGCCTATGTTGTCAATTAGTGTCCAAACACTTAGTCATTTACTAGGCAACATTACAAGGTCATCACTGCAACCAAGTTATCTAGTAAAGGTCGAGCATACAATACTTATATCGAGTAGGATAGTGATCATCGAGTATTTAGTAGTTACAAAGCATAAGTACGAGCCGAACAATATAATGGAGATCATGCATGTTGACAAGTTATCAAGAGCCAAGCAAACAAGTATATAGAAGTCAAGTAACAACATGAAGATTTTTACATGACTGAGTGTCAAAGCATTCAAGTGCCAAATAGTTCAATTTTGGAAAATAAGTTTGTAATGGCACAAACACATATGTAAACCATTTTGGCCAAATTTTCTATGATATTTAATATTTCAAGAGCCAGCTAAGGAGTTGATTACACATCATTACAGAAGGTAATGATCCTAAGGAGTGCAATTCAACCAATTAGAAAATGAGATAGAATTGGAAAAAGATGATCAAATGTAAGTCGTCGATCAAGATCTAGAACCTTCATAGGACATCTATTTTATAAGGAGTATTCTAACCATAGAGTCAGAGAGGTTGTAGAGATGTGAAGGAGTGAAGGTAAAGTCTGAAAGTAGAGAAAATAGAGAGCAATCAAAGCAATGAAGGACTGAATAGAGTTATCAAATTAGAAGATCAAATCAAAGATACAACAAAGAGGAGACCCAAGATCAGCTTGTAGAGCAAACTGAGGGTCAAGTACTAAATCAATTATTGTTAATTGAGACAGGGTAAATCTCTTAACAGAGTGGTCCTAACAAACCTATTTGAACCTCCTAATAGAGTCCTTACTTCATTGTAAGTGTAAAATCCTTTAACAAGGTGAGACTTAATAGTCTCTTAAGCTTTTAACAGGGCACACCCCTCACGGGTAGATAATATTTTATGATCAAACATTATAACCCTAACAAGTTGACTTTATTATTGCAATAGTGAGGATTTGTGAGTTTCATCCCCACCCTAGTTTTATGGTGTAGGAGCACCCTTCCAAGGCTCCCACCATTTCATTTTTTGTGCGATGAACTTATCATAAGGATTATGTGAATACAATAAGAGCCTTAGCTCATGCTTGTGTGTCTAGGCTAGGATAGGTCCTAAAGATTCCTCTTTGGTCTTTGATGGGAATGGTGTCTTAACCTTAGGTTAGTATCATTTCGAGATCTTTGTTTTCCCATGATTGGTGAAAGGTTGAGTTAGGAGTCCTTGTTAAATTTGAGCATATGTGTGCTTTAGAAGAACTTCCAAGGTGGATTATTTTCTTGGAAGACCATAATGATTAAACAATACAATGTTATGCAAAAATTGTCACCATATGGAATAGATGTCATTAAGAGTTTGGAGGTATTAGATGAAGTAAGGTGGTGAAGTTTTCACTCTCAAGGATGTTTTGGGAAGACCCAACAATGGTCTTAAAATGTGGAAACAAATAGTGTTACTCAGGCAATAAAAATTGCTCCAAAGTTGCTAGCAACTTTTAAAAGTTGTTGAGCAACTTTTCCCTTTGCTACAAAAAGGTCTACTTTGTAAAATGGCTAAGAAAAAACCCTAAAACCTATATACATACCAAAGAGGTCCCTATTTAATTTTGGAAGGACCCTAACAAAGGGTTGGAAATCATTTGTTTGTACGACACCATACTGTTACAACAAACTATGACTAGCTTTATTGTAGAATTTACTGATTTTTGCTTTGTTTGGCACAAAATAACATTGTCTTGGTCATCTTGTTGGATGAATTATCTTTTATATGGTGTAATATTTATTTTATTTTTATTAGATTAGTTATGTGTTTAAGTTTTGAGAGTGTTTTGTAAATTTCCTCTAAAAGTAACTATCTACTGCCAAATTTGTAGTTCCTTACGATGAAAGGGTTGTAGATCTTGTTTCCATCATGGGATTTCCACGGCCTTGTGGATTCTAGGACTATAGACCCTAGTGTACATTATCATGCAAGCAGGGGCCCAAAAAGTGAGTGCAAACAATTGTTTGACAAAGCCCTAGGCGAGCAAGGCAATGCTCAACTAGGAACAATCAACAAAGAAAGAGCTCTCAAGAGCAAGGAAAGACATTTCATGGCTTTATATTTTGAAGGATTGAAGAGGGGTATGAGGAGGTTCTATCTTTAAGAGGATGAGTCTTGATGAGTTGTGGAAGGTGTTTAGAAAGTGGGGACAACAGGCAGCCCTTGAAACCCTTCAAAACCCTCATTTTCACCATTATTGTTGTATGACCTTTTGGAGGCCTAAGACCCTAAAAATCCCTGAGTATGGACCCTATCTAACAAATTTTCTTAAGGATAGATGTGTTGAATCTCTAAGGGAAAGAAGCTATTAGCCCTATAAATCTGGGTGCAAGCCTAATTAGGGGATCTTCTAGTAGTTGTATTGTGAAGAAACTAGGTAATTGGGTATGAACCCATTGTCACCATTAGTTCAAACATGCTAAAAGTGTTCCAATAACACCTTAAATATATTTTAAAACTTGGTTGGGCTAGGAAGTGTTGTGGAACCCTAGTAGTCCTATATATGCCTTGTGGAGGAATTGAGTTCCTAGAAGAACAAGTGAGCAATGAAGCAAGATTTGGTCAGTTAACCTGGTGGGAAGGTCAAGGTAGGTTAGTGGATGTTCTAAGTAGTAGGAAATCCTATAGACCAAATTAGGTGTTAGGAGGACACCAAGATCCTAGCGAGGATTAGTGGCATAAACTAGTTAGTCTACCCTAACTCTCCCCATCATATTGGTATCAAAGCCTGCAAAGGTGTGGGACAAAGCAAGTGCAAAGCAAGGTGAATGTTGTCGCCTAGTGAATCTAGTGATTCTAACACAATGGTAACCAATGCTAAATTGGCTAAGAAGGTAGAAGAGAAAGAAGAAGACAACAGGTCTTTAAGAGAAAGATTAGCACAATTGGAACAGTTGTTGAGTGAGGTCTAAGACACTGCAGATAAAGTCAAGGACAAGATGGAGCAAAAAGAAGAGAAGGAATCTAAAGAGAAAGACATTGAGCTAGAGGAAGAAACTCCAACACCATACCCTCTTTTACCAGAAGAGCCTTTCGTGAAGGCAATCAAGGCAATAAACAGTAAAGCTTTGGAAGGTATTCCCTTATTCAGTGGCAAGATGGATCCTAATCTCATTATGGAATGGATTGAAGGAATGGAGAGCCATTTTGAATGTGATGGTGTCTCTAATGCTCATAAGGTAAAGATGGAAAAGTCAAGGTTGAGGCGTACTGCTCTAACCTGGTGGAAATTTGTACAAACAGAGAGGGAAAAAGAAGGGAAAGGTCTTATTTCTACCTAGAAAGGAATGGTGGTTAAATAAAATAAGCCTACATTCCATAATATTATGAAATATAATTGCATAGGAGGAGACAAAATCTGAGGCAAAAAGATATGGGCGTGCACTCTTATACTAAAGAATTCCAAAAACTATGCTTAAGGTCTAAAGTGGTAGAAGATGAAAGTATCAGGTTGGCAAGATAAATGAATGGAATCAAATGGTCTATTCAAGAAGACATGAGCCTTTTCACTCCTAAAATAGTTCATCAATGCTATAAAATGGCCCTAAAAGTGGAAGAGAAAGGAAAAAGTAAACAAGACTATACTGCCAAGAACAGAGGAAGAGGTAGAGATTCTAGAGGTGGTCAAAGAGGTGGTTCTAATAGAGGGGGTGAATCAAGAAATCAAGGGGAGAGAAAACTCTTGGAACAAAGTTCTAAAATCAGCACAAGGGGATCTTCTAGTAGAGGAAGAGGATCTAAAGGAAATAGAGGAAGAGGAGCAAGAAGGAGCAACTCCTGCTTTGCCACCATGAAGTGTTATCAATGTGGACAACTTAGACATCCTACCTACAAGTGTCCTGATAAACCATCAACCTCTACTAATGAGAAGATAGTAGCTTATGCTCAAGAAGATGGTAGCAGCTCATGCACAAATGAAGTCAGCAAATTTGAATCAGAAATGGGTGAGAACTTGATAATTAGAAAGGTACTCATAAAGTGGCCCAATCAGAGTGAACCTAAGAAGAGGAGGGCTCCTTTTAGAGTAAGGTGCAAGATTCAAGGAAAATTTTGCAAGGTTATAGTGCATTCAGGATCTACAGATAACATTATATTAGAGGATGCAACAAAGAAGCTAAAACTTACAAAGGTTCCCCATGCAAATCCCTACAAGGTAACTTGGTTGAATCAAGAGCAAAGTGTACTAGTTAATGAGCAGACATGGGTTGAGTTTTCTATTGGATCTTATAAAGACAAAGTGCTTTGTAATGACATACCCATGGATGCATGCCATCTTTTATTGGGAAGACTAGCAATTTGACAAGAAGGTGATCTATGATGGAGAAGAAAATGCCATTTCTTTCAAGAAAGATGGAAGGACTTTCAAAATTTAGTCCTTAATGTAGAATGAAGGGGAAACTTCTAAGACACCTAGTGTATTACTTAGTAGTGGTAAAGATTTTTTGCAAGCTTTACAGGATGAGAGAACCATTGGATGTGCAATTATGGTAAAGCCAAAGGAGGAAGATACGAACTTGCAGCCAATACCTCTTGAAGTGCAGTAGATTCTTGATGATTTCAAGGACATTATTTTAGATGGTACACCAACAGTACTACCACCTAAAAGATCAATCAGCCATCAAATTTATTTTGTCCCTAGTGCTTCTTTGCCTAACAAAGCAGCCTTCAAGCTTACTTCAGATCAGAATAAATAAGTGGCAAGACAAGTGCAAAAATCATTAGACCAAGGGCTGATTAAGAAGAGCATTTGTCCATGTGCAATCCCAATGGTCTTAGTAGCAAAGAAAGGAGGAAAATGGAGGCTTTGTACAAATTTTAGGGCTATTAAGCAGATCATTATCAGGTATAGATTATCTATTCCAAGAATAGATTATCTATGTACTTCACTAAGTTGGATTTAAAGAGTGGTTATCACCAAATTAGAATCAAGATGGGTGATGAATGGAAGACCACTTTTAAAACCATAGATGGATTGTATGAATGGCTTGTAATGCCATTTGAGCTTACAAATGCCCCAAGCACTATCATGAGATTAATGAATGAGGCCTTGAAGGACTTCACAAGCATATTTGCGATGGTGTATCTAGATGATATACTCATCTATAGCAAAACAATAGAAAAACACCTTGAACATTTAAGGTTGGTCATGAAGAGACTCCAGGAAGAGCAACTAGCCACTAATCTAGAAAAGTGTGTATTTATGTAGCAAGAACTAGTTTATTTGGGCTTTGCAGTGTCCAAGGGTAATCTAAAAATGGACCCAAGCAAAGTGGAGGCAATCTTAGATTGGCCTACTCCTAGAACAGGGACTAAAGTGAGAAGTTTTCATGGCTTAGCACAATTCTATAGAAGGTTTGTGAAGAACTTCAGTGGGATTTGTGCACCAATACTAGACACCATCAAAGGAGGGCTAAAAACAAAGTTCAAATGGACTGAGGCAACAAAGAAGGCATTTCAAACATTGAAACAAGGGGTAGCTACAAATCCCATCTTAATCTTACCTACTTTTGATAAGTTATTCACTATTGAATGTGATGCAAGTAATGTAGCAATAGGGGGTGTATTCAGCCAAGAAGGAAGACTTGTGGCATTCTTCAGTAAGAAACTCAATGAGGCAAAGAAGAAGTATTCAACTTATGACTTGGAGTTGTATGCATCTCTCAAGAAGTGGAGAAATTATCTCCTACCCAAAGAATTTTTTGTCTTTACTGATAATCAGGCTTTGAGTTATATAAACACTCAAGAGAAGCTTAGTAACAGGCATTTAAAGTGGATGGAGTATCTACAATCTTTCCCATTCACAATCAAGCGTAAGAAGGGGCAGCTCAACAAGGTAGCAAATGCCTTGAGTAGAAAGCTTTTGACTGTCCAAGAAGTACAGCTACAAAGCATTGGAATAGCAAGTTTTAAAGACTTGTACGAAGAGGATGAAGACTTCTCCCAAGCCTACAAGGTATGCCTAGAGTTTGAGAACCATTTTCATAGTGAGTTTACAGATTATAGTCTTCAAAATGGATTGTTATTTAAAGGTAACAAACTGTGTGTACCTAAGGGATACACAAGGGAAAATCTAATTCAAGAGAAGCATAATGGCAGCTTGAGTGGACATTTTGGCATAAAAAAGACATTGGAGTTAGTATAGAGATATTACTTTTGACCTACATTAGCAAGGGATGTATGAAGATATGTTGAGTAATGTGGAATATGCCAAAGAGCTAAAGGAGGTTCAAGTAGTGCAGGACTCTACCAACCCTTGCCAATTCCAAATAGGCCTTGGGAATGTGTGAGTATGGACTTTGTAGTTGGACTCCCCAAAACCAAATCAGGTATGGATAGCATTTATGTTGTAGTAGACATGTTCTCTAAAATGAGTCATTTCATTCCATGTAAAACTACTCATGATGCAAGTTACATAGCACATCTCTTCTTCAAGGAGATAGTTAGGATTCATGGACTCCCTCTGAGTATTGTGTCTGATAGGGATAGAAAGTTCATGGGTCATTTTTGGAAAACCTTATGGAAAAGGCTGGGAACTAATCTCTCTTTCAGTTCAACATACCATCCTCAAACTGATGGTCAAATTGAGGTCATCAATAGGGTGCTTTGGAACTTGTTAAGGTGCTTAACAAAAGAATATGGGTAGACTTGGGATCTTGTTATACCTCAAGTTGAATATG
The DNA here is from genome assembly GCA_028749045.1 of Cupressus sempervirens. Classification (NCBI taxonomy): domain Eukaryota; kingdom Viridiplantae; phylum Streptophyta; class Pinopsida; order Cupressales; family Cupressaceae; genus Cupressus; species Cupressus sempervirens. The sequence continues at coordinate 523,377,920 of CM053783.1, read as the reverse complement.
ATTATAATGATAGTGCTAATAGGACCACAGGAAGAAGGCCTTTTGAGATAGTATATGGAAGACACCCTAGACGGGTGAGTGAGTTAAGAGACTTAGGTCCTATGGAGTTAAAGAGTGGACAAGTTGAAGATTTTACTCAAACTATCCAAGAAGTTCAAGAACAATTGAAGAAAACTATGTTGGAGTCTACTCAAAGACTCAAGGCCAAAATGGATGAGAAGAGGAAAGAAGTAGAGTTTCAGATTGGGGACTATGTCATGGTCCACCTTAACAAAGAAAGAATGTAGCAAGGTAAGCCCACTAAACTCCAAATGAAAAGAGTTGGCCCATGCAAGGTTCTAGCTAAATATGGAGAGAATGCCTACAAAGTGGACTTGCCATTAGACCTAGCCATCTCACCAGTGTTTAATGTTACATACCTAATCAGATTTAAGGGAGAAATCAGTCAGCAAAGTGCAGCTCCACCAAGGGTCCTCCAAGACATTGACACTAATGCAATGCCCGATAAGAAGCTAGCCAAAGCAGAGAAAAAATTAGAATCTAGAGTAAAGAAAGCTACAAGGCATAAAATTTATATGGAACACCTAATCAAATGGAAGGATCAACCTAAGTCTAAAGCCACCTGGGTTGAAGAAGGACATTTCAAGAAGTTTTGCATTGATCCAACTCTTCTTGACCCCAAAGTGCCTTAATTTGTGCTGAGGGGGGGAGTATGGTGTAGGAGCACCCTTCCAATGCTACCACCAATTCATTTTTGGTGTGATTAACTTCTCATAAGGATTATGCGAATACAATAAGAGCCTTAGCTCATGCTTGTGTATCTAGGCTAGGATAGGTCCTAAAGATTCCTCTTTGGTCTTTGATGGGAATGGTATCTTAACCTTAGGTTGGTATCATTCTGAGATCTTTAATTTTTCCATGATTGGTGAAAGGTTGAATTAGGATTCCTTGTTAAATTTGAGCATACATGTGCTTTAGAAGAATTTCCAAGGTGGATTATTTTCTTGGAAGACCACAATGATTAAACAATACAATATTATGCAAAAATTGTCACCATATGGAATAGATGTCATTAAGATTTTGGAATTCTTAGATAAAGTAAGGTGGTGAAGTTTTCACTCCCAAGGATGTTTTGGGAAGACCTAACAATGGCCTTAAAATGTGGAAACAAATAATGCTACTCGAGCAATAAAAATTGCTCCAAAGTTGCTAGCAACTTTTCCCTTTATTGCAAAAAGGTCTACTTTGTAAAATGGCTAACAAAAAGCCCTAAAACCTATCTACATACTAAAGAGGAACCTATTTAAGATTGGAAGGACCCTAACCAAGGGTTGGAAATCATTTATTTGCATGACACTATACTATTATAGCAGACTGTGACTGGCTTTATTGCAAAATTTACTGATTTTTTCTTTGTATGGCACAAAATAATATTGTCTTGGTCATCTAATTTTATGAATTAGCTTGAATATGGGGTAATATTTATTTTATTTTTATTATATTAGGTTTGTGTTTAAGTTATGAGAGTGTTTTGTAAATTTCTTTAAAAGTAACTATTTACTGCCAGACTTGTAGTTCCTTGCAATGAAAGGGTTGTAGATCTTGTTTCCACCGTGGGATTTCCATGGCCTTGTGGATTATATGACTAAAGACCCTAGTGTACATTATCATGCAAGCAAGGGCCCAGTAAGTGAGTGCAAACAATTGTTTGACAAAGCCCTAGGCAAGCTAGGCAATACCTGGCTAGGAACAATCAACAAGGAAAGAGCTCTCAAGAGCAAGGAAAGAAATATCATGGCTTTCCATTCTAAGGGATCAAAGAGGGGTATGAGGAGGTTCTATCTTGAAAAGGAGGAGTCTTGATGAGTTGTGGAAGGTGTTTAAAAAGTGGGGATAGCAGGCAGCCCTTTAAACCCTCCAAAACCTTCATTTTCAACATTATTGTTGTACGACCTTTTGGAGGCCTAAGACCCTAAAAATCCCTGAGTATGGATCCTATCTAACAAATTTTCTTAAGGACCAATGTGTTTAATCTCTAAGGGAAAGAAGTTATTAGCCCTATAAATTTGAGTGGAGCCCTAATTAGGGGCTCTTCTAGTAGCCTTATTGTGAAGAAACTAGGTAATTGGGTATGAACCCATTGTCACCATCAGTTCAAACATGCTAAAAGTGTTCCAATAACACCTTAAAACTATTTAAAAACTTGGTTGGTCTAGGGAGTGTTGTGGAACCCTAGTACTCCTGTATATGCATCGTGGAGGAATTAAATTCCTAGAAGAACAAGTGAGCCATGAAGCAAGATTTGGTTAGTTAACCTGGTGGGAAGATTAGGGCAGGTCAGGGGATGTTCTAATTAGTAAGAAATCCTATAGACCAAGTTAGGTTTTAGGAGGACACCAAGATCCTAGTGTGGATCAGTGGCATAGACTGGTTAGTCTACCCTAACTCTCCCCATCATTTTACCTTCATCTTGAAGTGTTTCAGGGTAACCATGCAATGTTCCCATGTGTTAGCCTTCACGTTCTCCAAAGTCTAAGTGGAGGATAAGAAGAAATTAAATTAATTTCTTATAAAGTCATTCAATTGAAAATTAAAAGGTGACTTTGTATTTAATTAATTTAATTATTAATTACAAGGGAGTAGCTTCTAGGGTATGTATTAATTATTGGAAGGACAAAAGCCTCTCATGACTTAATTAATTATTGCCAAGGATGAATTTCTAGGGTATGCATTAATTATTGGAAGGAGGAAGCTTCTAGCTCTTGCAATTAATTAATGTTTTAGTTCCTTCTAGAAGGATGAAGAAAATGATAAATAGGGCTGAAAGTTTCATTGCTGATTATGGGATGGTTATGACTTGCATTTGATAAGAGCTTGGATGTGTGAATCACACTCCTTTTTTTGGCAATAGAGGATGTTCATTTTCTGTTGTAACATTCTAGAGGTCATTCCCTTAGGGTTTGGCCTTTGGAATACATCTCTTTGTAATTGATTGCAGCATTAATATAATTTCAGCCTTGGTTCAGATTTTGGGCATTCTTGGGTGCCCATTATAGTGGTATCAGAGCTATAAGTCCTGCCATCCTGTGGAGATCTTCAACATCTATGTTTGAGCATACGACAAGGGCTTTATAATTTTTTCAATACCAGAGCAAGACAAGGTAGGAGTTCTGACTCACATAACGAACAAAATAGTTCATCCATGCAGAGGGACATACAATCCAGTCATACAAACACAGAGGAGGCATTTTTTGAACAAGACAGCAATATGGATGATCAAGATGATAGGAGTACCGGTCTAGATCAAGAAAATTAAATGCTTAGGTTACTGAGTTCATTAGAGGAGGGGCAGCGGACGCAACAGGAGCATAATAGGAAAATGGATATGTGAATGGATACGATGATGCAGCTAATGGCTAGACAAATGAGCATCAATATTAATCTAGGTGATGCCAACAATGGCAACAATAATAATAGGGGCAATGATAATGGAGGCCGAGACAACATTAATGGCAATAATAACAATGGGAATTAGGCAAATAACTTTAGACATGTTACACGACCAGCTCGAACAACTAGCTCGAGACCCCTTCTACCCACCTTCCCACCCAAAGAACCAGTTCAACCAATTAATGAACCACATATTGCAGAGTTATAGGATCAGTTTAGGAGGGATTGGGAGGCTAGTGGGTCAGATTTTTAGGCAGATATCTCTCTCAGAGATTACTTGGACTTGAGGATGAGACACATGCCCAGATTCTGAAGAAGAAGTCAAAAATTTGAGTTGAGAAAGAAACTGGGGAAACTTTCTTTACCATATTATGATGCTTTCGGGAAGATGATTGCACGAGCTGGGTGCAGAAGATGGATACTTACTTGCAGCTAAATACTATGCTTGAAGAGGAGGCTATAAAATATGTAGCTATTCACTTGGATGGACTGGCACGTGAGTGGTGGCACCATGGCATGGTAACCATGGGACATAACTAGATCACATCTTATGAGGAGTTCACTGAGAAGCTCATAGAGAGATTTGATACTAGGGATCTTGAATTACAATTTAAGGAGTTGGCACAACTCAAGCAGTGGGGATCAGGTGAAACATATATCAGTGAGTTTTAGAGGTTAGCTGTGTTGGTCAGATATTTCAGAGAGGAGGTTAGTAGTGTTGTTTATGGATGGACTCTCAGAACCCTTGTGAGGTTGGGTCAAGGGACACGACCCAGGTACATTGCAAGAGGCCACTAAAAAGGCTCGTGACTTAGCACCTTCTTCATTTAGGAGCAAATTTCAGCACAAGGATTCTTATATGAAAAGGGACAAGGAAAAGGACAAAAGACCTTTTCACAAGGATGCTCAGCCCAAAAGAGATAAGTTGGATAATGACACTTTTAATGATTTAAGAAAGAAGAAGTTATGTTTTCATTGTAGAGAGCCTTGGGATTTATCTCATAAGTGTCCCCTCAAGGCTAAGGCAAATCAAATGGAGTATTTCTCGACAGAAGAGTCACAGTCAGAAAGGGAGGATCAGCACTCTGATTCAGATGAGGATAGCAATATTAAGGAGAGCAGCATTCCTAAGGATGAGAAGTCATTAGCATGATTAACAAGGGCTCAGAAGGCAATCACATTTAGGGTTAGAGGTACTATCCAAGGGCAGAAAGTGATCTCACTCATTGACACTGGGGCTACACATAATTTTATAGACACACAATTTGTAGCCAAGAGAGGTCTATAGACTGAGGAGCATGCTGGATTTAGGGTTATGGTAGCTAATGGTAACGAACTATTATGCACTCAGAAGATATCTAATCTTCACATCAAGTTTGGAGATGGCTATGAGTTGAAAGACGAGTTCTATGTGGTAGACACGGGACACTATGATGTCATCCTTGCCATGGTATGGATGGCCTCCCTAGCAGAGTTCACATTTAACCTAGAAAAATTGGAGATGAAGTTTCAGCATAAGGGAAGAACTGTGGTACTTAGGGGACTTTCAGATGGAAGTTGCCGAGTAGTTTCCTTGAAAAAAATGCAAAGACTTTTTTGGCATGGTAACATAGAGTGGGCAGCAGAATGTTTCACTATGCCAACTTCATAAGAGCCACAGGTGAAGAGTCATCCACTAGAGATTCAAGAGATACTTGACAGGCACACTAAGGTATTTGGCAAGATTTCACATGGGGTTCCTCCTAACAGAGGAATAGAGCATGTTATTGAGCTTGAGGAGGGAGCCAAACCAGTCATGATTACTCCCTATCATCATCCTAAGAAACATAAGGATGAGATAGAGAAGGCAATTAAGGAGTTGTTGGAAATAGGACATATCAGGCCTAGTAAGAGTCCCTTTGCTTCAGCAGCAGTGTTGGTAAAGAAGACGGATGGGACAATGTGCATATGCATTGATTATAGGGCATTAAACAAGAAGACCATTAAGAACAGATATCCCATCCCATGAATAGATGAGTTGATTGATGAGTTACATGGTACATGCCTTTTTACAAAGATTGATCTACGGTCAGGATATCATCAGATCAAGATGAGGGAGGAGGACATTGAGAAGACAGCTTTTCGGTGTCACTATGGTCACTTCGAGTTTTTGGTTATGCCATTTGGGCTAACCAATGCCCCTGCTACATTCCAGAGTTGTATGAATCAGGTATTTAGGGAGCAGCTTAGGAGATTTGTTTTAATTTTCTTTGATAACATTTTAGTATTTAGTAAGACTTGGGAGGAGCATTTACAACATCTTGAGATGGTGTTGTCTACTTTGGAAAAAGAATCATTGTATGCCAAGGAATCTAAGTGCGAGTTTGGGATGACTGAGCTACTATACCTTGGACATATTATCAGTGTAGATGGAGTTCGGGTAGATCTTGAAAAGATTAGGGCTATTGTTGATTGGCCTACTCCTACGAATCTTACACAGCTTAAGAGATTCCTTGGTCTCTGTGAATTTTATAGGAGATTTGTTAAAAGATTTTCACAGCTTGATGCACACCTGACAGACCTTACTAGGAAAGGGGCTTTCACATGGACAGAGGCAGCTTAGAGAAGCTTTGATCATTTCAAGAAGGTGATGTCATCTTACCCAGTACTAGCTCTACCAGATTTCACAAGGCCATTTGAGCTTCATTGTGATGCATCAAGAGATGGGATCGGGGCAGTCCTAATGCAGGAGAAGCATCCCATTGTTTTTGAGAGTAGGAAGCTCCGTGGAGTGGAGAGGAGCTATTCCATCTATGATTGGGAGATGTTGGCTATAATGCATGCATTGGCCAAGTTTAGGTCCTACCTAGTTGGGGAAAAGTTTGTTATCAAAACCGATCACAACAACATCAAGTACTTCATGAACCAACATGATTTGAATGATAGACAACAGAAGTGGATCACGTAGTTGCAGGCTTATGACTTTGACATTGAGTTTGTCAAACGTAAGAAGAATGTGGTTGTAGATGCCTTATCCAAGAGGCCTCATATTTGTGCTCTAGCTGAGATTACAGGAGTTTGGAGAAATAAGATCATAGAAGAATATGCAAGGGACACTTGGGCTTCTGGAGTAGTTGCAGGCACCATACATGATGATTGCTATGTGGTGATGGAAGGATTGATAAAGTTTCAGGGTAGGATATATTTGATTCCTTCATCACAGTTTAAGGAAGTAATACTAAAGGCATTTCATGATGCACCTACAACTAGACATCTAGGGGTATTTAAGACCTACAGGTAGATCCGTGAGTGGTTCACATGGAAAGGGCTCAAGGATGATGTTCAGAAGTATGTCAGGGAGTGTACAATTTGCCAATAGAATAAGGGGTAGCACAGATATCCTGCAGGGTTGTTACAACCTTTGCCCATTCCAAATAGGAAATGGGAAAGTATTTCCATGGACTTCATCACCGAGTTACCACAAGTACAAGGGAAAGATTGCATCTATGTGATAGTTGATCGACTGACAAAGTTTTCTCACTTCTTTGCTATTCCATCCACTTATACAGCAGCACAGGTGGCTGATCTTTTCTTTAGAGAGATATTCAGATTACATGGGCTACCTACTTTTATTGTTAGTGATAGGGATAGTAAATTCATGAACACTTTTTGGCAAGAGTTGTTTAGGTTGTGTGGTACTGAACTTACACCTAGCACTAGTTATCATCCACAGACAGATGGGCAGACAGAGATTGTGAATAAATGGGTGGAAGGGTATCTAAGGAACTATGTGACTACACAACAGAGGGCTTGGGTCAAATGGCTACATATGGGAGAGTACTGTTATAACACCACTTATCATATGTCCATTAAGATGACTCCATTCATGGCACTATATGGCTATGAAGCACCTAGTTTCATGGATATGGTTTTGGGAGATAGTAGAGTGCCCAAAGCAAAAAACTTCTTGCAGGATAGTTAGGATATTTTGAGGGTGCTCAAGGAGAATATATAGCAAGCCCAAAATAAGCAAAAATTGTATGCTGACCAGCACCGGATAGAGCATAGCTTTGAAGTTGGGGGTATGGTTTACCTGAGGCTACAACCATATAAACAGTCATCACTCAAGAAAAGCGGAGCAGAGAAGTTGAAGCCTAGGTTTTATGGCCCCTACAAAGTGATCCGCAAGGTGGGTGAGGTTGCTTATGAGATAGAGCTTCCAGAGGATAGTCGGGTGCATAATGTGTTTCATGTGTCAAGGCTTAAGAAAGCCATCGGACAAAGAGTTGTGCCTTTAGCAAAATTACCACCATTAGATGAGGAGGGAAAGCTTGTATTAATTCCTAAGGCTATTCTAGATACTAGGGAAAGGACTCTACGAAGCAGGTTGACTAAAGAATATTTAGTCAAATGAAAATATCTGCCACAGGAAGATGCTACTTGGGAGAGTGAGCAGGTGCTACAACAAACAGGACTAAGATTTCTTGAGGACAAGTAATTTCAAGGAGGGCGGACCTGTAATGTTCCCACGTGTTAGTCTTCACGTTCTCCAAAGTCTAAGTGGAGGATAAGAAGAAATTAAATTAATTTCTTATAAAGTCATTCAATTAAAAATTAAAAGGTGACTTTGTATTTAATTAATTTAATTATTAATTACAAGGGAGTAGCTTCTAGGGTCTGTATTAATTATTGGAAGGACAGAAGCCTCTCGTGATTTAATTAATTATTGCTAGGGAGGAATTTCTAGGGTATGCATTAATTATTGGAAGGAGGAAGCTTCTAGCTCTTGCAATTAATTAATGTTTTAGTTCCTTCTAGAAGGATGAAGAAAAGGATAAATAGGGCTGAAAGTTTCATTGCTGATTATGGGATGGTTATGACTTGCATTTGATAAGAGCTTGGATGTGTGAATCACACTCCTTTTTTTGGTAATATAGGACGTTCATTCTCTGTTGTAACATTCTAGACGTCATTCCCTTAGGGTTTGGCCTTTGGAATACATCTCTTTGTAATTGATTGCAGCATTCGTAGCATTAATATAATTTCAGCCTTGGTTCAACTTTTGGGCATTCCTGGGTGTCCATTACAAACCAAATCATTGTGTTATGTGTTAAACTATTTATGCATGTGATGTATTTCATTTATGTTTCAACTTTTCATTTTTTATGGTAGATTTGTGAGATGAATTAGGTGTGGATTTGTGTAATTGGTTTTGAAGCTAAAAGTTTAAGATCCCAATTCACCTCCCCTCAGTAGCTTGTTTCCCATATACTTATTCCAATAGTTGCAACCAAGATTGGGCACTGAACTACTTCATATAATTTCTAGTCTTTGAAAACATTTTTTAATAATTCAAAATAATTATTTTATTATGAATTTGTAAGTAAGTGTTGATATTGGACACAATTTGGATGGTATACTTGCGACTATATGATGTCATTATGACATAAGCTACAATGGTATAATGCTTAAGGTCATGGTTCCTACAAACCACCAAGAATGCTAATCTTCTAAACAATTAAAATAATTGTTATCCAATAATTTTATTCTTATAATTAAAAATTGACTCTCCTTTTGTTTAGGCAATAATTGATCAATTCACAAAGCATCTTGTATCTAAGTGGTTCACTGATTTGTGGTATAAGAAACTAACACCTGATCAAGATGCTCAGAGGATTTTATAAACATAATTAATGAGGTTCTTGGAACATATTTATGCATGCCATAGATGCTAGACTTATTGATCTTTTGACAAGGTGGTGTCAATATAGAGATATCATGAATTTGCTATCTAAGAATCTAGAGCTTTATCAAGTGATATAAACCCATATTGGTAAAGAGGTGTTGAAAAATTTGTTTTGAGGTCACAATATGAAGAAAGGCATAAGAAAAACTTTTTTAGTAGAACTTATTGGACGCAAATGGATGAAACTCTATCAAATGATAGGTGTAAGTCAACATGCTCTATTGAAAGGGACGTGGAATAGAGTGTTTACAAATTGGGAGAGGGTTTTCAAGAAATTTTATGTCAATGGGGATGGAAGATCACAATGTTAGAGATTCTAGACATCCTACTATCAATGGGAAGAAAGGTAGGCAAGGTAAAGGTCTAAGCCATGTTGAAGGAAGCATATGCAAGGGATGATAATTTTATTAGCATGCAAGAGTTTATAGAACTCAATATTGAAGGAGCTTCTATTAAGGATTTGAAAAATACTTTAAGGGTGTTTGATTTGGACAAGAATGTATCCATTTTGATAGATGAGTTATGCCAAAGTTTTTAAAGAACAAGGAGCCCTTGTGAGTGATTATTTAACCAATAGTTGTATCCTATTTTCCATGCACAAGAAAGACATATCAATTGGCAATATTTTAGGGTTACAATATCCCCATAGATAGAAATTAAATTTAGTTTACAAAGTCTTACAAAAAAGATGACAACCATTTTGGTCGCAAAAACAAGACTTTTAGTAGGGATAAAAGCAAGCATCTCAAACATAGTGTCAAATGGAAATATAACATCAAAAATAGGGATTTTACCCAAAGTGAATGCGAAGGAAAGAAAATGATTTTCTTTCCCTTGAGGTAGTGGTGAATAACAATAGTGAGATGGAACTAGTAGCAAGAAATCATGGGTTTTGAATAGAGATTTTTACACATGTTTTTTGAAACCCTCAATTAGGATTCAAAAGAGTGAGGGGGATTTATCTTAGTTTCTAGTTTCTTTATGTTAATCATATTGTGGAGCTTCATAAGGAAGACAAAATGCTACCTACATTCAAAAAGCTAGTTAAAAGACAACAACCCAATAAAGGGTAAGATGCCTCGTATAGACTTAGCACAAACACAATACATTTGTGCAACAAGTGGATGGGTCTTCAAGTTTGCAAAAGGAGAAATTAAAGTGCGATTTGTTTTAGCTAGGATAAAACATCCAAACTAAAAAAAATAACACAAATTGAAGATTGAATTTGCTTGTAACCTTTTGTAAGCCCTTTTTCTCTATGACCTACAAAAACTCAAATTAACTACAAAGGAAAAACATAGGAACCATTAGTGTCAAAAATAATTTACTTTCTCACATACCAAAACAAGATTTTTCTCGCAACCTTAAGAAAACTGATTAAATAGCAGTGTCAAGAGAACAAACAATAAAACTACCCATTTTGAAGTAGAAGATAAAACTACATAATGATAGCAAGGTAAAAAATATTTCCATGTAAAAATTAGATCAAGCATTCAAAGTGGGGCAAATTTCTCCTACAACAATACCGACATTTCATTTAGAATTTAAGGCTCAAGGTAGTTTACTTTGAAACGAATATGAAGAATTGATATATAAATATCAAATCTAACCACTGTCAGGATGGAAACCCCTGATCCATCATTTAGCAGCAGACCATTTTTTGGTAGTGATTTTAGATACCACAACTTCCTCAAACTCAACAGATTCGAGAGCATCATCATGACAATTTTAGACACTCAAAGCACCCTTTGAAAACCAAGTCAGATCACAGAAAACCTCCTACCAAGTCATACAATAAAAGTGCTGGGCAAAGGGATGCTTGACACAAGTTTTATAGATCCAAGCATTATCTCCCCCTTGTACAAAGTATGTGGGATAAAGCCTCTTCAACTATTATCTGCGAGTCAATGCATTCCAAAGCTTCATTTTCCCCATAAAAAAACATTGCATTTCATCATTGATATCTTTAACCCGAGACACCACTTGCACATCGACCTAGGTCTCTGTCAATAGACTTGATAAGTCAAATTCATCCCCTCACAATGATCATCAAATAAGGAGATCTCCCTCTCGAATTGGTGGCCCATTCATTACTTGTCCTACAAGCCAATAGCAGTGTGCCAAACCAAAAAACTAGGAGGAAGAACCTTGACAAACACAATACGAAAAAGCATATTAAAATTTTGGAAAGTCCACAAGAAAACAAGAAGTATATATTTAGTCTATTAGCAACGAGGATTTTTAATGCCATCAACAACAATTTAATATTCAGGGATTAGTGTATTTTTTAATAATTTAATTCAAGGTAAGCAAACAAAGAGAATATAAGGCAATGAAGGGAATAGGAACTACAACGGATTTTATTTCAATCTTCAAACAGTGTCGAAATTATATAATATTTTATAACATTGATCAATGTTTCAAAAAGGGCATTGATTTCACAATAAGACAACCATTTCATTGATTAAGGAGTGATTTTAAGAGGTTTTTGGAGGATAAATCTCTAATTTTTTTTTGCATAATTAGAGTTAAATATCTCAAGAAGCATAAATCAAGGCTAAACGTGAAAGAGAATCATAATTTGGAGTGCATAAAAGGGAGAAATTTGGGCAAAAATTAAAAAATCAGACCTTAGAAAATTTAAAAGTGGTTATGATTGGAAATAACAATAAGAAAGTTAGGCAACAAAATACTACATAATTTACAAAGCAAAGCGAATTTATTTTTGTAGCATACATCCTATCAATATTTAAAAATGAAAGAAAAACAAAAAATGGCTTTGCCAAGAAAAAGAGCAAACTTCAATACAAACAACAAATCCAACTACTTTTACCAAACAAAATGTGCATTCCAGGACACGATTTTGATAGCAAAAAATAATTGATATCATACAAACAATTATTGAAGACCCAATAACTAGGAGTAAAGAAGTGCAAAAATAAGAGGAATCGTCAAAAGTATACAAAATTAATGACATTCAAAAGCAAGTGAAGAATGTCTTAGTTGAGAAGCAAAAAGCCCTCTTTGTAAAAACTAAATACGCAAAAAATGGATGGGATGCAGATCAAATATCAACCACCAGTTCAAAAATGACATTCAAATGAATAAGGAAAATTGCTACATCATAAGAAAAAAGATTAACAACAGAACCACGAGAGCAATGAAACAAACCACATGGAAATGAGGGCCAAGTAAAAAATAGTATTGAAGCAAGACAATATACTAAAGGAATTAGTAAAACAATTTGTAAACCAGAGCATTCGAGCATTAACCAGAGGGATATGGATAATATCCTAATTATTAGGAACGAGCATAGCAAATATAGATGTGTTGAGTGCAAAAATTTGGGGCTTTTTGCATTTTGGAATGGTCTAGAAACAAAGGAAGCACATCTAGAAAAATGAATCAAAGAATTTTTCTGTGAGCTAGTAAGTATATATTCCCAATCTAAGTGTTGAGTTTACCTTCATTACAAAAGTAAGGGTATTAGAGATAAATTTCTTTTAGGGCCTCTGTGTTTTTACAAAGGTTATAGTGTGAGTATTATTAACTAGAGTCCTAACTTTAATGTTAATACTATTAAAAAATTATGTCTTCTAACATGAATAACAATTAGATCATTACTAGTATAATTTTTATATTTTCATATATTCAGGCACGTATGTTTTTTCAATTGGTGAGTTTATAGGTTTTGAAGATAATTTTGAGAAAACAAATGAAGTTAAAACTTTAATAGATATGTAACCTGATTTACAAGAGGCAAAAACAATTAAAAAAATAACAAATAGATCATTTTACAACATAAGATATTCAAAAATTGAAGGATGTATCTACAACATAACCCTTTTAGAATTAGGATATAACATGGATCAAAAGGACTCAAGCTTTAATTTTTTTAGTAGAAACTCTTTCCTAAATTGGATCATCCTAAAACCATATAGGATGATAAAGAATAAGGAAATAAACTTTGCTCAAGAAAATATGTACCTATAAGTTAAACCCATAGCAAGATTGTCACATCAGCATAACCTTAGTTTATCAAAACCCAATTTAGCAAGTAAAATATGCCTTCGAGAAGAGGATATTAAGGAAGGGGAAATAGTGGAGGAAGATCATATCATGATAACAACCTTTGTCATAATAGTACTAAGAATCCAAGACATAAATAGTCTTCCACTAGAGATCTAAAAGATAATATTCATAATTATTTAAGTGGGGATGAAATACATACAAATGAGGAAAACAACTATGAGGAAAATATCAGTAGATTACAACAAATACTGAAGATGTCAAAGAAAACATGAATAAATACAGACAATTGACCTAAGACATTATCTTCATTCAAAAAAATCCCAACTTATCAATATGTTCTATCTACTCAAACATTGCACCTTTTTAAAGTGTAATTGGTAGTAAAACTCTTACTAACTTCAATGTAGAAATAAACTTTGTAAATAACTAATATAAATAAGACAGGAAAGGAAATATACTTTATCAGTCCCTGCCTATCTATAGGCAGGGTACTAATGTTTAGTGATGGTCATAATTAATTTTTACAATAGTTCTTTGTCTATTTCTAATGTTTATAAAGCAATTTATTTTCAAATTAAATTTTAAACAGTAATTTCTAATATATGATTGATCAATCATAATTTTGCCAGGGGGAAAATTTATTTTTTGATACAAAAATTTGACAAAATTCAATATCTAGAATGTTCCAATGTCTATTAGGCGAACATCATGGCCGCTATAATGGAAAAACAACACATCTTTGGGCTCTGCATGTTCTACCAAGTTCGTAAGGGCTCTCCTGATGTTGGCCCCTGTGGGCTCCTTGGATCTCTTATCTGTGTCGATCATCACTATTATGTTTTCCTCTTTGAATCCAAACCATTCAGTCAGGCAATTGTACATTCTCTTCACATCATTCACGCATCCCTTCAATTCTGCCTTGGTTCCCACATAATTACATCCAACTAGAACGACCTTCTTAGCCATAGCAATCTGATCAAACAGATCTCCCAAATCCCACTCTAAAACTCTCTCCACAAACGACAGATGATACTAAATTTTGTAGAGTCATTAAATGATCAAGCTTCCATTGTTTATTGTTCCTCTCCTTTGGCAGAGTGTTTTTAGTACGTTAGCACGTCAAAGTCATTTGATTGCTACAAGACCATTGTTAATTATGCGGGTGGCACTCTAGAAGGACATATTGTGGATAAAATCTGGGATTTTACTAGGTCCTCCAGGGTGGTGGGGCTATATTATCATTATTTCAGGTATGCCCATTTGTCAATGGTTTAGATCAAAATGAAAACTTTTTATTTATTAATGGAATTGTAATTAAGGATTTCCAATCATTTTCTCTTTCTAACAGGGAAAACTTCTCTTTCTAACAGGGGAAGAATTCCTGCTGCATCTACTTGCATTATACTTGCCGATAGATGGTTGTTACACTGACCATAGTAAAATTTAATAATAACAAGAATGGTGTGAGTCCCAATGTTGAGGAAGTCTCTCGAGAGCATCGTCAATTGGAGCTTTCAGCCCACCCAATATCAAAAAAACCCCTATTTTCATCTATTGGCAACCCTCGAACGATGTCGAACCTTCCAAAAATATTTAATAACAAAGTTTATCTATTTAAAGTATTTATCTTTTATATATATTATTATATTTTTTATTGTTTAATTTATACTATTTTTATTTTTTTGATTGGTAAATGACCGAAGCCTTTAGAATATATTTTATTAAAAAAAAATTATTTTACATGTCCTCTATTCAAACAGGCACTGGTAGGAAAGAATGGGGAAGAAAACCTCCAGTATTGCCCAAGACATACGTCTTAAAATTACAAAGTATCAAAGGGGCATACCCCCGATTAGAAATCTCAAAAATTCTTTGGAGTATACAACCGAGCAAATTTTAAATACAATAGATCCTTTATAAGGATAGATACATGTATTAATATACATATCGATTGAGACTTATAGCCATGTGAGGATTCCAACTAAATACCTTCTCTTGCTTAGTCCTGTAAACAACCACAATGAGACCACAAGACATGCTAGAAATAATTGATTTGTTAGAAATGTTAGCACCAAGTGAGGAATAGTCTGATCTGTAAGATTTGTAGGAACAAAAAAAATACCTTAGGAACTTAAACTATCACAATTATTAGTCAAAAGAGAATAATTGGCAGATTAACCCATAGACTATATCATACTCTTAACCAAAGCAGGGCATAATAGCAACTCCAAAAGAAAACATTATAGCTAATGCTTATAATCCATAAAATTGGGCCATTTCAAGACTAAAATTTCCTATGCCATAAGGATTAGAAGACCAATTAAAATTATCAAAATCTTAATGAAACATGGAGCTCCAGCAGTTAGGTGAATTTATTTATTAGAAGTGGTTGAGGTTAGAGTATTGGACTCATTAGTCTGAAACTTATCTCTGAATAAGATCATAATCGTAAGTACTGATAATTAAATTCCATATTTAGGCCAAGAGACTAAATTAAAAGGGGTCCTACAATCTAACTACCAAGAGGAACAAAGGGCAAGAATAAAGGCCTAGCCACAACAATATAGCGAAAAACAAAAAAACACCTAACCAAGATACATATAAGATCAGAACCAATAAACACCATATGTATAGATAGGCAAACAAACTCCACATGAAATATGCCAATAGAAGCACCCAATAAGAGACAAATATAATTCCATAAAGCTAAAAAGGGGAACACACTGATCATAGTGCATCTGAATATAAAAGCATAAGATACATCATTAAATTTACAGAGATCTTGCATTTGTAATGATCAACTTATAGAAATATTTTCATAAGCATATTCTAAAAAATGCTAAATCTCATCCATATAAAGTCTTGAATAAGATTAAGATTAGCAAAGTGATAAACTAAAACTAAATGATTGAAACAAAAGATAAAACATCACTGAATGCGTTTACCAAATGAAAGAAGTCATGAAGAAAACAGAGATGCCATCAAACAGAGGGATGCATCAAATACCGATACCCAGAGAATCGACCAAAGGAATCACCTAGATATATATATATATATATATATATATATATATATATATATATATATATATATATATATATATATATATAAACCTGTATATATAGAGAACATAATACATTAGAATATACTTACATACATATATCATTGTGATAAGAAAGTGCCAAGGATCACATTAAACTATATACCTAAGCGTACCCTCATGAATAAATACCAATTTGAATTCATATATATAGGTATATATATTTACATATATATGTCTATGTGATTCGCGAATCAAAAAGTCATGAGAAAAGTAAGGAGGGAGAAGCATGGCTAATGCCCTAGAGAAAACTGGGCCTATAATAATCATAGTGAAATTATGCTGAGAAAGAAGCCAAATACATAACTTAATGATAAAATCTAATTACCAACATAGATCAAATAAAAGTTGCTCATAGTAAAGGTAGCAGTTGTACATAAACCAAAATAAAGATGAGGGATAGCTAACTAAAAAAGAAAACCAAAATGGCCATAGACCCCTGTCTATCTAACTGTATTGTATCATCTATCACACCCGAGCCGATAACGTCTATACATAACCAAGTCTGAAACTAGGCAGCTAAGTTATTTAGGGTTTTTGAAAACCATAATGACTTCAGAGATTTCTTTAGAGTCTTCATACTGAAAGTTAGGCGAGAAAATAAGAGAATTAAGCTCCTTGCTAGATTTCTAAGTAATTTAGACTAAGATTTTGTTAAAAACAAGAGAAAATTTAGACTGAGTAATTTTGTTAATTTTAAGGAGATTAAAACCATCACCTCCTAGATTTGCCAGTTTATTTGCTTTTAGGTTACCTTCTCTGAAAATGTGAGTAAATTGAAATACCTTTAATTTTTCTAGGTGATTAAGAATTTCTTCTAGTTTTGAATTTAAAACCCAATTAGGAGTCACTCTTTTACGTAAAGCGTTGAGAACTATCTCGGAGTCTCCTTCTATAATCATCTTGGTTAAACCTAATTTTAGACATAATTTGATACCTTCAAGGAGGGCTTCAAGTTTGACTAAATTATTTGAGGTAGGTTCAATATGCTTAGCTCTTTTAATAATCCATCTCCCTACTTCGTTGTTGATTATACATCCAATGCCCAATTGTCCTGGATTGCCACGAGAAGCACCATCAAAATTAAGTTTATACCATCCTGGGGGAGGGGGTATCCATCTACAATTTTGCTTGGCTGTTGGATTCCTAGTAGAGTAAAGTTGAGGAGGATTGATTAAGTTTACCCACTTGTCTTTAATTATATTTTCCCATAAGGAGAAGGACCCTTCTTCAAATTATGAATTCCTAATATGAGAGTTGAGGGTTTCAATGATGCTAGCTTCAACTTTTTTGAATAGATTGATTACTTGTATTTCTTGATTCTTAAAAATTCTTCTGTTTTTCTCTTTCCATATTTCCTAGATGAGAATAGATGGGCAAATGTTCCATATCTTGCTATAGATGCCAAATTTTTTATCTTTAGGCCATCTTGTTAGGAGGTCCTTAAAAGTTTATGGGAGAGGAGAGGTCCAACCCAACCTTTGTCTGAGCCATTCCTAGCAGATTTTAGCAAATGAACAGTTATATAGTAAATGGTCTACTTCTTCATTGTCTTGTTTATAGAGAACACATCTCGATGGTCCCTGAATACCTCTTTTTTGTAAATTATCACTTGTGAGGATCTTTCCTTGAAAAGCTAGCCATAGAAAGAATCTTGCTTTGGGTAAGCAGGAGGCATCCCAATAGAGATTAAGTGGGATGTTGACCTCTTCCCATTTATGAGAACTAATAATAGCTTTGTATCCCTCTTTAACACTGTATTTACCTTCATTTGATGCTACCCAAATTAGTTTATCTTCCCTACTGATCTATTTGATTTTCTTGTTAGAGATCATTCTCCTAAAAGAGTCTTTAGCATCTAGATCTAGATCTAAATCATCTATTGATTTCCATATCCATTTCTTTTCTTCGTTAAGTGTCGTATAATCCTTTACTCTGTTTCCCCATAAGTTGGTGAGGATATTTTTGCATTTTTTTGGAAGTCATAGAGAATCTATAACAGGAGAGTCGTCCCAAGAGTCTTCCCAGAACAATGTTTCTTGTCCACTACCTATGTCCCATGAAAGATATTTAGTTATTAGATGTCTACTATTAGCTATAAAATTCCAACTATCAGAGCTGTTGGGAAGAGTTTTCATTTTGAAGATAGATAGGGGGTCATTAGCATTAAGATATTTATTGTACAGGATCTTAGCCCATTTTTGGTTTTGTTCCTTAAAAAACCTCCAAGTTAGCTTAGCGCCAAGAGCTTCATTTTGCCAATTTAGTTTCTTTATGCCTAAACCTCCCAACTCTTTTGGTTTACTAATTTTATCCCATTTGATAAGGGCCACCTTTTTGTCCTCATCATAATCTTTCCGAAGAAAGTTTCTCAGTTTTGCTTCTAGCTTATTATTGATGAGCGTAGGTAGAGGGAGGCAAGATAAAGTATAGATGGGTAAGGCTAAAAAGATTGCTCTAATTTTGGTGATTTTTCCAGCCTTGGTAAGCCATTTGTCCTTCCATCCTCCAATTTCTGAGTCTAGTTTAGTTAGAACCCGATTCCAGACTTTATGATGTTTATTTCCTCAAGATCAGTTGTGAGCTATATATTCTTAAAACTAGTATTGTATTCAATGTCTAATCTAAAAATTTCAAAAGTCTCAGATTCTTTTCTGAGGCAATTGATGTTATATATTGTAGAATTGGTGATGATTTTGATAGGGTCAAAAGAAAAAGAGTTGACTTTACTTTTAACTAGTAATCTGATGCTATTACAAAATTTACATGAAACATCAATTCCTATTAGGTCTCCCATAGAGGAGCCTATTTTTCTAAAAATTTCCAAATGCATTAGTTCAGGTGGAACCGACTGAAGGGTTATCCATGTAGGGATAAGGAAATTTAAGTTTTTCCTCCTTGCAGTCTGGAACACTCAAAAAAATTGATTGAATAACCTTTGAAAAACATTCTGATAGTTGTAAAAACTCTTTCTTAATCAACTCATTTGAACAATGTAGATAAGCTATTCTATTAGTAAAGTGAGAAATACTTACCTGTTCCAAACAAAAGTCTTCCAACCAATCAGTAAGATTGTTGAATTCTGCAATTGGGCCATTCCAATAGGTGAAGATGCCTAATTCCTAGCATTCTTTCCATCATTTTTCACTATATTGGTTACTTATAATGATCACATTCTCCTCTGGTTTTGTAGCTTTTTGTGCTAAACCCTTTTTAGGTTTTTCAGGAAAATCGATTGCTTTGAGATTATCTCTCCTACGGTGAGGAGGAGTATATGCCAGGGTAAATTTAGGGCTTTTTAGAACCGAGCAAGGGTCATGTGTTGTCAAATTAGCTAAGCCAGTGCTAGGCTTTTGAGCAAACCCTTGTTTCACATATTTGGTGAGACTCAAAAATTTCATTTGTTGATCAATTTTTTCAGTCAAAAAAATAATTGGACATGAATTAAATACCTTTGTGTCCGGAATTGAAGCAGCTTGATATGTATTTGTAGTATTCAAACTTGCTTTCTTACTTTCTTCTTGACTGCTTTCCCTTTCCAGTGCCCTAAATTTTTCTAATGGTTGAAATGAGTTAGATGTTTTAAGTGTAGAGACCTTCAATTTTTCAGAGTGTTGACGCCATGAGCATCCTTTTTCCTTCTGCTGTCGAGAAGTGTTTTCGACTGGTTTTGAAGCATGCTTTGGAAAACTTTGATTTTCCTTATTATTATTGAAATTAGGTCTTTGCTCTTTTTGTTTTGGTTGAAACCAATGATGATGTTCACTATACGTCATATTCATAGGTAGAGCTCCATTTAATTTATATTAGTTATGTACATTATATTTTTAAAATATAAAATATAAAATTATGAAGTGTAACAATTTTTAGATATATGATAAATGTTTATATTATGAAATAGATTGTTATTAATTTACTTGTATTAAGGACAAATATAACACAAATTAATTATATTTAAATATCTATAAAATTATAATGTATATTGAAATTATATATATTAGACATTTACACAAAGATTATATAGTACATTGAAAAATATAATTAGTGAATAAAAACAAGGTTTGACAATTAAAAATAATGTAAATATATTTATGTATTTTTTAAAAAGTGCCTTCATTTTACATTTCTAATGTTCCTAATTCTCCAACATAAATATGATTTTTTTATTTAATTATGACTCAACTATTGCACAAATTTATCTTTCTTCTTTGACGTGAGGCAGGGACTCAAGCTCCACCAGAGCTCTTGTTAAATAAAATTACGATGTTTATAACTACACATATAATGAAGTGAAAGATTTTAACCAAAAGTCCAACAATTTAATACAATTGATATATAACTTATAAAAAAGATTGCCGAATGTCAGATCAACAAATGGGCAGAAAAAGAAGGTAAGAGAGCAAGAGGGCAAGCCGATTTCAGATTCAAACACTCCACAATTGATCATTGCATCACTCTTTGACACATAACAGAGAAAGTGTGAGACAAGCAGGGATGCTCTTTATTTCCTACCTTGTTTGAGTTGTACACCAATAATTTAGAAGCTTGGTTAGATAAAACTGAGGGGGAGGGCGTTCCCCTGGCAGGGTACGTAGTGAAGCTTCTTCTATATGCTGATGATCTTATTTTGATATAAAAAATGATGCAAAGGCTAAGAGATCATTTAGGAGCTTTAGAGAAATTCTGTTAGGAAGTTGGGATACAGGTGAATATTACTAAAATCAAAGTCTTGATTTTTTCTTTAAGGAGAAAAGAAAAGAAAATCACATTCCTGTTTGAAGGCAAATCGTTGGAAATTGTGAAAGAATACAAATATCTTGGGATTGACTTCCATTATAAACTAAGCTAGGAAAAAGGATTCAAGGGGCTGGAAAGCTTCATTTTTACTCCAAAATAGATGCAGGACAACGAAACTATGATATTGAAAAACCAAGAAGACTCTTTGGTTTGTTGGTCACACCGGTGGTTCTTTATGGTTGCAAGGTGTGTGGGGCAGTGGGGCGGGGGGTAGTGTGTCAAAATTGGGGTGGAGACAAATAGAGAGAATTCAGAAACAATTAATCACAAGTAATCTCAAAGTCAAGAGTTGTGTGCTTTATGAAATTCCTTTGGTTGAGGTCGAGTCTTTTCTGTCAGAGGCTTCAACGGTAATCCAATTACTTAGGTACCTACAGAAGATTGAAAACATGCAGGATCATCGTTGATCGAAAATTGTGAAAGGAGGGGCTCTTAATTGGAGGAAGAAAACATGGATGAAGCAAAACATGAAATGGTTGACTAAATGGAACAAGAAGTTCAAAGATTGCTCGAACACAAATGAGGACATAAGAAAGTTTGTCAGAGGGAAGTTTCACTATGTCATGTGGAACAATAATATGAGTAGAAAAAAAGCCTATTAGATATTAAAGAATTTAATCCCACTTAGCGAAAAAAAGGTACCTTGGGGCTGCTATTAAAGGAAAAATAGGGTTATTAGTGGTACAATTTTCATCCCCTGAGGTGCGAGACGGGAAGATGGAAGAGACCCAAAGAGGCTTGGGAGTAGAGAATTTGCTCATTTTGCAAGTCTGGAGTGGTTGAAATGGAATGACATTTTCTCTCAGAACGCACAACATAAGACAACATTCGATCTCTCTATCTTGAAGGTAGACAACATACATATCTTATTTGAAGAAGACAAGATAAACCAGATAAGATCCACATGAAAAAATTAAAAATGGAATGAAATTCAGATATTATCTAGTCCAGTTGTTCCTCGGTCCCTTAAACCTTAAACTACTCTGATTTTATGGACTTCGTTAAAAAGCATTCATTCAACCTAAAAAGCAGTTCTTCGTCTGCAATTCCCCGTTCTAGTCAAACTTTGAAGAGTTCTTATTTTCCCATCCCCACGCTCGTCTCCCGAAAGAAAAAGACATTTATGTTTTTGGACTGTGAGGTAGCCCTCCAATTAGCATTTGTATTGAGGTGAGCAGGTGCCTGAAAATGGAGGAAAGTAGCACAAGTGGCATTCCAAAGGCGGAGGTGAAGGCGATGGAGATGCATAGGTCGTCGTCGCGGCCTCAGCTGGACGTGAGCGGGGCGGCCATTCAGGGCAACTTTGAAGACCGCAATCCTACTATTCTTCTCCCCAATCAGTCTGATGACATTTCCCATTTTGCAATCGACATTGGAGGTATGCAATCCTCCATTTAACCATCAATGACAGTGTCATAATGTCTGCCTATGCCACTGTAATTCATATATGCGATGAACAGGATCCTTAATAAAGATTGTATACTTCTCGAGGCATGCGGAGGTGGAGTCGGAGTTGGAGGATCGTAATAAAAGGTCGCCCAGATCAATAGCAAGACGTCGCTCTCCCATTCTGGGCGGCCGTCTTCACTTTGTTAGATTCGAGACCAGCAAATTAGAGGATTGTCTCAACTTTATTCAGTCCAAGAACCTTCACCATGGTATCTTCTTATTACTTTCTTGACCTGATAATTTAATGCTATATGCAACTGAACAAACCATTACGCATCAATTACATTCATGAGCTTGCTAATTCAAAACTTTGAATTCGCATATGAGCACCTGAAGGCTTACTAGTTCATACAATGTAATAATTACCAATGCAAGTGGTATTCTGCTTTTAGATTGTAGCAATGAGCCTTATCAGCTCTAATTCAGCAAATGGATTTTGTTGTGGGCTTTTGCGAGCTTACTGTTTTGTACAATATAATGATTATCAGTGCAAATGTCATCTTGCTTTAGATTGCACGGTCCAATTTCTCAAGGACCAATTGAAGCAAAACTTAGATTTTTACAGTTACGATCACACTGAAGGGTGTAGGCATGTAACCCATTTACTCCGTTTTCGAGCAACCAATAAACTCTGAGAGCTTTTTATATATGCATTCTAGGTTCATTGGCGGCTTGTTTGTACACTATTGTTTAACTGAACAAGTTTATGTTTTCATTCTGTAATTTCAAGGGCTACCGATAAGTACAAGCAACGGGATAAGCCATCACGGGTTCGTACCACCATGTCAACCATCTCTGTTACAATTCAAACTGCAGTCTGCGATTGAAACTGTATCTGACACTAGTAAAAATATTAACTGAATTTCGAAAACAGAAAATTCTCAAATCAAAATATCCTAGTAATAAAATACATTCTTATCGTTTCTTTCACCAATGCATAAGACAGTTAAAACTTCCTTAAGACGTTATATATGCAATCATTTCCAAAATTGTGACCTTCTCAGCAAGTGATGCGGAGATAGCTGCGCGAGTTCTTGAACAGGCATTGTTAAGGGAGTAAATTTGCAGTTTTGAAATTTATTAGAAAAAATAGATCGCAGAGTTTTGGGGTGTTTTCAGCGGTATAGGCAAATGCAGTTGATGTTCATAAAAAATATTTGCAATGGCTGGTAGAGGAGCAAGGATGTGAATACCTCAGGCTCATATGTTCTTTGGTTTGCGAAATAAGTAATTGGTGTAATTCGAAGGGCTGAAGAATTTTGTGTCCTTGCCAAATTAAGCTAAGCTTTGTCTGCACAAATCTTTGTATCCTGGCTATCTTAGATTGGAATTCCTCTCATGGTACTCATCGTGTCTCAGTCAACTGTTGCTATTCACAAGAAGTATTTCGCAGTTATTATGTCGTGTAGTGTTGAGACTACCGTGTGAAGTTTAGACTGCCAAGGTTATACAACATAACCACCGTTGCTGATTATAGTATGAAGGAAATAACGTCCGAGGGAGTCATGTTTGAGATTGTTTATGAAGGACCAAAAAACAACACAGAGACGGTTCAGCTTCCATATATATAGCCCAAACACTAGTTGTGAACAGATTTGGTTTGATGCCTTTCCTACAGTAGAGGATTGAAGGACTCGGTATTACCACAGTAGTGTATGCAAATATGGTTGGAGTGTACTTGGCTCTATAAACATCGTATAGGACAATTTTTCAAGCATAGGGAGTTGGATTTAGTGCTGATAGTAAGAGCAATCTACCTGTTAATGTCTGTGTAGTTTCAGTCGGATAATATTGCACTGAAGATATTTGTATATATATAAACACTATGTATATATATGAGATATATACTTAATTTATTTAATGTATACATATATTAGATGTTATATATATATATAAGTTATTATCTTACTCTTAATTGTGACAATAAGCAAAAGTTTATCTTACTCTTAATCGTGACAATAAGCAAAATGTTAATGATAACTAATTAGAGTTAAGAGACATGCCTCTTAACATTATATACATATGCTTTGAGAAGGTAACTTGAAAAACACAAAAAATCTACAAGTGTTATTACAAGTTATAGTAAAGATAAAACGATCCTACTAAGTTACCAAATTCACTCCTCAGCATGCAAATTTGACATTCGATTTGTAGCTAATTCGAAGTCGGTTTCGGTTCTTGTCAAATTTGTCATTTGTCTAATGATTTCCCTGCAGATTCTCTTTTTCAGACCTTGGACGAATTTGGGTGAATGTCGAGCGAATTTTGTAGTTGACAGAAGAACCCAAGAGGAATTTGGAGTGAATTTGGGTGTGCAACTAAAAAAGTTTGACTTTTTTATGTTTTTATTGTTTTGAAAAGGCATTTTTTTGGGTTAAATATTGATTTACTATCCAACCAACCTAATCCCAAAACACGCCCGCACTTCATATAGTGGTGTATGAACTTATTTGCTGCATCATAATTTTACGTATATGTATTATAAAAATAAATAAATAAATCTTGTATGGACGAACCCAAACTGAACCCAAACCCAGCCCCAAAATTTTTTGATCGAATTTCAAACCCGAATGTCGAACCTGCATCCGAACTAGAATCCGAACTGGCAACTTAGCGATCCTATTTTGATCCTATTTTAACATGGTATCAAAGCACGTTGAGCATAAAAAGAGATAGAAATTGATTTGAAATAAAATCAACATATAGAATATTGTTGGATGAAATAATTCCATATATATATATTCTAGTGTGATACCATCAGATGTGATTTCTCGCAAAAGTCAAGATAGATTCAAGCTAAGGATAAAAGATGTGGAAAAACTTGATAGAATTGTGAGCCACAAATCAGAGATGGGATAACTATGACGAATAATCAGAATGCCTCAAGAATATCGTGTCCATGTGGTGGGCACTCGAGCAATACAAGTTCTCCTAAATAATGATAATGCCATGCTATGCACTATTATCGTGGCAATCCAGTTTACTTGAACAGCTTGGCATCTCACTACAGTTAGAGAACAAAATAGAGAGAAATTTATTTAATCAAACCATCATTCCATATCCTCACAACCAGATAATCAGGAATTCATGGACCTCTAGAAAGGAAGAATAGGACAATTATAGAAGCCGCAAGAGCTATAAAATTTGATCAAAATCTAGAATATTATATTTGGGTAGAAGCCTCTTGTACTGCTGCTGTCTATATTCAAAATAGAAGTCCTCACTCCTACTTTAAAGATAAAACTCTTGAAGAAGTCTTTACTAAGGTTAAACCTAATATAAGTCATCTTAGGATTTTTGGGTGCCCAATATATATACATGTTCCAAAAGAAAAGAGAACTAAGTTAGAACTCTCCGGGAGGAAAGATATTTTTGTAGGGTATAGTGAAACATCTAAAGCATATGGGATTTCCATACCTGGTTAGAAAAATATTGAACTTAGTAGGGATGTAATTTTTGAAAAAGATTTAGCATTCAAAAGAGCCCTAAGTTTTGCAGATCCCTCTCCTTTACCTAGTTCTGAAAGAAATATTGAATCTAAGTCTTAGAGGGAGAACATTGAAGAGATTGAAGATGAAATTCAAAATCTCAATCTTGAAGAAACTCAAAATTCTAAGAAAAGACCACTTTGGGCCATTAAGACAGTAGAGGAAGCAGAAGACTTTGTTGCACCATTTGGAACCTTTAGAGAAAGCAAAAGACCCAAAAGGTTTTTTAGTTATGTAACAAACATGAATGATTTGTTTAAATCAGAACCAATCAATGTTTCAGATGCTGTTAAACATATAGCTTGGAAGGATGCCATGATAGAAGAATACCAATCCATTATAAAGAATGATGTTTGGGAAATTGTTCCCAGACTTGAAAAAAAATTTGTTGTTTCTTCCAAGTGGATATTTAAAATCAAGCATGTTGTTGATGATAGCATTGAAAAATATAAAGCCAGATTTGTAGTCAGGGGATTCTCTCAGAAAGAGTGGATTGATTATGAAGAAACCTTTGCTCCTGTTGCCAGATACACCTTTGTAAGTGCAGTCCTAGCTATTGTAGCATCCAAGAGATGGAAAGTACATCAGATGGATGTAAAAACAACATTTCTGAATGGAAAGATTACATAAGAGGTATATTTGGAGCAACCAAAAGGATTTGAAACTCATAACCCTAAAGTTTTTGTTTGCAGGCTCAAGAAAGCTCTCTATGGGCTTAAACAGACTCCAAGGGTATGGTATGAAAGAATTGATAAATATCTCACTAGCTTAGGATTCTCCAAGAATGAAGCTGATCCAAATCTATATTATAAAAGGAATAAAGATGATTTTGATATTGTATATTGATGATTTACTAATAATAGGTGATGATCATCTCATAGATCAATGAAAGAAAGATCTATTCAAAGAATTTGAGATGAAAGATTTAGGAATCCTTCGTTACTTCTTAGGACTAGAAGTATGGTAGATTTTTGACAACATCATACTTAATCAAGGAAAGTATACATTAGACATCTTGAAGAGATTTGGAATGTGGAACTGCAGGCCTGTGTCTTCTCCCATGGAGACTAATTTACATAAACTTAAGGAAGCAACAACAAAATCACCTTCCATAGATTCTACTCTTTATAGAGAGATGATTGGGTCCCTTATGTACTTGGTAAATACAAGACCTGATATTTGCTATGCTGTAAATGCATTAAGTCAGTTTATGTATGAGCCAAAGGAGATTCACCTAGTTGTAGTCAAACACATCATGAGATACTTGCAAGGCACTCTTAACCTTGGGCTCAAGTATGAGAAAGTTGAATTGGATCTACATGGATACATAGACTTAGATTGGGTTGGATGTGTTACTGACAGGAAAAACACTTCAGGATGTTGTTTCAGTTTAGGCTCAGCGATGATATCATGAATATGCAAAAAATAGTCTTTAGTAGCACAAAGTTCCACAGAAGCCGAATACATTGCAACAACAATGGCTTCTCGGGAAACAATTTGGCTTAGGAAGTTACTTGTGGGATTATTTGGTCAAGTCATGAATCCTACGATTATTCATTGTGATAATCAGAGTTCTATCAAGCTTTCTGTGAATCCAGACTTCCATGACATGTCCAAGCATATTGAAATTCTTTACCATTATGTAAGAGATATGGTAGACAGGAATACTGTAAAATTGGAATACATTTGCACTGCAGATTAGACAACAGATATTCTTACCAAACCTCTCTCATGAGTGAAGATAGATCACTTCAGGAAAAGACTTGGTATGGTTGAATTATAATACATTTGTATTCTTCAAATTATTAATCAAATAATTTTATTGTCAGGCTATTGATTGTTATGGGCTCCACCGTTTGTATTCATTATTTAAGACGTGACGATCTCTAAGATAATGAATACTTGTATAAAAGACATTATGAGAGATGACGATCTCTTAGATAATGTGCTGAATAGTAGAGATCTACTCTCAAATCTAGATGAGTTCAAGATCACATTGTGATGTAGACATTTTTATGTCTATGATTCACAACTTGGATAAAGGAAGAATTTTATTATTTTCCAAAGTTTATCCTATGTTCTGGTAGATCTTAACTTAGGATCATGTTGTGATATAGGAAAGCCAGTACCTATGAATCACAACTTGGATAAATGAAGAATTTAATTATTCTCCAGATTTTATCCTGTATATTGCATTCCATGCAATATCATTATTACTAGTGTAAGTGATAAGTCATATCACAGGTATAGTAATATGACATAGTATCATGTGTTCAATGATACCTCATGCTTAGAAGATTCAGATAGATATAGAGTATCAATCTATGCTTATTCATATTAATTGATGATGCTAGATATGTTATCTCTCAGTATAATTATCAAGTTAAAAGGGAGTGTTAATTCTGTAACATTGAAATTGTACTGGTCTGATGGAATAGATCGTACAGATCTGATTATGCATAAGATGCTTTTGTAAAGAAAGACCGATAAATATAATTGTTTAGTTCTCAAGTATGATCGGCATCTCCCTTGGGGTAATCTTTTTTTAGTTTAACCTTGAACAAAACTAGTTAGTTTAATTACTAATTAATGTATTCCCTAATAGGTGCCGATTTTGAGAGAACAATTTTGTCCGACCTAGAGAGGGACATGTCCCTTCTAGTGACATTCCCCTTGGGTGCCATATTTATGGAGGTTATGTTTGTGGATAAAGGACACACAACAAATCTAAGTCTGCTCCTTTATCATACATTACCTCATACGAATTATAGCAGGATATACATATAATTGCAGAACTATTATCTCATAAAGAAGAAGGACCAATATTCAATCTGAAATTGATCAAGACAATCTCCAGCACTAAGAAGGTATTATATCAGTTTGAATTAGTTGCAGAATTTGTAGAATATTTACAATCAAAAAGGGTATTTGGTGAATAGTAGGTGTTGATATTTTGATAGGCCAATACCATTATGATATCATATAATGGAAGTCTTTTGATCAAAGATTTCCTTGATGTGGTTTCCAAATTTTGCCAATGGTGTAACATTTTACCTATATGTTTATCCTCCCCAACTAAGAGGGAGTGTTAATGTTAGTGTAGTTTTAGTTGGATAATATTGCACTAAAGATATTGTAGTCGGAATAAAGTAACTATTATGTTTAGTACTTGTTAAAGCTAGTCGGGTTGGGTAGGTAGGTGGTGAGGAAATGCGTCAACTAAGAGAGAGTGTTAATGTTAGTGTAGTTTCAGTCGAATAATATTGCACTAAAGATATTGTAGTCGGAATAAAGTAACTATTATGTTTAGTACTTGTTAAAGCTAGTCGGGCTGGGTAGTTAGGTGGTGAGGAAATGTGTCAGTTGATTTCCAACTAACTGTGTTAGAATCTGAAAAGATTAATAACCCAAAAAACTAGTGCAAAGAGTAAATATCTAAACTATGAATGCAAATGATACAAAATCAAAATAACATCATAGAGTTAGTCTCCAAGAGAGTAATGCAAATGCTGAAAACAAAATAGCATTAAGAGGATGCAGAAATAAGAGATACAAATACAAGCCAGGTAGCATGCTTATATAGGCTACGAAGAGGGAGGAGGTGGCAACACCAACCAATGAGGAGCAACCACCTATCGGACTAAAGATAGCAAAGTATCTTCCCAAGATAGCTAATGGATGCTCACATGTAGGAAGGTGACACCTCACAACCATTCACCTAATAAGACATGCTTTATTAACCTAAGCAAGATTATTAAAAGTGTAGGAAAAACCTAGCAAAATAGGGAAAATAAAAAAACTACACTAACACCCCCCCATAAGCGAAGCTTAGGTGGATGCTAACCTAGCAAGGCTATGAAAGCAAGAAAATGGGTCCCGGCAACAAGGCCTTATCAGGTACCCAATACAAGAAAAAGAACTAGATGAAGGAAACTAAGCCTCCAATCTAGGAAATGTCCCAAAGAGAGGAACAAAAAAGAGCATGAAGCATCTCTGAAGCATGAAGCTGCAAACTCTGTCAAAATGCTGATCTGTAGAACCTCCATGGAAATAGAAGGCACGAACCATCAACCAAAGAAGCAAAGAACAACAAGTGAACCCCCCCATAATGCTGAATAGGGAGAGGGGTGACAGGAACACTGAAATGCAATGCCAAAAACATCTGCAAGAAGAAGAATCAGGAACACCAATAGTGCAATAGAAGTACAAGCACAGGATAAAGGGCAGTGTCACCGACACACTGCATGGGCTAATGTCGTGGAAGAAATATTCACTTGACAAAGGTGGATGAGCACAAAATGGCAAAACATCATGACCCCCCATGGCACTTTATAACTGAGTGCGAGTACAAACAAACACAAGGTGTACAAGATCCCAGATATGCAAAAGCAGGCACTTTATCTCAGTGCGTTTACAAAAAAAAGAATGCAACAGAATAGAAGCATACAATGCTCAGAATTCAGAAAGAAGAGTGTGCTAAAAGAACAGAAGAAGAGATTCCAAGACCTGTAGAATCCAAGTAATCCGCCAGAGTGCGAAAGTGCAAAACTCGAAGGAGAAAGAACCTAGAGAAAAATTTGGATAAAAGACCTCTGCAACTGAATAACTCATAAAACCAGCTTTCCAACGATATTTGGTGAGCCCAAAAAAGAGTCCGAATGAGCGAGATATGGCTCCCGGAAGACAAAATAGGCAACCAAACTGTAGCAAAAATCAAAAGAACTTGTACCATCATCTCCATCTCAGAACCAGCTTTCCAACGCATTTTTCGGATCGAAAAAATATGTCTGTATGCTCAAGTTACGGAAAAAAAATCGACAGGGCCTCCTCATGAAGAGCATAGGCTAAAAGTGAAACTTGGGCACAATAATCAAGGAAACAAATAGCACCACTGCGATCTACTCGAAAAATCATGCACTTTCAAAAAAAGAATTGCTTCGATACGAGGTCGTATGAGAAAGTTATGATCCTCCGAAGTTTCCAAAATGAGAACTGTGCACAGTCACGGCTGAGAATCTGCAATTTTTGAAGAATTCATGCATGAAAATTAAAAAATAACTCCACTAGTGGATAGAGCACAAAAAAATAGCCAAGTTCATAACAAGAATCATCAAAATCGCAGTCCGTATGAGCAAGAACGAGACATTTGAAAACTGCATTCAAATTTGCGGCTGCCAACGGAGAGGGGTATGGCTGTAGCTTTGCATGCTCGATTCTGAAAAATATACAGCTTGCATGCAAAATCTAAAAGATACCCAGATGGTTTTTCGGGCCTGCGAACAAAACCCTGAAAGCGTTTTTCTTGTTAATGAACAAAAGATGTTGCTGTAGTGTAAATCAGACGCCTTTAACAGTAAAAAACGGCTCCAAAAATTAGAAAACGACCCCAGCAACCAAAATATGACATGCAAATGCTGGATTAGCTTCTTAAGTCCATCAATGGCATGCTGGAACCTGCAAAACTGATTGAAAACTCCAAATATGCAAGTTGGTTGTCAGATTTGAGATTGAAACCCCAGAGAAAAATTGTTTTTGTCAAAACTTTTCTGATTCTCAGGATTATCCAAAGATGCAAGAGAATAGCATACTTCGTTTTTCAAAAAACTACAATAAAGTTTATTTGCCCCCCCCGAATCTCTCAAATAAGGAAACTAAAATCTACTTTTGCACATAGAAAAGCTCTGATACCATGTTAGAATCTGAAAAGATTAATAACCCAAAAAACTAGTGCAAAGAATAAATATCTAAACTATGAATGCAAATGATACAAAATCAAAATAGCATCATAGAGTTAGTCTCCAAGAGAGTAATGCAAATGCGGAAAACAAAATAGCATTAAGAGGATGCAAAAATAAGAGATACAAATACAAGCCAGGTAGCATGCTTATATAGGCTAGGAAGAGGGAGGAGGTGGCAACACTAACCAATGAGGAGCAACCACCTATCGGACTAAAGATAGCAAAGTATCTTCCCAAGATAGCTAATGGATGCTCACATGTAGGAAGGTGACACCTCACAACCATTCACCTAATAAGACATGCTTTATTAACCTAAGCGAGATTATTAAAAGTGTAGGAAAAACTTAGCAAAATAAGAAAAATAAAAAAACTACACTAACAAACTGACCCTTCTATAAATGTCTGGAACATTGGTAATGTACTCATGTTGGTTTTTGGTATTAATAAAGAAATCATTTCCTTGCATACTAGTATTGTGGTATGAATGGTATGTTTAGGTTTTACTTCATATGCATAAATTGGACCATTCTGTGTACGTGTGAAATTACATTTTTGGCACTGTTGCCTAAGTCCGAATTTGAAGGTTGACAGGATGGAGTAATGGGAAGGCCCTTTGTACCGCTCATCCAAGTAACAAATAATGACGGGGAAGAGGAGGAAATAACCAGGGAAGATCAGTTGACACGTGATCTGGTAACGGCCTGGGAAGTTGCGGTCGATTAGTACGTACAAAGGGAAGTCCATGAGAAAACGGTCCTTGAAAGTACGGTATGTGATGAACTTTCGGTGCCACCAACAGTGTATGATCTCCTAGGAGAGATCCCTCGCCTGTTAGCACGAGATTTGTTACGAGTGGAAGAGGAAAGAGCCAAGACACAAAGGGAAAGGAGGAGACAAGTATTACAACAATTTGCGGAAAGGAGGACGGGGGAGCGTGAAGAATGCGAAGATTCCAAAAAGGGAAACAAACATTAAAATGATTCATGCCCTTGATTCCAAATATATATCCCAGGTGAGCACAGGGAGAAGAAACTGAGGAAGAAGTCGCCTTGAGGATACTACGTCTCCAGCAGTAGGAGAGACGTCGTAGTTGGAAAGGAGGACAAGGGGATTCCATGAGAATCCAATAAGGGTTGATCAAGCATACAATTGAAGGTATAGCAAATTTGGTCATCTCTGAGACATCGACAAGGAAGTCAGGATACAAAAATCCAAAGATGCCGGTAGGAAGAGACTTCCAATAGGAGCAAAGTCAAGAAGGGGATACTTTTAGTAGTTCCTCCTCGAGAAGGAACTTCCAGTCAGGAGGGAGTGTTCCATTGGGAGGTAGTGTTCCTTTGGGAGGAAGTGTTCCATCGGGAAGTGTTCCATTGGAAGGTGTTCACATAATGGCAATAGACAAACAAAAATTACCAAGGTTCACAGGGGATGGCTCGGAGGATCCTGCTTGCCACTGTAAAACATGTATAACAATATGGCAAGCGAATGGACAAAATGATGCGGTGGAATGGTTAAAAGCCTTTCTAGCCACATTAAGGGGTATCGCCATTGATCGGTATACGGATTTGGAGGCAGCAAAGAAAAACATATGGAATAACATCCGCATAGCCTTCAAGGAAGAATTTAGACTTTTGAGAGATGACGATGAAATAGTAACGAAGATTTATAACACAAGACAAGGGAAGAGTGAATCTGTCAAAGCCTATAGCAGAAGAATGAAAGAGTTGATAGGAAAACTAGATAACAAGCTGATAGATGGACTAAAGAAACAATGGTTCATCAAAGGATTAACACCATCTCTTAGGAGAAAGATGAAGATAGTCCCACCACTGACCTTTGCAGATGCATGTACCCATGCCATGAATATAGAGAGCGAGAGTAAAACTTCCAAGGCAAGAAGGCATGGAAGCTCAAGTGAAAGCTCGAAGAAGAGCGAAGAAGAATCCAAAACCATTCTTGCCTTGAGAAAAGACTTGAGGCGTTTGATGAAGGAAGTGGTAGGGAGTAAGGAAGAAAAGAAAAAGGGAGAGAACTTTAGTGTACGGAGAGTGAAAAAGAAGGCCATAGTAGAGGAGCATGCCCGAAGAAAGCATTTTGTGAGATTTTTTAGGTACTCGGGCATGAAATTAAAGATTGCCCCTATAACTTGAAAACAAGGACCACCCAAGTATTCTTGACCCAAGGGGGGCAATTCACACCTCCCTCCACTCTGCCGAAGAACACAGATACAAAAGCCTCACCTGGAGGATGTAGAAACAACAGGAGAGTAAGTAACAATAATAGCAATAACAACACACCGTAGAGACCACTCCAGTATGATTCCAAGGTCAGGCCGATGATTCAGTGTAGGAGATGTAATGAATGTGAACACTTTGCACGAGGTTGTCAAAGCGGAGGAGGAGAAAATGTAGGGATGCTTTGCAAATGGTGTGGGCCAGGCAACCATGAGGATGCAAACTGCCTGAGACAAAAGGGAGTAAATATGCTAGATATTGATGATCTAGAAGGCAAGATTCTTGTAGTCACCAAGATGCAAGCCAGAAAATTAACCTATCCGGATGCTACTACAGAGACCAAAAGATTTTAGGAAACAAAGAAACACATTCAAGATAGCATGAGAGGAAGGAAAGATAAAGCAAGAGAAGCCTACTTCAAATAGGGGTGTAACGAATATTGTGCAGCAAGTCTTGGAAACTGCTATCCCAGTGAAAATAGGTGATTTATTAGAAACACTACCCCAACTGCAGGTAGCACTAACACAGGGGGCAAACCCGAATTTGATAACCCCAAAGAAAGAAAAGAAGGGAGAAGTACGTACAGAATACAATACATTGTTCACCATAGGGATGGGGAGAACACCGGCGGTAGTAGAGATGGAGATATTAGGGTCCAAACTCTCAAATACTATTGTGGATGGAGGTTCTAGTGTAAATGTCTTATCAAAAGTATCGTGGAAGGAAATAGGGAAACCTACACTCTGGCCTCCAACATTTTAACTAGTGGAAGTGGACCAACATGGAATCAAGAGTCTAGGAATGCTGATGGGACAAAAAGTCATCGTTTGTATGCAACAATTTTTTATTGATTTTGTGGTTATCACTCTAGAGAAGAAAGGATATGATGCTTTATTAGGAAGGTGATGGCTGGTTGCAGCAAAAGCTACCCATAACTGGAAATGAAACACTATCTATTGAGTCAGAAGGAAGAAAGTACATCATAGATCTCAAGAACTAGTCAGTAAGTCAGGACTTGGCATTAGACTCCAAAGGAGAAGACTATGGAGGGATGGAACCAGATGAGGAAGGAGAACTTAGATTAGGGGAATGCTCAGAAGACGACACAAGTTCCCTTAATGGATTATTTCATTGGTAGATGGGAGACTATGAAGTTTTCCATGCGGAATGTAATATTCTGGAAGTACAAGAATCTGAGTCAAAGGAACAATACTTGGAAGGGTACACAAAGTATAAGGAAGGGATGGCAACCCTCAACAAGACACCTGCACACATTTTTGAACAAAAGGTGGAATACGAAGAGGCCAAGCTCCAGGCATTGAACCTCGGAGAAGGAGATCAACCCAAGGAAATATGGATAGGAGATGATTGGGACCCAGTATTGAAAGCAGCAGCCCTTAAAATCTTCTTGGAGTATAAGGACGTTTTTGCTTGGATGCACAAAGACTTGAAGGGAGTACCTTCGAAACTGTTTGTCCATCAGATTCCATTGGTACCCGGAGCAAGACCAATATGGAAAAGACCTTATAGAATGAATAAAAACTATGTAGAAAGGGTCAGGGAAGAAATCACAAAGATGTTACAAGCAGGGATAATATTCAAAGTACAAACGAGTGAATGGGTATCTCCTATAGTCATATCACTTAAGAAGGATGGTGCTCAAATTCAGATATGTGTAGATTTGAGATGTTTGCACGTGGTAACAATAAAAGACCCATTTCCCATTCCGTTTACTAATAGCATTTTGGAGGAGGTAGCTGATCATGAGATTTATTCCTTCATGGACGGATTTTCAGGATACAATCAGATTAGCATTGCGGACGGGGTATATGCCTATAATAGGATGCCCTTCAAACTATGCAATGCACCAACCATGTTCCAAAGGATCATACTACATATCTTTGATGAAATGTTTGTGGGGAATTTCAAAGCATTCTTAGATGACTAGTCGGTTTACAGTGGGTAGGAGCAACACCTCAAAACTTTGGGAGAATGCATGGAGAAATTTCGAAGAGCAAGATTAGCTCTCAATCCAAATAAATGCAAGTTCATGGTTCCACAGGAGAGACTGCTTGGGCATATTGTATGCAAAGAAGGATTGAAGATAGATCCTGATAAGATCAAGGTGATTTTAGAAATGGAAGCGTCGTCCAATGTAACAGGTATCAAGTCATTTCTGGGTCATGTAGGATACTATAGAAGATTTATAAAAGGATTTGCCAAAGTATCAATGCCACTAGAAAGATTAACCAGGAAAAGTGAGCGGTTTGGGTGGAAGGAAGAGCAGGAAGAGGCCTTCCAAGAATTGAAGAAAAGATTAGTTGGGGCCCCTATTCTCATATATCCCGACTGGGACAAAGAATTTCGTGTCTATGTGGATGCCTCCAATCATGCATTAGGGGCCACTTTGGTAAAACGGGGAAGGAAGGGCTAGATCATCACGTATATTTTGCAAGCAGACTCCTATCTAAAGCAGAGCGTAACTACAGTACCACGGAGAGGGAAGCATTAGGTATGGTGTATGCAATGTAGAAATTTAGACATTACTTACTAGCTACACCCTTTACATTTTTTGTTGACCACCAAGCACTAATGTACTTAGTGAGTAAAACAGTGATTCAAGGGAGAGTAAGTAGATGGCTAATTCTACTGCAAGAATTTACATTTAAAATTATAGTGAGGTTGGGAAAATCTCATGTGATTGCTGATCAGTTGTCAAGGGTCAAGTTAGGGGAAGCTTTGGGTAGTGGGGTGTGTGAGAATTTTCCAAAGGTACACCTATTTCAGATTGCAGTGTTACCTCAATGGTACAAAAAAATTGGACACTACCTATCAACAACAACCTTTCCAAAGGAAATGCCTATAGTACAAAGGAGAAAAATTGCCTTAAAAAGTAGGACATTCCAGCTAATTGAAGGGTTATTGTACAAAATGGGACCAGACGAAATACTGAGGAGATGTCTAATGGAGGAAGAAATTCCATGGGTTCTAAGCAAGGCCCATGAAGGACTGGCGGGAGGTCACATGGGACCAGATACTACGGTGAAGAAGGTACTTTTGGGAGGACTATGGTGGCCGACATTGTTCGCAGATGCGAGGGAATGGTTATTGAGTTGTAACACTTGTCAAAGAGCAAGAAGGCCACTCAAACAAGACTTCATGCCATTATTTCTATCCAAACCACAAGAATTATTTGAACGATGGGGACTAGATTTTGTAGGACCCTTACCGGTAAGCAAAAGTCATCAGTGTATGTACATAGTGGTGGCAACAGAGTACTTAACAAAATGGGCCAAAGTACGGGCTCTTCTAGATAATACTGCTCTTAGCATGGCCAGGTTTTTTTATGAGCAAATAGTCACCAGATTCGGGATTCCACTCCAACTAACAAGTGACCAAAGAGTATATTTCGTCAATCATATCATCAGGAGGATGACAAGTGAGTATAAAATTTTTCATTCTTTATCCAGTCCTTATTATCTAAGAGCAAATGGCCAAGCAAAGGCCACGAACAAAGTAATATTGGCAATCCTATATAAAACTTGTGGAGTAGAAGGGCAGGATTGAGAAGAGTGAATCTCGACAGTGGTTTGGGCATACAGGACTATGTATAAGGCCATTATTGGACATACCTCCTTTTACCTTATGTACGGACAGGAGGCCATGGTACCAATAGAACATGTAGTACCAAGCTTACGAGTGGCAGTCAAAAACAGGTTGGGGGATGAAGAGAACCCCAAGGAACAACTATGTATGTTACTCAAACTGGATGAAAGGAGGACCTTTGCTGAATGGAGTACAAAGGTGGCCCAACAAAAGTGAAAATTTTGGCATGACAAGCATTTAAAGGAAATGGATTTTAAACAAGGACAATTGGTACTAAGATACAATGGGAAAAATGAAATAAAACCAGGAAAATTTAAAGTTCGATGGCTAGGACCATTTAAAATATCGGAAATAAAAGAGAATGGAGCAATAAAGTTATCTATTTTGGATAACAAACCTATCAGAGACCTCATAAATGTGTCTAAGTTAAAAGCATATGAGAAAAGAAATAAATTTGCAAGTACCTATTTCATAAATATAGAAGAGGAAAAAAGACGAAAAACAAAAAGTGAAAGTGACCAAAAAGAAAAAATTAAACTGAGTCCTTATAAAGAGTCACATAACATCACCATAAGTGATAGAGAAAGAAGCTCAGATAGCAGTACAACACAAAGAAAGGTTGGAAGGAGCAGTGGAGGAGACATCCGTACGAGGAGAAGGTTAGCCGTACAAGGGCAGTTCCAGACCACGGCCATACAAAAGAACAAATTACGGAGGAAGAACAATGTACAGAAGAACGAAGTACGAAACAACAATGTACAACTAAACAACGTACGGGAGCACATATTCTCATCCGTATGTACAACAGAACAATTGGCTATGAGAGTAACCTTCAAATCTACTAATATCTATCTCTATTCTATGAAAGTGCATAAATATGAAAGAAAGAGCATAAAATGAAAGGGTCATAGGGTACTGGTCATTGCCTGTAATGACTGGTCATATTGCATTGCTCCAACACTACGTGCTTGCTGCCCCAAACTGCGTTTCCTCCAAATCTTTGAGTCCTGCATTAGATGTGTTAGATCCAATGGATCTAAGCAATGATGGAAACACCTAACCTCATGTGCAAACAAACTATGATACTGTCATATCATGCACTTGCATAAAATAGAAAGCGTATACTAGTATATCAAAGGCAATGATGATCACATCAAATTTTATTGCTAACATGTTTGTTTCCTGTGCAGAGTCTTATCTCTCATAGGTACGTGGATATAACCATAGGCTCCCACAAGGGTTATTGAGCCTGGCGTGCCTACAAGAGATAGGATCATATAATTTGATCAAAAGTGTCATGAAAGAAACATAAAGGTAGCAACAATGAGAAATTATGAAGTAACAAAATTGAAAGTGCAAGCTACAGGAAGATCATAATGAGCAGCAAGCTACTAAACAAAGTGAAAAGCGGAGATCATAGTAAACAAGAGATAATGATAAGTCACATCAAGAAGTAGGATAGTGACACTGTAAGGGAAAGAAAGATATATCATAAATTTGGAGTTGATTATGCTATCTACAGGGAGGTATATTCAGATTCATGAAGTAAAATCCATGAAGTAAATAATGGGCAGATTATGAGCATATATCAAGTGTGCAATTATAGGTAGATAGCAAATAATGGCTACACCAAAATGCTTACAGCAACAAGAGAAAGAATGTTTTGTTAAAAGCTTATTATTTTCAACAAGATGATGGAATTTTGGTCGAATGACAAGGGTTTTCTTAGAAGGAAATATATTTACATGCCCTTTAATTTCTCCTTTCTAAATCTGCTGAAGAACTCTAGTAATTGCAAAAAGAAGCCACATTTTATGCAAAGATAGCAATTATAGTGAATGAATTTCTTGCTCCATGATGGACTAGTAAGATGTCTTCTTTTCAGAAGAAGCAAACTCAAATCTAAGGAATTCAAGAGAATGCAGCAATTGAATTACAACCTCAATTACACTCCACAACGTCTAGGACAAAAAGAAGCTAACAGCGTTGCTGAAGTGCAGAGGGTAATAGCAGGAAGCAGAATAAGAATGCTACTGTAAAGTGATATCGATAATGTCATCAAAAAACCTATACAAAACTCCAAATTCAACACCAAAATAACTTGCGGCTGCATGGTGAAGACCTTGTCACGGCTGGAAAAGATGCTCAAAAATGGTAGAGGAAATGCCAAAGAAGGATCACAGCAGCAAAGAAATCTTTAAATTTCTTAATACCCAACAAATATCCATCAGTAGCTCATGGGTTTGGTATTTTATCAAAAAGACAAAGGCACAAAATAACCCAGAAATCCCAAAATGGCAGTGAGGATGAATGAAGAGCATGAAAATACCTCCATCAATAACAACAGCAGCAAGCAAAACATAGCAGCTTAATGATAAAAACAACAGATGTAAGTATAATGTGAAAGAAAGAAGAGCAATACCCATGTCAATTCGCAATGAGAGAAAGAGCCTCTGAAATAATCAATCATGGCAACGTCAAATGAAAACAAAGACGGTTTGCAATACACCTTCAGACGATTTCCAGAAACCTTCAAACCTTCAACATTCTGAAAAAAATCACATGGAGAATGAGTTGAAATTGTGGCAAAACATCAAAACTAGCAGTAGTAGCCTCCAGAAGTGCACAAGGAAAAGTCATCTTTCAGAATTACTATGGTGGCCAGATCAGAATTTTTCAGAAAACCCTTGCCGTGAGCCTTTTCTTCTTTCTTATTTTCTCTTCTAGAAGAGTCGAACGAAGAAAATGATAAAGTTTAGGTCATTAAAAGGGTGGACACCAGAGTTTTATGAATACCTGTTCATAATGCCGAGAATGCCGAGAATGAGAGGGCTTTTGATTTGAATAATGAATAATGTTATTATCAAACAAAACTCTATTCATTATTGAAGTTGGAGGGGTTTTCATTTTTATTAAAGTAAATATTGCATTATTCCAAAATGTAATTTAATATTATTTGAGTGATATTGTTATATATCACCTTATAATGTTAAAGTCTTAGATGTAATATGAGTCAATAGAAGAGGTGGCGGGTTTTATGCCAAATGGAGGTATCTTGGATTAAGTCTTGGTGACAAGGGGCAATGACATTTATTAGGGGTCAAAGTTGTTCAAGAAGGAGAGTAGTGGGAGATCTTTATTGCTGATTTTACTTTTGATGACTTGTTCATAAAGATTGAGTTGGTTTGAAGACATAAGGAGGTTTTATAGGGTTTTAGAGAAAGTTTGGGAGTAAACTTGAATTAGGAGTTTATCATGATTATTGAAGGGTTTCTATGAGCTTTCAAGGCATTTTAGTGTATTTTAAGTCAAGTGTTGAGTTCTCTATGGGTTCGAAGGACTTTTTTCAAAACAGATATCCTCCTTTCATGGCTTCTAGACCCCATTTTAGAGCCTTTTTTCTAGCATTCGACCACTAGAGGTGGAGTTGCATTTGTACTTAAGAGGTTGGTGGCTTATTTGTAAAGCAGTTCTCAGTTATGTAGAAGTGGGCTCTTAGTGATTTTCTCTATCCTTTGGCCAATTTTCTACATTTCTTTTGTAACTCAGTTGATGATATATGCAGAGATCACCTTGGAGACCATTTTTGATGAGCGTTATCACCTTCTTGCCAGTTATGGAGTTGTGTATTAGTGTGATTGGATCAAGCTGTTAAATGAAATTCTTCTTTTCCTTCAGTTTTGTCTCACTGTTATGCCTATTCTATAAAGAGTGCAATGTGCAGGTTGTAGATTATGTTACATGGATGTCATAGGTTCATTATTGTGAAAGTTATCTTTTCCTTTACTGAGCAAGTATGCATTTATACTTTTGTGCAAAAACTGATGTGCATGCATGACAGAGGCAAGCTGTGTGAATCTATTACTGATCTTTTGGGTTTCAACTGTTAGAGTTTATCTAAATGTCATCATTTTAAACTCTAGGTGCAATCACAATAGGTTTAGTTTTGCTTTTCTGTATCTTTCTATCTCTTTCCCTCATAAATATTTTTAAGTTTTAAGTGAAGCATTTGATAGGAACTGGGCTAGAAACCGGAGGTCTCACTTCGTTGCATGACCCATGGAGAAGTGATTCCCATGTTATACTAGGATTATCGAACTCATTCAGTTCAGTACCGGGTGCAAATTTTGGTACTTAACAGTAGTATTGCTTCATATTAATCTGGAATCCATCTCACCAACCAAATTATAATAGAAGCTAAAAAAGTCTAAATGTTCATGAATTTTTGAAGGATAATCAATCATTACTCCCTGCCCCTCACCAGGTCAGCATTTAAGTTATGCTAAATATTTAACATATTAAAACATCAAATTAATTGTAGGATAACTCTATTTTAATACAAAATAATTAATATTTAGTTTTTTGTTTTAAAAATCTAAATTTAAGTTTAAATTTTAAATGAGTTGAATGTTTATAAACACTTGTTAAATATTAATATGAATTTATAATCATAAGCATTGACACTGCAGTTTTATTTTCTATTTATCTTATTGCTTAGATGGTATGATCATATGAACATCAATTGTTTAAAATTAAAATATTAAAAAATGTACATTCATATCTATTGAACTCCATCATTATTTTTTCCCAATTTTTTTCACTGGATAAACTTGTTCCGAATTTCATCCTTGTTAAATGTGAATCTGAACATGAACGACTTAGGTTATATACTATAATCATAGTATGAAGATATTTTTTCCTGCAGTTGTGAATTCCTGATTATTACGTCTAAAGTTCATTCCAATTTATGATGCAGATTGATTTTGCTTCAGAGTTATTTTTGTTGTATAAAGGTTGGTATTACTCTTTTTCTTTGACTGTATTGTTTTGGAGCTCTCATTGGCAGGGCAAAATTTTCATGAGCGGGGCATAACTGGTTTTGCAGATGGAGAACCAATAATTAAGGTACTTTTATGATTTCATAGATTACAGTTGATGAAAAGGAAACACTGAATTTTGCAGAGAATGATTGTGTAGGTTAATGAATTGTATTATACAAATAGTCTTAAGAACTTGAAGTGTGAAGTCAAGTCATAGTTGAATTATTAAGTAGCATCTGTTTTTAATTTAAATGGGTAGTATGCTTCTTTGAAATACATGTCAATACTATTTATTGAAGTAAGAGCTTCAAGAAAAAACTGTGATATTTTTTACATCAAGTTTTTGGATCACACTATGTGATTCATTGTCAGGAACCTGGGATGATATCGAATGTTTACAGGGTTGCAGTAGTTATGAGAAGATTT
Source organism: Cupressus sempervirens (assembly GCA_028749045.1). NCBI lineage: Eukaryota > Viridiplantae > Streptophyta > Pinopsida > Cupressales > Cupressaceae > Cupressus > Cupressus sempervirens. The sequence continues at coordinate 523,335,055 of CM053783.1, read as the reverse complement.
GAGAACTTGGCAAACAAGAAAACTAGGCACACAATAAGTGGAATACTTGTAAAAGTTTGTAATGATCTTATAGTATAAGTTTGTAATGATCTTATAATGTTGATACATTCTATTTATAATGAGGTAATATAAATTAACATATGAAAAAGGTACCCATTAGTATGATGGTTATGTTTTTTCTTTTTGTTTAGCAATATGTGGCCTAGGCTGCAGAAACTGTATTAATTTAAAAAAAAAGAAAACTTATCCACCCATAAATAGGGGTGTATCTAGGTGGTCCCCTCTTGGGAACAATTAGAATAGAGGGGCCATTTTGGCCAAAATAAAGGATTACTGTTGCCACTTACAATAACAAAACTTAAGCTATGCTAATGGCAAGCAAAAGCGCTTACATAGTCTTGCAGCTCGTTAGAGCCTCAAAGCTTTATAATTTTTTGGAGTCTTCACCTTTCTTAGAAGATTGTAATGTCCCTTTTCGGTACATTAGAAAAATCAAAGTTAAATTTATGAAATATTTAATTTTGCTTATGAGAGCTTAATGTAGATTAATAAAAGGGTCAGTTTAATAATAAAAGGGCATTGATAAGAGACAAGATGACAAGATGACAAGGAGATAGGGTAGGGGAAGTCGAAGAGTCATGATATTGGACATAAAAAGGAGGAGAGATGGTTTCATTTGGACATGCTTGGATATTGATTTGGTTTGAGATTTCTGTTGGAGAAATTAAAGAAGCTTCAACTTCTATTCAGGATTCAAGGATACAAACCTCAGGTTCTTCTTGGGTGGATGGGATACAACCCCAATTCTTCATCTGTGGTGAATCACGATGGATTTTACAGTTGCATTTCAGGTTCATTTTTGGATATCCAATCTAACTATTATCACTATTTTTACGACTGGATTGTTATTGTATTGCTGAATATTATAATGCAATAACATTTTCTAAGTATTTTATGAGTATTTGGTGGATTTTATTGCATAAATTCTCTGTTTATATTTCAGGTATTTTATTGAGGAAAATTGGGAAAGAATATCCAGGCAGGATATTACAAAGATCTTAACATCATTTGGTTCAGATGATTTATTTCTTCTCTTGTTTAACTTGTCTTAGCTTGGGTTGATTAAGGGGAACCTACAGTGATTTGTTCCTTGACTGGGACAGTAACCATATTAAAGCTATTACAAGTTAGAACACCAAAGGTTGATGGCTCAAGAGAGATTGTAGATCGATCCGAAGAATTGGAAAAATCAAGTATCTGGGAGGTACCAGAAATCTCAAGAATTTGGATAAAAGCATTCCGTTGTGAGTCCTATTTGCATTGAAGACTTTTGATAAAGTTCCATCCATCAATGCTAAGGAGAGTTGCTTAGAATTAGGTTCGTCAAAAGGCATAGGAGCATCTATGGAGTAGTGATGAGGGAGGGCATCTATCCATCAAGAACCTTGATGATTCTCTCTAACAATTGTGAGTAGTGTGACTAATTTCAAAACACCTTAGGCATCTGAAGGACAAGCTTTCATAATCAAGTGCTTAAATCCAATCGCGATAAAAAATCTTAAAGGTGATGTTTGTAGGAGATCCTTGGAAGTATCTATCTCCACAAGAATGTGATCAAAGGTGGTGTGAGAGAATTTGTAGGTATTGGTATCTATTGCAAGAAAACTTCCCATAGAGTTTTGAAATGATTTGAAGCAATTGTCAAACTAAAATAGTAGTGAAAACTTTGGGAGTTGAATCCAAATACATTTACTACAAAAGTTTCAGTAAGAGGATTGAACTCAGGGAACCAAGGTTACAAGTAGGAAGATACTTTGCCCCCAACACCAATGCTCTTAGGGCCCGTTTGGCAAGTGGAATAGGAATACATATTCTGGAATAGAAAATGGGGCTACGTTTTCCTGTTCTCCGTTTGGTTCAGCCAATATTTGATGGGAATTCACGGACCCCAAAATTTATGTTTTCTAAAATAAAAAAAAGTGGAATAGGAATATGTATTCCAATAACACCTATTTGGGTGGAATTGCAAAACCCCATTTTTGGGCCAAAATTGGAATACGTATTCCTATTTTACTTCGTATTCCAATTCTGTTTTGGTGCATCCAAACAAGGAATTCAAAATTTTTGGAATACATATTCCTATTCGGCTCGCCAAATGGGCCCTTAAAGAATGGAATCCTGATCTTGCTTGCACTAAAAAATGACAATGAAAAATCCCTGAGTGCATGGATAAACTTCCATATTTGCTTTCCACATTGGTTTCCAAGCATCACTAATACACTTATTTAGGTTAGGTAGTTTTGGGAAAAGTTGATTAAATTGGTCAATTAGACCATTATTTGCAAAGAATTGCTTGCCATCAATAATTTTTTTGCAGTACTTGTGGGAACACTAGGAGTGTCTGTGTAGCATCTTTTTTGAGAGGGATTTTGGACTATCCTTGGAGGGCATATTTGCGTTTGCTAAGAATTGCTTTCTTGGTCATGCATCCCAGGCTGCTCCTTTAAGGCATCCTCAAATTTCACTATCATTGTTGGGGGTTTTTTAGCACTTAAACTGCAAGAGTTTCTAGGTGATTTCGTGTAGCACTAGGGCTCAGGTCTTTTGAGCCAATTGGAAAGCCAACTCAACTAAATGGTAAACTTCTGAAATTTGAGCTAGGTATATCATGCAATTTTGGCAATTGGGCCACGTTATCATAGCTTTTCAGGCCTGTGCTTTGAACTGCGACCATTTTTTGGTCCTTTTTGGCCATGGTTTTTGCTGTCCTTTTTGTGCCCTCCCATCATTATTTTATTGTGTTTTTTGCATTTTCTGGAGTTTTTAACTCTAATTAAAAACTTGCGCCTTTTTTCAATATTTTCTGGCCTTGCGCCATTTGCAAATTTCTTGAATTTTCCAAAAATTTCTAACTATTACTTTTATTTGAGATCTCGGTACACAAAACACAGCTAAAAATCACACTTTTTTGGCTATTTCGCTTTTAATAAACCTGTTATAGTTAAGGTTTTTTGGCTTAGATTTCCTTAAATTTGTGGTCACAAAATCCGGTGATTTTTAGGCCTATACACTTGTTTTTTTTAGCAGATGCCATTGATTTTTTTTGGGTAATTAGTGGTGCAAGGGCACTCCTAAATGATGTAGGGTAGGCCAAAATGATGAAAATTGTAATATGGATCAATAGATCCATGTTGAGCCCATCTTGTAAGGGAAAGTTGACACAAGGTGCAAATATAAACCTTGGGTCAAATATGGTCAAAGGGCATAATTTGATGTTTTTCATGGTTTGGCATAGTCCTAGGATATGGACAACCATTATGGATCCCCATTAAGCCCTTAGAACAAAGGTTAAGACAATAAAATGTAAAGGATGCAAATGTTGTCAATGTTGCGTTAATCAACATTGGTAACTTCTGAACAAAATTGGCAAACTACCTTTTAATGACAATTCAAATTCAAAAGGTAGTTGTAAATGTTGGGAAAGGTGTATATAGCCCTCTAATGGCTGAGGGAAGTCATAATGTTGAGTTGTGAAGGTATTGGTGAAGAATTAAATTAAAAAACAATGATTTTGTTGCTATTTCTCTGTTTTTACTTATTGTATGGATTCACACATGATCAATGTTCATGGTGAGATAGTACTTCTTAGCTTTTATTTGTATTTGGTTTCATTGTTTGGTGTGGAGGAACAAGGGAGAAATCTCAGTTTTTCTGCAAGTAGTTGCCAAATCCTCATTCCCATAAGGGTTTCTAGTAAAAATGGCACTAAATTAACTTTCCATTGTTAGATTTGCACGACCTTTTATGGAAATCAAGTAGGGTCAATGCTCTCAAAGATTCCAAAAGCATGGCATTGGAAAACACTGTTTTCTATTTCTAGGAGCAAGCCCTAGAATTTTTTGGCCCTATGACATTTGCAAATTTTTCATTTCTTCCAAAAACGTTTAACTACAACTTTTATTTGACATCTTGGTGCACAAAACACAGCTAAAACTACACTTTTCTGGCTGTTTCATTTTTAATAAACCTATTATGCTTAAGGTTTTTGGCTTAAATTTCCTTAAATTTGTGGTCACAAAATCCGGTAATTTTTGGTTATCTGCACATGTTTTTTTCATCATGACATTGAATTTTATTGGGTACTCAGTGGTGTAGGTGCACCCCTCCTAAATGATATAGGGTAGGCTAAAATGATGAAAATTGTAATAAGGATCAATATATCCATGTTGAGCCCATCTTGTAAGGCCAAGTTGACACAAGGTGCAAATATAAACCTTGGATCAAACATTGTCAAGGGCATAATTTGATGTTTTTCATAGTTTGGCATAGTGCTAGGATATAGACAGCCATTTTGGATCCCCATTAAGCCTTTAGAACAAAGGTTAAGACAATAAAATGTAAAAGATGTAAATGTTGTGAATGTTGCATTAAGCAACATTGACAACTTTTAAACAAAATTGGCAAACTACCTTCCCAACGACAATTTGAATCCGAAAGGTAGCTATAACCATTGGGAAAGGTGTATATAGCCCTCGAATAGCCAAGGGAATTTTAATGTTGAATTGTGAAGAATGTGGTGAAAAATTGAATAAAAAAATAGTATTTTTGGTGCAATTTCTCTTTTTTACTTATTGTACAGATTTGCACATGTGATCAATGTTCATGGTGAGATAGTGCTTCTTCTTAGCTTTCATTTGCATTTGGTTTCATTGTGTGGTGTGGAGGAGCAAGGGAGAATTCTCAATTTTTCCGCAAGTAGTCACCAAACCCTCATTCCCACAAGGGTTTCTATAAAAAATGGCCCTAAATTGACTTTCTACGGTTGGTTTTGTACGATCTTGTATGGAAAGCAAGAAGGATCAATGCTCTCAAAGATTCCAAAAGCATGGCACTGGAAAACACAATTTTCTATTTTTAGGAGCAAGACTTAAATTAAACATCCAAATATGCTCGGGTGGGAAACAACAACAAATGCTACTACAATGGACAAAACCAAGTTGGGGGATCCAATTTGAAGGTTTATTTGTGGTTAGGGGATGTATTTGAAGATGTCCAATAGATTAGACAAGTTTGAAGAATTCATTTGTTAATAGTCGCTTTGTAATTCGAGCCTAATTAGCCCTATTAGACCTACCAACATAGAAGGGGTTTAGGGGTATACTGAGTGGATCCAAACCTAGTCTTTTGGAGTCCAGTAGAACTTTCAAATGGGTACCTGGAATGCATATTTGTTCATAGGGTTGTGTGGAAGACTCCAAAGTTAAGTCCCAAAAACCTTTTAAGGAGACTTAATTGCTTTAGGCCTGTTTACTAGCCCACTAAAGGTTGAATGCATTGTGAAACTTTAGGAGCGTAATCGGTGGTTGAACCTCTATCTATTAGTCACTCTTAAGGTGTCTAAGGTGTTGTTTGGTATTGATTTGATGTTTAGAGGTCAAATCCATGTTTTGCCCAAGAATAGGGAATAAGCCCCAATCATTTTGTCTTTAACAATTTCATAATATCCCAGCTCCACATTGTAATGATCTGGTGTCTTTCTTGACAACCCTACAAGGAGACAATTTAAGTTTTTGCCAGAAATGGCTGTCAAAGATGTCTGTATGCTGGTATCCGATGGCAAGAGCTGTTGTACGGTGATTGCCAAATGCAATTAGGAGTCGTATGATATAAGAGGGCCGTATGGTGTGATTGGGCTGATGTACGGTGTGGGAGGAAGTAGAACTGTATAGTATAACTGATTTGATGTACGGTGAGGGAGGAGAATGCAGTGTAGCCATACAGTGGGCCATACGATGGGAGATTAACAAGGAGACCGTACGATGGGAGCCTAACTAGGCCCTATGGTGTCTGGGGGAGTTGGCCGTACGCTATGAGGCCGTGTGGTTGAGAATTTGGGGGCCATATGGTTTGAAGACTATGTGGTTTGCCAAATGGAAGATTTCACTGGGTGACGTATAGAGTTTGGAGTGTACAGAAATGCATGCAACTAAATGTATAGAATATGTAGAGAAAAACACAAAATGTTTGCCACAGATTTCATTCAAGAGAGTTAGATCACATTAAACACAATGATTTCTCCAATTCGCAATATGATGGTGCTCCGATTTGCCAAATCCGAGCGAAGTATTACAGGCGACGGAATAGGGTGGGTTGAATCCCACCGAAATCGGAAACAAGCCAAATAGGGAAGATCTTTCACTTCCGAAATGGCAAACAATCTAGAACTCCAATAGGAATTCGTAGTACATAGAAAATAATCCAAAAGCATGTCTAAAGATTACCTCTAAGCCATGCTTAAATACTCGTCGGGGAAAACTTTCCAAGAGCATACAAAGATAGCCGACAGTGACACAAACTACGGAAACAAAATGAAAATGGGTCTGAGATACCTTAGATCAATTGGCCCGTTATAATAGTTTGCTAAATGATTTATTTTATAACGAGAACATTACAGTCCTCCCGTCCCAAATTTTGCTTGTCCTCAAGCAAATGCAATGTTGGGTGCTGGAGAATGTGCTCGCCTTCCCACGTCGCATCGTCCAATGGCAAGTGTTTCCAATGCACTAGATATTCCTTCACTGTGCGGTTCCTTAGAGTCTTCTCACATACTTCGATGATCTCGACTGGTTCCAATATGAGCTTTCCTTCTTCATTGAGTGGTGGAAGGTCTGTGGCTACCATGACATTCTGTCCTATGACCTTCTTTAGGCATGAAATGTGGAAGACATTATGAATACGACTTTCCTCTGGAAGTTCCAGTTCGTACGCAACTTCACCAACGCGATGAACTACACGATAGGGTCTGTAAAATCGTGGCTTCAATTTTTCCTTTCCCTTTTCCTTCAATGAGGATTGTCGATATGGCTAGAGCCGAAGATAGACCAAATCCCCTACTTCGAAACTCTTCTCCATTTTGTGTCTGTCGATGTACATCTTCTGTTGATTTTGTGCCTGTTGTAGGATTTCCTTCAAGCCTCTCAGTATGTCCTATCCCTCCTAAAGCTAGTCCCTCGCCCTTGGTGCGCGGCTTTCATCCTAAACTATGTCGATGAAGGAGAGTGGTTCATACCCGTATAGAGCTTTGAATGGTGCCATTCCGATGGACATGTGGTACGTGGTATTGTAGCAATATTTCCCTAGATGTATCCATTTGACCCATGCTCGTTCTGCCGATACATAGTTCCGAAGGTAACCTTCGAGCCATTTGTTCACAATCTCTATTTGTCTGTCTGTCTGCGGGTGGTAACTAGTACTTGGCGATAATTCTGTCCCTGCCATCTGAAATAGTTGTCTAGAAGATATTGATGAATTGCCCATCTCGATCACTAACGATTTTTTGGGGTAACCTGTGTAGAGGAAAAACTTATCTGAAAAACAGATCAACAACTTGTGCGGCCTGAAGATCAGAGGGGATGGTGAAGAAATGTGCGTACTTTGTCAATCTATCAACATCACAAAAATACAATCCTTTTCGTTCACCTTGGGAAGCCCTATTATGAAATCCATTGATATACTTTCCCACTTGTTAGCCGACTGGATGGTTCCGGCGGTGTTTTCTATTTTGTAGCCGACGGGTAGATAGTTTGTAGCGGATGCAATATTGTGGCCGACGGACCCCTTCGGGAAGGTTCGGCGGTAGTATTTATATCTCGTCTGGGATCATTGTAAATCATCAATCATCTACTATTGCGAATATTATGAAGCCTAATGTATGTTCTGGCATATGCGAATATAATTCTGCTATTCTGTTCCATTGTCTGTATGCGTTGATTTCTTTACCCGTACGGTAAACATTTGGCGCCGTTGCCTTATGAATCTGGAAGGTGGGAGGAATGAAGATTAATGCCAAATCAGCTTAACAAAGATCGGAATAAGGTCAAGGAAAAAGATGGAACCCGTACTGCGCAAGAGAATTTAATTCTGGCATAGCAAGCCGAACGCCAACGGAGATTTCAGAAGATTCCCGACGGAAACTGGAGCGCAAAAGAATTGTTGGAGACTCGGCAGCGGGTGGAATTGGTGGAAGAAGCACGGGATGAGTTCTTGAAATTGTGTTCGCCGAGGGAAGAAAATTCAGACGAAAGAGCATCAACTCGCACGGCTCGCAGTGCCGAGGGAGCACGAGCGTGGAGTGACCTCTTCGTTCTGGATAGACTTCCGCGGGAAACAACTTCAGAAGATCCTTCTTCTTCACCAAGGTTCGCAGCTGTCGACACCTCCGGTGTGGGAGAGAAATCCGCTGGTGTGGGAGTGCAGACCGCCGATGTGGGAGTGCAGACCGCTGGTGCAGGAGTGCAGACTGCTGGTGCGGGAGTGCAGACCTTCGGTGTGACAGTGCAGACCTCCAGTGTTGTGATGGCGGGACCCAAAGAAAAGCTGCTGAAGTTTGAAGGCGATGGTACCACCGACCCCATCCGACATTGTAAGACATGTGAGACGATCTGGTGGGCAAATGGAATCACAGATGCCAACGAATGGGTTAGGCAATTTTCGGCAACCCTACGGGATGTGGCGATTGATTGGTTTTTGGATACGGATCCACAAAAGCTGAATACCTGGGATAACATTAAAAAGGAGTTCCAAATGCTTACTGTACTGGTAAAGAAATCAACGCATACAGACAATGGAACAGAATAGCAGAATTATATTCGCATATGCCAGAACATACATTAGGCTTCATAATATTCGCAATAGTAGATGATTGATGATTTACAATGATCCCAGACGGGATATAAATACTACTGTCGAACCTTCCCGAAGGGGTCCGTCGGCCACAATATTGCATCCGCTACAAACTATCTACCCGTCGGCTACAAAATAGAAAACACTGTCGGAACCATCCAGTTGGCTAACACCATCCCCTCCAAAAAAAACAGTCGTCTCTTGATGACTAACAAAATTAGGAGACAACTTATAGACCACAGAAGAAATACTAGAGAGAAGGGGGTGTCCCAGAAGTGTGCTGCTGGCGACGTAACTCGTACACCTGCTCAATCCTGATGCGGAGATCTGTCTGAATCTGAGAATTAACTTCGACAGCCTCCTTGAAAAGAAGTGCCGCATCCATGGCCTACGTCCTAGCTGACTGCATCTCGTGCTCAGCCGCGTCCTTATCTCGAACCGCTGCCTCCGTACCTTGCTTAGCCACGTCCCTCTCCTGCACTGCTGTTGCCAAATCTGCCAGTAGGGCTGCCCGCTCTGCGGCCCATGCTACCTGCTGGTCGGCCAAGTCGGTGGCTAGCTTCTGTCTAGCCTCAGACTCAGCTGCCAAAGATCTCTCTGCTGCAACCTTGTTCGCCTCCGCACGCCGACGACCGTAGTAAACATCTTTGTATAGTCCCATAATCTCATGTGCCAACTTCATCATAGGAGTGTCACTGGGTCCCAACTCCGGCTCAGTGGCCCAATCTGCCAACATCTCAGCTGTCTTCGTTGCCGGCCAGCCCCTGTCTATAAAGCAAGTCTGAAATCGCCGAGGACAAATCCCACGGATATATGCTCTGATCAAGTGCCACTCCCTCCGCTGAGTTAGGGCCTGAATTGCCACATCGTGTCACTTCTTCACTGCAAACTTCATAGTCCTGAGGTAATCCTGGCACCTGTCCTCATCCGACCTATAGTCCTCCTTGGCGAAGGCCTCCAAAGACCATTCCGCATCACTGTTCTCCTCATCAGCGGGAGCCATGCCCACCTCCGGTACCGCCTTCTCTGCTGTTGGCGCAACCACGGCATGTGGCATTCCCTCCTCCTGAAGCTGAGTTTCAGGTACTGCTGGCCATGTTCCTGAATGCTTAGGAGACTGAATGGACGGACCCCGCTTGGCAGGTTTGAGTCGGAACTGCTGCCTCAGAAACTCGCTAGCTCTATCCATCCTCCGGTTGGTCAAACTGCGGAAGCTCCATGTTCGTCTCCGGTACTGGTTGGGCTAACTCGGCCTCTGCTAAAAAGGATGATGAGACAGTGACCACTGCATCACAATCATTGACCTCCAACCGAACTTGCGGTTCAGGATGTGGCGGTGGCAACTGTGCTCTCGGTGTGACTGCGACGGTGACATCTGTTGGTACAATTGGAATCACCTCCGCTACAGCCGTCGGCAATGACTCGGCGACTGATGGTGGCACGACATTCGTCACAGTCTGTGGAACCACCTCCATCATTGTCCGTGGGACATCATCCGTCAGTGCCTGTGGGGCCACCTCCGTCACTGTCGGTGGGACAACTGCCTCCGGTGGAGGAGTCATAAGGACCGGGGCACGGCGCTGACCAAACGTCGGAATGATTGTCGAAAAGGTAGTCAAGTGTGCTGAAGTTGATAGCTGAGGAGGGGTAAAGAATGTGGGCCCACTACCTGCTGCCTCACCATCAACTTCCGCCGATGTGCTCACCTCTTCTTCCACGGACTCCGCCTCGTCCCTACTCGAAGTGCCCTCCCGTCCGCTATCTGTCTCTCCGGAAGAAGCCAATTCGCGGAGTACTTTCTTGTGACCTGCTGCTGATCCTCCTGTATCTAAGTGTCGTCAGTAGAATATGGGAGGCTCCCCGTCTGCCAACTTGCCCCTTGGAGGAGCCTCAAAGCCATCCATTGGAATCTGGCTAGCTGTAGCCTCTAGAAACAACCCGATGGCATGGTGCGGCATAAAAAATGTTCGGTGCTGAAGCGTCATGAATTCCTCCATCCTGTCGGCAAGCACTGAGGCCCAATCATATACTACTCCCTGTATGATACCATTCATAAACACAATCTGCGGCAATGCGATATCTGAGGCTCGGGTGGCACCTGTCAACCTGCTCTTGATGATGTCCATGATACAACGCCAATGACCCTCCTGAATAAAGTCTCTACGAAGCCCTCTGCACTTTGTCCCTTGAATTGTTGTCTCCCTCTCCACGGGTGTAAGGTCCCTGCACACTAGAGCTATCCAATGCTCCTTCCGTTCCCGTGATAGTTTATGATTCCTGATTTCCACTTTCCTCCCATCGGGGCCAGGGATGCCGAAAACCCTAGTGAAATCCCTAGGTTTAAAAGACACTATCATCTGATGCTCCTTGTACAAGAATGTACTCGTTCTGCTCCAAGCGCTATATGTCTTTATCATAGTGTGCAATACTGATTCAAACAACCGGATGGAAAAGATGGGAAGCTGAATAGCCCAATGTACTTGTGCCTTTATCAAAATCTGTTTAATTTGGTCTGCCTTAGGGGTCTCCTGCCACCACTTCCGGCATTCGCTTCTACTAAAACTCTCAAACTGGACGGTGAGATGAGTAAGTTCCTCCTTGGTCTTCTATTTCTTGCTACTGGAACCGGAAGGGCCTGCAACTTGAATCCCTGATGCCAAAACTCTTGAATTCTTCTCCATATTTGCCGCCAACTGACTCTTCCACAGCTTCCGCTTGCCCGCTGACTCCATGCAAAAATGACTTATTTCTTCTTATATAGGTTTCCTCTGTCTGTTACAAATGCAATCTCACCCCACGGAGGAAGTAAGAGAATGTGCGGTAGCCAATCCGACTATACCAACACTCCTAGAAGGCAGCCAGTAACTACTTCCCCGTCCTCTAGAAGGTTTGCGTCTGCTACAGACTAGAGCCTGCGGCGGAAAGAAAACATGGAAGTCTTGTATTCCCGCAGAGGAGTCTTAGATATTTTGTTAGTCGTCAGGAGACGACTGTTTTTTTGGGGGGGATGGTGTTAGCCGACTGGATGGTTCCGACAGTGTTTTCTATTTTGTAGCCGACGGGTAGATAGTTTGTAACGGATGCAATATTGTGGCTGATGGACCCCTTCGGGAAGGTTCGGCGGTAGTATTTATATCCCGTCTGGGATCATTGTAAATCATCATTCATCTACTATTGCGAATATTATGAAGCATAATGTATGTCTGGCGTATGCGAATATAATTCTGCTGTTCATGTTCATTGTTTGTATGTGTTCATTTTCTTTACCTATACGGTAATCACCACTTATGTTGTGGAATTGGTAGAGGTTGTAGTAACCCAGCAGGTAGAGTATGTGGGGATTTGTTTTGCTGGTAGACTGCACACTCTCTTACATACTGCAACACGTCCCCTATTAGTCCTTTCCATGAAAACCTTTACTGAAGACTTCTGTAAGTTTTGAGGAAACCTGGGTGTCTTGCCAAGGGTGAGTCGTGTAATTCCTTCAAAATTTTCTGCTTCAATTTGGATTCCGGCACTAAAAAATCCAATTCTTATGATAGATGATGTCATCCACCACTTTGTACCTATCATCTTGGGTGTTGCCATCCATTAGCTCACAAGCAAATGTGTTTTTAGAGTATTCCACCAACAGATGTGCCTTCCAATCAGCTGAAATTTGGTTTAGTGAGCAGATGGTGGGTTTCTTGGACAAGGCATCTGCAACCACATTGTTCTTCCCTTTCACATATTCAATGTCAAAATCAAAAGCCTGAACTTTGCTTACCCATTTTTGTTGCCTCTTGTTCAAGTCCCACTGCTCTAGAAAATATCTCAAACTATTGTGATTCGTACAGACGACAAACTTGGCACCTACTAGATATTGCGGGAACTTGGTCAGTGCATGTACGATGGCCAACATCTCTTTGTCATAGATGGAATACAGGTGTTCTGTTTGCGTAAGCTTCCTACTCTTATAAGCTATGGGGTGTCTCTTGCATTAGTACCGCGCCAATGCCTTCTCCGGATGTGTCGCACTCCAAAATGAACGGTTGAGAGAAATCAAGGAATGCAAGTACAAGACAAGTGTTCATTGCCTCTTTCAGCTTATCAAAAGTGAGTTGTGCCTTTTCATTTCACTGGAAAGATCCCTTCCTTGTCAGATTCGTTAAGGGTGCGCTGAGCTGAGAGAATCCTTTAATGAACCTCCGATAATAATTGCATACTCGAAAAAATCCTCGCAAATCCGTGAGTGATTTTGGGGGAGGCCAATCAAGGATAGCTTGAATCTTCTCTTGATGAACTTGCACTCCGTATTTACTAACAACATGCCCCAAGTACAATATTTCTATCATGCCGAATTCACACTTGGATTGCTTGGTGAACAAAGACTGCTCCTCCATGATCCTCAGGACTTCATCAATCGAAAGGTATGAGCAAAAACATGAGACTCACATAGGCTGATCAACCTCCATGACAATAGATTATGAAGGTCTGTAATGATCCTGCTCAATAACATAATCAATCTCAACGATACATCAGCTGCTGAAGTAACTTCTCCATCAAATGCAACAATACATCAGCTGTTGCAAGTACAATAATACATCAACTATTGTACTCAAATAATCTCCACCGTGAAGCACAAGATTGTACTTTTGAAGTAAAGCCCACAATCAACAATAATTCAGCTGGTATTTCACAGCCTCAAAATAGGGTAACTAATGAGGGTTTTCGTCCTCAAAGGGTCCTCCAATGGTTGAAACCCTAGCTGGCTTTTCCACCACCAAAAAGTCATCAATTCAAACAACAATTCTTGGATGATGAGAATGAGGCCTATGATATCTATTTATACTTTTTCCTCAAGAGGTTGGCCCAAAATCTAGAAGCTTCTAGAAATTATTTTATTTTTATTAAGTGATTTTATGATATATTATTTTATTTAAGTCACTTTATTAAATTAATTAAATATAAAGTTACCTTTTAATATTTATTTATTTGATGACTTTATAAATAATTAACTTAATACCACTTATTTATTTAATTAAAATAATTAATTAGTCATCCTCATAAAATATTCATTATTTTGGACAACTTAATTCATTAAATTAATTAAATCAAATTACTTCCAAAACATGGATATTACAGTTTGCCCCTTTTGAAATTGCTTGTCCCCAAGCAATCTCAGCAACAAGTACCATTCTCCTCCACCTGGATCCCAAGTGAAGACCTGTGTAATGTCCCAATCATCACCAAACAACTTCTATGAAGAAAACATCAGCATCAACAGTACAAAAATCAGCAACTGAGAAACTGCACTCAACACCCAAACAATTGACATCACTGACAAAATCATCTGAAGATCAACTGTAGACATCGATAGAAGAAACCACTCTGTGGAACTCAAGCCAACTAAAACATCGACTCTGTCAAAACTCAAGTCCTTGTCTAACTGACACTCGCACCCAATTGCATTATGGATATGACAACAGCCATAGGTACCTGAGTCACTGCCACCAAATCCAATCTCTGATAAACTGTCTTGGGTGTGTCGATATTGCAGGCTGTGTAACTTGCAATTGCCAATTCCATCTGCAAAAGATTGTGCCAATCCATTACATAATGGATGGTAAGAAACTAGGGCCGATCTACACCTGCGTGAAATCAAATCTTCCATCTCTGGGTCAAAAGAAAAATGATGAGCATAACCCATCGTATAATGCCGGTAGGAACCCCCAAACTCCGCTACTGGCTCACCATCACTGAACTGGGAATCAACAAATGGATCGAATCTCTGACTCTGAGTGGTTGTAGGCTGGATAGGATCCTGTGCAATCCGCTCAACAAACCCCACCTCAAAATCCCTATGAGGTAGCATAGTAGAAAGGATCACTATAATCTCCCCAACCAATCTACGAACAACACTAGTAGCTCGGATGAGAACACCTTCTGACACTTTATGCGAGTACAAACGAACAACTGCACTATCCAACAAATACTCCATGAACGGTTCAGTGCAGTAAAAATTATATGAGGAAGCATCAATATACTCCCCCGCACACAACTGATCCCTTTGTAAAGGTGGCACGACCAACTATACCACACTGTCATCTGTGTGAGAAGAATCAATCTGGAGACTCGACTCCACTGGTATCCCAAACTCATAAGGACCAGGTACTCCCAAATCCTGAACATGTGTGTTAGCTCCAACAACATGTTCCTCAGTAACAACTGCAGGAGCGTACTCACCACCAACCACCTCAATATACAAATGAACTGGGTTTGGGGCTGGTGTAGACCGCAAATGCTCCAACTCTACAGTCACCTCCTCTAACTGAAACTGCGATTCCTATTGATCTCGTTGTGTGTCCTCCAAAGCCTCAATACTCGCTATGAGCTCTTGGGTAAGCTCACTCACCTCCTCACGATCCAAGAGTGCCTCAGAGGTTGTACTCCCCCACTCAACTAGGTGATCATGGTCGGCTACCAATTGTAAGTAATCTTATCTCAAAACCCTAATAGCTTTACGCAAGGCATGAACCTTTGCCAAAGAAAGGTAACCACCATTGGACTCATTTTTCATAGAAGCACCCCAACCAATAATGGCCAACAACTGACGAGTAGTATTAAAATGCTCAAGAGCAGTAGTGATATCTCTCTCGCCAACTCTCAACTAGTTGGTCACATGGTGACTCTGCACTATGGGCCTCCTATGAACCGTCTCGAATATGCTGTCCACACTATGAGAGAAAGCTGAATCAAACGAACTCCCCTCAAGATCACCAATGCTTAGTATACTTACATCTGAGTACACCTCCACACTCTGAACGCAAGCATCAGACTCATCCTCATCTAACTCCGAAGCTGCTGCTGCTGAAATGATCTCATCATCACAATCTCCAGCTCCCTCATCCTATGCAACTAACTGAGAGTCCAAATCTTGACAGATATCATCAGGGGTTACTGACAAAGTAACTCCCTCAACTGACAAGGTAGCCTTGGCTGAAACAAACTCCTGCCACTTAGACTCTACCTCATCCTCATCTATGGGTTCCGACAACACTGAATCAAGGAATTCATCTCCACCAACTGTCGACGCTAAATCTATGCCCAAAGTCAGAAATAAAAATCCAAATACACTACACTCATCGTCCTCACTCACAGCAACAAATGAACTTGGAATGCTAGTGTATATATCCTCTAACTGCATCTCCTCTATCGACTTTGACCACGTACACAGCTCGACGTCGACCTGTGGATAAGCTATACTGTAGCATGGAGTGTCATCAGACAAAACATCTATAACACTCCCATCTTGAGTGTCGTCACTAGAAATCTCCATGCTCACATCCTCAGCACAGGAATATAACACTGTCTCCTGTATCGAACCCATACTGTGACTGCTATCATAAATATCAAAACTGTCAGAGCTCAAACTCTCCTCGCAGTCATCACTCAATATCATACAGGGGGCATCGTCACCAATGCAACTCACAACATCCTCGAAAGTGTCCTCAAATGTGTCCATACTAACAACTCTCATATCACCTGCAGGAATCTCAACTGTAGACACGGATCATTGTACACATGACTCATCGTCAACCTGTACACCAACAATGCTAGAGCCCAAACTGAAATCAAGTGTCCCCTCTGTAATACTCTGATCACCAAGTACACCACTGGGAGACTCCAGAGAAGCCTCGGGCCTATCTGAGGAAGCCACTGCCTCCTGAACTGGAGCCACGCTACTGAAGCTGACATACACATCCCCAATGACAATTCCCTCCGAAGAAGAATCTGAATGATCAAAGATGACTACAACATCAACTGCCTTTGTACAACCCACAGTAACTGCATTGGGAGCCTCAACCCGGCGATGCCCAACACTACTGTCCTCTAGTGGCACAGAAACATCCACTGAGTCAGGTGCAACAAAACTATCATCAGCACTACATATGGTAATAGCAGGTGCTGAACTAGATAATGGTACAACAACATCACAATCAGCGGACGAAGAAAACTCAAGTCTTCTCCCTTGTGAACCTGATGTCGGCCTACTAAAAGCAGAAGTAAAATATCTCGTTGCCTTGTCAACTGTAGCCGGATCCGACAATATCTCTGCAAGTCGCTGCTAATGCAATCTTAATTTCTCGACACTTTCTACCAAAGCATCTAACTTTGTTCTCTTCCCTCTACTACTGTGTCGACTTCCCAAACTTGACCCCCTGTATCTATCCATGGCTGGGAAATAGAAATACTGATCACTCTGATAATATTCTCATACAAATAATGAAATCAATTCCCACAGGATGGCAAGATCAGAGCTCTGATACCACTGTAAGGACCTGCGCAAATCTGACCTTAAAATGCTGATTGAAGGCTCAAAGAATTTTGTTAAACACTTCACATACAAGGGTCATATGACTGATAACATTTCAGTTTCCTTTAATGACTCTTTTCTTCAATTAGCATCAATGAGAATGTTTACAAATGACTCTAAATTGACTAAACAATGGCCTAACATAAATATGCAACTTATTTTGACAATATTCAATGCATATATGTGACTGAAACTACTTGCAATATGTAGCTACAACAACTAGTAATTATGACAAACACTTTGAATGCAACCTAAGATGACATTTATGCACTTACAACCAAGTGGTATTTTAACAAACATTTGGTATGCATAAGAGAGCCTACAACCAATTGACATTTTGACAAACAATTGGCATGCAAACTAATAAGTTGATCATGAGTGGCAATAACATATTCAATTACAATAGTAGTTGACCAACAACTTATATCTTCTTCTTTGCAATAAAATGTCTACTACAATGATGATATGAATTGGTCAAGACTCTTGGCTTACAATTATTTGGCAATAGTGCCAAATTTGATTTTATGAGTATTCACTTATGACAATGCAAACTATTTAGTGATTGCAAGAAGAACCTGGTAATGATGACGCCCAATGTTGTTGATGAAGAAACAATAAAAATCCAATGTGATAGGCACCTTCCAAGCTCAAATCAAAATACTCAAGTTACTACCCCTGTTCTTGCCTGACAAAACTTTAGATAATTAAATGCAGCACCAAATGCCTTCCAATTTGCCCCTAAAACAATTGTCTCGACGATAGGAATTGAATGCAACAATACCCAGAATGATTGGCCTCCTCAATCGAAAGGTATGAGCAAAAACATGAGACTCATACGCTGATCAACCTCCATGACAGCAGATTATGAAGGTCTGTAATGATCCTGCTCAATAACATAATCAATCTCAACAATACATCAGTTGCTAAAGTAACTTCTCCATCAAATGCAACAATACATCAGTTGTTGCAAGTACAATAACACAACAACTATTGTACTTAAATAATCTCCACCGTGAAGCACAAGACTGGACTTCTGAAGTAAAGCCCACAATCAACAATGATTCAGCTGGTATCTCATAGCCTCAAAATTGCGTAACCAATGATGGTTTTCGTTCTCAAAGGGTCCTCCAATGGCTGAAACCCTAGCTGGCTTCTCCACCACCAAAAAGTCATCAATTCAAACAACAATTCTTGGATGATGAGAATGAGGCCCATGATGTCTATTTATACTTTTTCCTCAAGAGGTTGGCCCAAAATCTAGAAGCTTCCAGAAATTATTTTATTTTTATTGACTTTATGATATATTATTTTATTTAAGTCACTTTATTAAATTAATTAAATATAAAGTTACCTTTTAATATTTATTTATTTGATAACTTTATAAATAATTAACTTAATACCACTTATTTATTTAATTAAAATAATTAATTAGTCATCCTCATAAAATATTCATTATTTTAGACAACTTAATTAATTAAATTAATTAAATCAAATTACTTCCAAAATGGGGACATTACAGTATTTAAAAAGGGTACAGGTTAATCTCCCACAAAAAAGTACCAAAGACAAAACAAAGTCAAACTTTTTTTTTCCAGATTTACGAAAACATAGTGATTTTTTTCCAAAATTTTTGTTGTTTTTGACTACAAACTATGCAGATCATGAAGATGAAAAGCTGAAATTCTCAAAAAAATCTATGATGTTTTTGATCTTTTCAAAATTGGTCAATTGTACATTTTTGTTGGACGATAGCTGCGTCCTTTAAAAAGCCCACTTATATGCTTTTAGGAGTTAAATTTTCTGGCAATGGAGTTTTAATAAGTGTTTAGCATGTTGATATATGCTTTGAGTGATAAAAACCCCACCTTTATGCATTTTTAATGTCGCATGTAATTAAATTGAATAAAATAACTATAGTTTTCAATAAAGTAACATGAAAATAGACATAAAACGGCTAATTTTAATAAAACATAAAAAACTATGGTCAAATCAATTTAGAATGAGCTAAGATTTTAAATTGGATGCCAAAATCCACTTTACATATTAAATATAATTTTATTTCATGCTTTTGCCAATAAAATGCCCACTTTTGGAAGTTTTATATCACGATGTGTTGTTGGCTTGAAACCCCACACCTCTTCCTTCATAACTTGATCTAGGAAACTCTGTTTGAGGCCTAATTTAGCTCGAAACGAGTGGGATTGCAAGGGTTATTAACATAAAACAAAAACAAGACTCAAAACTATTTACAATAAAAAGAAAAACACATGTAGACATGAAAGTTAACCAAAAATCAAGCATATGCAATCTGAGAAGAAAAACTCTTTTTGGCAAATATTTGGGGATTAAACTTGACATTAACTTCCAAAAGAAACGAACTAACAAAGTTACGTAGAGTACAATTCAGGCATAACAAATTGCCTTAATGTTGCTTTCTTAATACATTAAAAACAAAGAGGCTATACCTACGAATTCATGAGAAAATTGCGCAGGGTTGCCTCAATTTTGTGATGTCAAAATTGAGGACAACAATTAGAAACACTACATTGTTTGTGGTGCCATTAACCTAGCTGTTTCCAGCATTGAAGCCACTTGAACCATGGGCTGTGTTTGGGTCTCCAACTTGTAACACACTAAAAATTTGATAACAAAGTTCACTAATTTCTAATGTACTTGTTTAAGTTATGAGTTAAGAGTGAATGGCTATATGTTTTTTTAAAAATAAAAATAAAATAAAGTAAATGGAAACACTTATTCTATTCTAATTTCTAGTACAAATTGGTAACATAACAAGTTTCAAAATAAGATTTTTATTTCTTTTGTTTTCTTTGAAAGGAACTAACATGAACAATAGAATTATTTAGGAGCAAACTCACATTTTAAATTACTTCTTTAAAAGAAAGGAAATAATTTGACCTACTTAATAACGTTCAAAATTGCAACTTTTCAAGTAAATCTTTCGAAACATTCTAAGTATAAAACTTGTAGCGTAACTAAGTAAAATACTCATAGTGCTTTTGGAAAGAGGTTTAGAGCTGTCAGAAGAAGGTCACTTGTGATCAATGTTTCTCTTTTCTTCGATCAAAGGGGGAGAAAAGGTATGAGTGGGGCATATAACCACCCAACCTTGGATCATACTGGATCCCCCTAGTCTACTTCATGACCTCAAGTAGACCCGGCCCTCCATGAGGGATGGTAGATGTTAAAGTCAAGACTCTTGGGAATCTTGTGTAGAATCGTCTACAACATGATCGGTCGAACAATGTAGCCTTCTGCTACTGTGGTATGACACCTGTCATGGATGTTTTTGGTGAGTCCATTATGACTACCAATAACTCATACCTTAGCCAAGGATTTCCATGATCTGGAGTCAACATCTCACCTTCCAGCTTGACCATAGGTTTGGAAAAAGGTTTTAAACATTTACTAATGGAGCATATTATGATTCTTGATTCCCTCGCAATTAGCTTGGTTTTGCTCATGGATATTTGTTTTGTGATGCCATAGGTATTACTGAGTTATCATTCCTCATTCAAATCTGTTAAGATGGGTTATTAACTTTCTAGTGGAGCTGTCCTGCTGCCCAAGATGTTGTTGTGGTTGTAGAAAGATAATAACGAATTATAACCCCCACTTGTGACTTTACTAAGTCAACATGGGATGTTGAAGGACAACTTTCCTGCTGTCTATAATGCTAATGTAGCATAACTTTGCATTTTCTTGAGTTTGTAAACAAGTTGGATCAAAGAATACACTCCTGTATAATTGATTAAAGTTGATATTTTACTGGTCCACTCTTGGGATTTCAGGATCAATTGAGTTTTTCAGTTTCTTTCGTACAGGTGGTCTATTGGGTGTTACCCAAGTCTGTTGTGCAAGGATATTAATTCTTATTGGAGTCGAGATTAATTTGATGATATAATTCCACGAATCCCTTCATTGGGGTTGGTACTCAATAGCTATCTTGTAAGGTAGTGTCAAATATGTTTTGGTTGGAACTACAGTTGCTACAGTTTATGTTTTAGTTCAAGTTGCTATTACATTTACATTTATGCACAATATTCATGTGATTAACTTAGAGCAGTTCTGTCTTGAGTCGTCCTATTCACTGGACCTCTCTTCTTGTCATTATAGAACGTCTTGTTGTACTTCATTGATAAGTTTGCAAGTTAAAGAGTATCCTACCACTTCTTACTGCTTAGAGGATTTCTTGGTGCAGACTGTTCACACCATACAAGTTCATAGTGGTCAATTCCTTCCTACCTTAATGTAGATTACTGTGGAGACCAAATCTTCTTTCTTTTTGCTATGCCTAACGACAATGGGCTTCAAAAGAACTTCTGCCTCTATCCAAGTTGAACATTTGAATAGGCTAAGGATGAGTAGTAATAGAATTTTATCCAATCTTTTAATGGCAAGAAATGGTGGAAGAACTTATAGAGGAAATGACATTTCTCTTCACACCTAGTGTGTGTATTGTGCTAGTTAATTATAGACAAAATTGTTTCCAGCGTTACTCAATAAGTCTAAAAATACAATAAGGAAAATACAGAAATACAGTGTATTGAATTCTTTCAAGCTTTCAGCTAATTAAAAGATAGCTCCTTCATATTCAATTTAGGACCAACAACATAGTTTTTTTAATGGTAGGAGATTATGTGCGTGTAGTTTCTTGTCAAGATTGAATCAGAAGTGCTGATGGCCCCACACAACTATTGCACTGTTCTCCATTCTAAGTTAATTTACATGGGTAAGTGTTGGCTAAAATTTTTATACATCATTGACTACAACTTACAAAACTGTGACTTTAGGCAACATTTCATAAGATTTCTCTCTCCTCTTAGCAATAGGGGAGGCTCCCTTCTTACTGTAGGTGGCTTCAATAGGAGCTTAACTGATGTACAAAAAGGATGGTTCTCTTGATCAATTCCTCTTTTTTCAGGAATGATTTGCCTTCAACTCTAACTTTCCAACTTAAATAAAAGTGCCTTATTGCTACGATAATATTGGTGACCCTGGAATTGACGTAAGAACAACACCAGGGGCAGCAGTTTACTTTTTATATTTTGTGAAACAAAAACTGGAACCCAAAGTCTCCTGCATTTGTCTTGAATAGGGTTTCAAGTAGAATAAACCAGTAAGGCACAAAGTCTCTTATCAGATACTCTCAAATTTAATAAAAACACTTACAATTGAAGCCCAAAGTCTTCAGCTCTAAGTAATTGCAGCCACTAATATGTATTACAATCTGTCCTCCTGCAACACAAAGTCTTCAAAAGTTCAAATTGGCTTTGAATGTAATAGGTAGCTCAAAGTCTGCACGATTATATTCAAATCTCTCTTGATCAAAGCTCCAAAACTCAAAATCAACATTTAGAAAATGTCGTCACATAACACCTTGAATCAACACAAAGTTTGAAAGCGAAATGCCTATTTTATTGATAGCAATTTAGATTTACATCCAAGCACAAAGTCTTAGAGTGCACATATAAACTGGCAGAATTTTTTTGCCTTGCCAAAGATGATTATTTACAATGAGCTCCCTCCTTTTTAAAGGAAAATAGGAAAGAGAAAGGTGGAGAAGAAAGGTTGAAATTCTCAACCACCTTGATTTATTCTCTAACAAACTTCTAACTAACTAACTTATTAAAAACTGTATGCCTGATGTGATTGCAACTTAACTACATGAGCTGGTTATATAGGTGCATGTTATCCTATACTTACAACATAGATGCTCTTTACATGTAGCATTCCTATTGCTATTCTACTTAAAGCATATGAAAATCTGATTTGAAGTGTTCACATGGTATCAACTAGCTATCCAAACTTCTGTAGGGACTTGCGTACAACTGCAACATTTGGTTCACTTGTGTGTTACGAGATCATTGTAACCTTCTTGAGCATGCTTTCTTTTCCAAACATCTCTTTGTTAGAAATCTCCATTTAAATTTGCATATTCTTTAATAAATACTTCTAGCTTGCAAATGTATCTAGCATACTGATGTTGAAGTCATCCACTTCAAGTTGTAAGTGGATGGTTTCTGCGAACTCTGTGAGAACATCTTCTTGATTCTTGAGTCTGTTATCTTCAGTGATGATTTTGCATGATAGCCCTCTGAATGCCTCTCTCATTGTGCTTTCTTGGTTAGTTATCTTGGCTACTGCTACCTTTGCATCTTTTATAAGTCCTTATAAAACTTGCTCTTTGTTGGTCATCACATGTGCGTAATCATGGTACATTTTAATAGACGTGATGATTTTGTACTCACACAAGATGTCCAAATCGATCTCCATCATGTTGTTCCAGGCACCAAGATTCCTCTCCAGCAACTCGATGATTGAGTGACTTGAGAATGCCATTCAATCCAGTAGTAGTCTCTTTCCCATTTGCTGTGAAACTTCTCTTGACATTGCCGAATGGTGTGCCTGCGCAACTGTCACATGAAAGTGCCATAGTGTATGAACATTGTCATGTGAGGGGTCCATGGCAAGCTTTTGATGTAAAAACATGGATTTTAGGCAAGGTATGGATAGGGAGAATGGAAGAAATGATTGAGGACAACGAATGAACAAATGGGTCAAGCTAAGAATGACTCAAAAAATGGCTAAAATAGTCAAAAACAATTTTTTTTTGGAATGGATTGCATATGCAGACATGGAGCTTTAAAATGTGCAAATGAGGAGTAAAGTGTAATGAAACGAAACGATAACATGCTTTAATAGGCATAAGTCATGCTATGTATCCAACAAACATGTGGAAAATTCTTTTTCAACCATAGGACAGCCATATGGAGGTTCATGGAATGCATATTGGTGGGACTTGCACTTGCATTCTCATGAGGGGTCCATTGCAAGCTTTTGATGTAAAAACATGGATCTTAGGTAGGGTATGGATAGGGAGAATGGAAGAAATGATTGAGGACAACAAATGAACAAATGGGTCAAACTAAGAATGACTCAAAAAATAAAATTGGCTTTTTGGAATGGATTACATATGCGGACATGGAGCTTTGAAATGTGCAAATGAGGAGTAAAGTGTAATGAAATGAAACCATAACATGCTTTAATAGGCATAAGTCATTCTATGTATCCAACAAACATGTGGAAAATTCTTTTTCAACCATAGGGTAGCCATATGGAGGTTTATGGAATGCATATTGGTGAGCACTTGCATTCTCATGAGGGGTTCATGGCAAGCTTTTGATGTAAAAACATGGATTTTAGGCAAGGTATGGATAGGGAGAATGGAAGAAATGATTGAGGACAACAAATGAACAAATGGGTCAAGCTAAGAATGACTCAAAAAATGGCTAAAATAGCCAAAAATAGTTTTTTTGGAATGGATTGCATATGCGGACATGGAACTTTAAAATGTGCAAATGAGGAGTAAAGAGTAATGAAATGAAACCATAACATGCTTTAATAGGCATAAGTCATGCTATGTATCTGACAAACATGTGGACAATTCTTTTTCAACTATAGGGCAGCCATATGGAGGTTCATGGAATGCATATTGGCGGGACTTGCACTTGCATTCTCATGAGGGGAAAAGAGGGACTTGCTTCCATATTAGAACGAGATTTTATCCCCGACTACATATGCAAGTAAGTGAGACTTTGCATATGCAACT
Source organism: Cupressus sempervirens (assembly GCA_028749045.1). Lineage (NCBI taxonomy): Eukaryota > Viridiplantae > Streptophyta > Pinopsida > Cupressales > Cupressaceae > Cupressus > Cupressus sempervirens. Next base: position 523,310,387 of record CM053783.1, on the reverse strand, counting down.
TAGAGAAATAGTGTAATATCCCTGATCAAGATTTTTGCTGATTTCTCTTATAAATAAAATAATCATAACTAAAACCTTGCAGATGTATTCCAGCACAAACGAATCTAGTACAATAGCCGACAGATGTTCAACCAACTTCTTCTTAATAATAATATTCAACCTCAGAAATAGGCAAATGGTATACAATATGATGTTTAAACTAGAGGACTCATCATAAATTAATAACTAATTCCTTTCAGAATAATATTTAGAATTCCAGGCATACAGAAATGCCTTACAGAATTATGATGTTAAAACCATAAACTTCCATACAACTTCGCAAAAACTTTATTGCATTATGCAACAACAATACAATAACTAGTATATAAAAAACCAATCCTAAATACAGATTTAACAGTCAGGTTGGAATGCTAGGATAAGAACCTGTAAGTGCGAATGGAATTCCTGAAATGATGTTTTTTGGGACAATGGGTTTGCGTCCATTGTCTACTAACATGAGGGGCTATGTCCTCCAACTAGTTGAAAGCTGAAGCTTTCTGAGACTCTCACAAGAGAGAAAACTGAATTGAATAATAAAATCAAGCATAACTAACCATGAGTTTCTTTACCCTTTTAATACACAAATTGAGACTCTTCAACTCCCTTATGGCCTTCGTCCTATTCCTTGTGACTCTTTAGTTTCTCTTTAATAAATCGTCTTGTTCCTCCTTGTCCTCTTGTGACCACATGGAATATTAATTTGACCTTTAATAATAAATCTCCAACTTACATAGTCAAATTTAATATTGCAAATTCATTCCTTCTTAATAATTCTGATGTCCCCAAAGAAGGGACATTACAAATCTCCCCTACTTGAGATTGCTTGCCCTCAAGCAATATGTACCAGGATCTCATATAAATTTGTAGTTAATCCTGTAGCCCAAATTGACAACAAACCTGACCAAATTGTGAAGCACGGTACCACTACAAAACACCTATCAACCGAATTCCTGGACCCATATTACTCTTTGAAGAAACGCTGCGCCTGTAAACTTATCAACACCGATCATCACCATAATCAACCTCAAATTGAATAGGACCACAATAAAATCCTCGTCCAACCATAGATACCATCTACCAACACCTGGATCCCAAACTTTGTTATGCTGCCTCGCTGCTCTGATGATATAGAAATATATCCAGGGTCCATGTATAATCCAGTAGAATGTGAAGACCTGACTTAGATGGATGATGTAAGAAATGAGCTGCCCAAAAGTTGAAACCACCATCCCATTGACATCAGAATTCATAATGTCAGCATAAACTTGGAGAATTCCCCAATGCATAGGAGCTGAGAATATGAAGAATGATGAGAATCTACCCACAAACCTCACATAAATACTCCATTGAGAACTGGTCAGAGGTTGATGAAGAAAATTCACCCAACTCTTGCACCGAGAACTGTTCAGAGGTTGATGAAGAAAATTCACCCAACTCCTGAATGGGGTGAAATCGGGAAATATGTTGGGGCTGATCAATTGATAAGCAACAGAAGTTGATTCATCATTCTCATGCTGAGAACCGGATTCATTGCTAGAATCTGAGCAGGACCCAAAGTCTGAAATCAAACTCTTCCTCTTCATGGGAAAAAAGAGATGATCCCTCATTTAACACAAAAAGAGGATTGTCGGACGTCCAATCAGCAACAACTTCAAACAAAGGGTTGTCAACAAGCTGAAAATGCTCTGAAGTTTTGCTACCTAATTGTTTGGGGTAGCTACCCAAGTCATAAATTTGTTGAATGCTCTCAAGTTCGTCAATGACTTCCTGGAAGAACTCCTGCCTCATTCTATTCTCATGTTTCCGAGAGTGTTCTATGAGCTTGATTTGATTTTCTGCTCCTTGTAGAGAAAATTGAGCTTCGCTTAGAGCCTCTTGAACATACTTAAGTGTCCTATTGAGATCCTCAATCTCATCCTTTTCCCTATTTGATTGTGCTGCATAAATCTCAACAATCTTGAGAATGTAATCCCTCCTATCGAACAGTGGATATAAGTAATCTGATTTCATAGACTTGAGGGCTGTTTTGACTTTCTGTAAATCGGTCACATGCCAGTCATCTTCACCTTCCCATGGGATCTTCGTATAGAGCTCCTCAACCAACTCGTGGGTACTGTCAAACCGCACCAAGGATGCCACGACCATGTCTTTACTAACTTTCAATTGATTCTGTAAGGCATGTATTTCATTATCTCCCTGCTGAAACTGTTCATTGTCTTGCAGTGCCATCTTAGGTTGTTCCTCTAAATTCACGTTCAGAGTATTATGAATATATGGTTCATGATGCCAAGGTCCCAAACTGTTATTACCTTGTGTGCAATCTACTCCATTATTTTGCTTCACAAAGCTCACCTCCAAGTCACCAATGAAGAAATCTCTACCTTGTGTAACATCTTCTATGTGATCGTGAGAAGGCTGCAATTCATTGGCAGATGTCTGCTCTTCTATTTCAAGATCATCCAACTGATAATTCTGGTCTATCGGACATTTTTCGTACACCCTTGTGTGATGTTCATTTGCAAGGAGATCCTGGACCAACTCCAGATACCTTCTTTTTGCCATATTGGTCTTGCTTTGTTGCTCGAGATAAAAATCCATATAATCACTGAATGATAGATCATCTGAATTTGGGTAAGAGTTTTATAGTCTCTATAAATGTCGAGCACCTCTGCTCTTATAATGGATTCTAGATTCTGGACTAAGTGTTCTTGTAGTTTCCTAGTACCTTTCAAAATTTGGTTCAAATTTTTTTCTGTTGCTGAATGTTGTTATCTCAGAAATCTTCACTGATGGTATTCACCGTTGCTGATTTTTGGAAACACTTTTTCTTCAGATTGGTCATCTATTTCCGTATAATGCTTGGCTGTAGCACCTTAGTCTTCTTTGTTGGCGTTTGTTGTCAAGATTACAAATTTGCTTAGTTTGTAATCATCGTGGCCACATTAAGGCAACTAAAATTTTCTATCCAATTAAATGGTCGTGCCCAATGAATGCTTGTGCCACTGCGTATGTATTTTCATGTGCCAAGGTGTGATTGCTAACAAAAATCTTCTTGATTCGATTCCAATTTCTTCAATGACATCAATGTTACGCTGTCGGCAATATTTTATAGTTTGCCTCTCGTGTGAGTGTACTGGAAGACCCATACTTGACATACACACAAATCCTTCCTCTCCATGTACATTTTCAAGACGTGCGATAGACACATAGCATCATTCAGACGTAAGCTCTTGAATAAGACATAATCAATGATTAATAACAAATGATGTAGAACTCCCTATGATTTCTTCTGGATGAAGAACAATCTTCAAACAAATTCTTGAATGTTGAGAAACAAGAATGTCGTGACCTTAGAAACTTTCAATAATGTTTCGATAAATTTCCAATATTCAATTTTGGACTAAGACCACAATAATTTCTTTTCTTTGAACATATGTGCGTAGACTGAGATTTCAGAATCATAAAGGCTTAGCAATGAAAGGTAAAGTCATTGAAGACACAAAACCATGCTTCTATATTGGAATTAATATATCCAATAATCTCTCTAAGACATAGAGGTATATTTGAAGATACCATTTTAAAACCTGGTGCCTGTGTGATATTTTAAGGACCAATTCCAACTTTGTCGGATGACCCCAAATGTTCATGGTGTCTTCATAATTTAAAGGTGTCTGAAAATTTGTCTTCCTCCGTTACATCTCTAAAATTATTCCCACCTTGTCAGTTTATGGAAAGGGTAAATCTTTGGCGTTTTTGATCTGACTGAAGCTCAATGCCTAAATCTTGGTTTGAAATGATAGTAGAATATGTTCCACATGTTACCTTGCACTCACATTCTACCACAGTTAATAATTCGATGTTGCCACGAATTTTATTTCAAACAAACCGAAAGCTTGATCGATGGGCCCCGATAATTTCTAGAGTGAATATTGAATGTTCAACCGCTACGTAGTACTCCAACCCGCCACAATTTAATGAGACACGAACATTTCAAGATTTTGTTTTATCTTCCTTCCACGAGAGTTGCCCCTGTAGTTCATGGTGGCGACTTTTATGATAGGTGCTTTCTTCCAACTTCTACCGTTCCACTCACTGGCATCCTGTGATGATAATGCTGATATGGATGTTTGGTAATGCAATGCAACACGTCCAATGTTCCACTCCAAAATGCTATGTCAGTTGCTGTCTTCCCCTATACAAAAGCAATATCTCATTGTTGTCCACCTCTCATTCGACAGTCATATGTCTTCATAAACCCGACTAGTCAGCGCGGCTTGGAAATGATAAAAAGATTATTCCCTTTATGCTGCCAGAAATCACAATCTCCAGTTGCCCGCGTAATACTAGATGGTGCATATATCCTTAGCCACGGTTTGCTTTTCCTCTGCAATCTTAACGACTCAGCTCCTTCATATGACCGGTCAAGACTCCTGTACCATTCACTATTCCCTTGACGACTCGGTTTTGAGATATTCTAATGCTCATGTGGATGGTATAGATTATCTGGCCAATGAACCTTCCAAACTATTTATGAGTTCACTCAGCTTTTCACTAGGCAGTTTCCTTGCTATTTCTGCAGATGACCTCCAATTGGTATCAGATGAGCAGGCCTTAACAAGAAGAGGATGGTTAACATAGTTTTGTTTCACAGTTCCAACATCTTGATACACCTTGAATCGAGCTTGAGAGTCTATCTCAAGTTCCTAACAGAATTCACACTCGTCCAAAGAGAACACAATTTTCTTCAAGGAAACAATTTTTTTGGTGGTAACTTTATGATAGGCTCTCCATCTATTTGAGTACTTGTACATGTCTTAACCCATGACCTCTAGAGAAAATAACAAATGTCTTTTCATTAAATGTGAACATAAACAACTATATTTCTAAGTGCCGACTTTTAGTTGTGATATAGGATCCAATCTCCGCATTTGATTCTGAAATACAATTTCCAATGAGTTGCTGGAGCTACGTCCAGCCTCTCTCTCTCTCTTAAGGGTTTTGTCCTCAAGAGTGTCCGGTTACCTCTAAGCAACTGATTTCATCTTCAATAGACTGATATAATCTCATGGTTTCTCTAGATTTGATAAAATCAATAATCTCACAGGATGGCAGGATGTGCGGCTTTGATACTAATGTAATATCCCTGATCAAAATTTTTGCTGATTTCTCTTATAAATAAAATAATCAGAACTAAAACCTTGTAGATGTATTCCAGCACAATGAATCCAGTACAATAGCCAACAAATGTTCAACCAGCTTCTTCTTAATAATAATACTCAACCTCAGAAATAGGCAAATGGAATACAATACGATGTTTAAACTAGAAGACTCTTCACAAATTAATAACCAGTTCCTTTTAGAATAATATTCAGTATTCCAGGCATATAGAAATGCCTTATAGACTTATAATGTTAAAACTAGAAACTTTCATACAACTCCGCAAAAACGATATTGCATTATACAATAGCAATACAATAACTAGTACATAAAAAACCAATCCTAAATACAGATTTAACAGTCAGGTTGGAATGCTAGGATAAGAACTTGTAAGCGTGAATGAAACACCTGAAATGATGTTTCTCGGGACAATGGGTTTGTGTCCACTGTCTACTAGCACGAGGGGCTATGTCCTCCAACTAGCTGAAAACTGAAGCTTTCAGCGACTCTCACAAGAGAGAAAACTGAACTGAATAATAAAATCAAGCATAACCAGCCATGAGTTTCTTTCCCCTTTTAATACACAAACTGAGACTCTTCAACTCTCCTCTCGCCTTCGTCCTATTCCTTGTGACTCTTTAACTTCTCTCTGTTAAATCCTCTTATTCCTCCTTGTCCTCTTGTGACCACATGAAATATTAATTTGACCTTTAATAATAAATCTCCAGCTTACATAGTCAAATTTAATATTGTAAATTCGTTCCTTTCTAATAATTTTAGTGTCCCCAAAGAAGGGACATTACAAATAGACAGAAGAATAGAAGAAACAACTTGACATATACAAAACAAATGCAAATCTAAAAATGGAAATGATGAGACTTGCATACACAGCATAACAAATATATACAAATGTCTTAAGAAAGAATAAGAAAGAATCTAACCATTTTCTCAAGAGGCAAGAGAGTTTTTTCTTTTTAAACAGTTGTAAAAAATCTGAAAATGCAATCAAAGAAATTAATTGGATTTTGAAAGATTGCAAGATAAAGTGTTAAATAGACTTCAAATCTTGACTTGATCCGTGCAAGAGATGAGTCAAAATTCGTAGTTTGCAAATCGTAGGAAGTTAGAGCAAAAGATTGCATCATTTTAGCAACCGTTTTGACCAAGCAATGTGCAACATGCAAAGAATTTAGAAAATGGTGTCCAAAACATATCAAGTGGTTTAAAAGACTTGAATACAAGCTAGGAAGGACAGGAAATGCTTTCAAACTTACCTTGATCCAAACACTTGCTGTTTTAATGGTGCAATTGCTCAAAACCAGGTCATTTTTGAGCAAAAACATACCCTAGATGGGTTCAGAAATGAAAAAAAACTCAACAAACTCCCCTTTTGAGTAGCTCAATGTGTTCTTTGGGTGATTTTAGGCAAAAAAGACTCATAGATCATCAAAAACAGCCAAGAAATGCTCAAGATACGAGCATTTGAAGGTTGGTAAACCTGTTTTTGGAGAAAAAAACACCCAAAAAAGTTAAGTTTTGAGAGCAAAAAACATGTGTTTTTGGGCTAAAAATCGCCTTTTGGAGGTGTTTGATAAAAAAGCCTCATATTATGAAGTAAAACACACTTTTTTGTTGCATTTACATGTTTTAAAAACATATGAAATGGCTGAAAAAATCACCACCATGAGTTATTGATTAATAACTTAGTGCAAAATGCACTTTTTGGAGGCATTTACATGTTTCAAAAGACATGTAATTGGGCTAAAAATTGCCACTTTTCCTTAGTAGATTTTAAAGACACAAAAAAATGTTTTAAATTGCATGTATATGAGCCAAAAATCACCACCATGCTTTAGTGGAAATATAAGTCATTAAATACTCATTTTTCATGGCCATTTACATGTATTTCAAAAATATGCAGATGGGCTAAAAATCACCACTTTAGTTTGGTGGGATTTTTAAATCATTAAAAAATATATATGAAAATGCATGTAGTTGGGCCAAAAAATGCCACTTTAGCTTAGGCTAAGTGAAATGGGTTTTTAAATATTACATGCACATGCAATTGGGTCCAAAATTGCCACTTTTGTCTAAGTTAAGTGAAAACTCACTTTAGACATGCATTTACATGTTATAAAAACATGCTATTTGATTTAAAAAGTCTGTTAAGTGGTAATTTTAAAAGATGTATATGCAATGGGTTAGAAAAATCCCATTTAAATGTATTAATATAAAAATAAACTTATACATGCAACAATATATAAATGGATTAGATTTTTGCACTCACATTAATTAAATAAGTTTAAAATATGTAAATACATATATAAAACCCACTTAACACATTAAAACATGTTATTGCATATAAAAAGCCCATTTAATTTAATGTTCGGACCTATAATTTATTAGAAGTGGGTTTTCACATAATGATTTGCATGTTGATGTATGCAATGTGTAATAGAAACCCCACTTTTATGCACTTAAGTTGTCTCATGTATTTATATTTAAGATCTAACTATAGTTTTTAATAAAATAACATGAAAAATACTCTAGCAATAGGCTATTTTCATAAAACATAAAAAACTATGGTCAAATCAATTGAAATTTTAAAATGACCCACAAAATCTACTTTAAATATTATATATAATTTTTGTATCCTGCAATTGCCAACAAAAAGCCCTCTTTTATGAGGTCTTCTCAATAAGAGTAGCCACAGATGAGAAGTTCTCCTTAATTGATATACCTCAGCAACAATTTGGAGCACAATTCAGAATTTCCAAAATTTACTACTTCAAACCCTTAGCCTAAATCAAGATAGTAAACAATTCAATGGATTCAATCCATGACAAACTCTCAACACAAATAATTTCTTCCAAGCAACAAGAATATAGAAATGAAAGACTCAATAACTCAGATTCAAGCCCTTATACCTCAACAAGGGAATTGAATACACAAATCAGAAAACTCACAAACCCTTCATAAAGACAATAAAAAGAAAATAAACAATTGGATGATGAATTCTCATAATGGGAGCCATACTTATAAACTCGATTGTGAAACTTAGCTTCAATTACACACCTTTCACTTAAAAGCCTTTTTGCATTATACTTAAGCACATAATATAATTTATTACTTTCCTTTTGGCTCTCAAAAATGACCTTTCCAACCATATCATGATATTCTGACAAACGAGGTCATTGTTTCTTGTGCCCATGATTTAAAACTTTTCAACTTAGTTCCAACGAGCTATGACACTAAGGTGACCGATATACAATACCAACAAAAACCTCAACATATTTAGTTGAATAAATAATAATAATAATTCCCCCATCTTGCGAAAATGGATGAAGAAGCATCATAATTGAAATCTGACAACACTTGAGTGATCTTGATGAAGAAAAACGATAATTGAATCTGACAGGATGACTTACTAAAAATAGATGCTCCCTTCAAAATTCTTGGAGCCCAAACTAGAAGCCAGAAACAAAAACTGAGAGCACCACTCAACTCCTCTAACTCAAATGGCAACTGTTGACTTACTATAAATAGTAAGTCCCTCAAAACGGAGCCAAAACTCACCTTAGGCCATTGGAAAGCCTAACAACTCAATAATTGAGACCCTCAAATCCAACTGTCAACTCATGAGGGTCATGATGATGAACTGACCAAGCCAATTGAGTAACCTGCTAAAAATGGGGACATTACAACTAGACAAAGGGTTTGGTAGAAGAGTGAATTGATGAGTGTTCTAATTGATGGAACTTGTGGATTCAATGCAAATGAGACATGCCTAAGGCCTTTGAATGAAGATTTGATAGTTGGAGACAAGAAACCATACATTTGCTTTGTGAAAGTGGGCTAATCAGGCCTAATTGCTGAATTACCAGTCAATTAATGAGGGTCATGTTCCAAAACAACCCTATCCAAGTTTTTGATATGTTGAAGAGACTCATAAAGGGATACCATGATAGATATGCTTGAAAACCCTGTTTCGAAAAGCTACTAGGTAAGACTATGCCTTAGGAAGTGAAGTATACCAGTTAGGAGTTCAAAACATGCATTTGATGAGTTGAAACCCTTTATAGTTGTGAAAAATGGAGTCAATGAAGACACTGCCACTTCTGCTCTACATCATCCCACCTCCAATGAATGATTTTCCAAATGTGGTACCACATGGGCCTCTAAAGAACCTAACATATATGCAACTTGCCTCCGCAAAGTAGAGGTAGAATTGTGTGGCTAACCATGATGGCCTTGCTGCCTATGAGACAAAGATGCAGATATAGGTGCAACTTTACTGTCTTCACGACACCCCATAGCTTATATATCTCACCTTTGTATTTGAAATTTCCCGTCTCCACCAAAACATGCATGCTTCCACAACTTTTTCTCAGGTATAAAGGAGGTGGGCATTAGCTTTGGTTATGCGACTTGGTCAACTCCAATAGAGATGAGTAAGAATGGGTACAACATGGAGGGATTTCAATCTTAGGTGAGTAAGAGGCCACTTTTTCTTTGCTACTTAGGTTGTTTGGTGCAGAAGCATCGTGCGGTTCGAGAAACCAACATCACTGAAGATATTTTGTATTCAATTTTTGTTTGTGCCAAGACTGCGGTACTTGGCGTGGGAGTAATTTTTATTCAGACTTTTTGAATCCTAAATTATTTTCTTTCATTTTGGGAATCCCACTTAGTGGGGACTTTGGAGATTGCACATGAAATTTTTCTGCAGGTTAGTGACATGTTTTCAAACCTCTTTGTGAGGGGAATTAGCTATGATAGCCTTCGTTAGTTGTAAGAGCATCTATGATACATAGAGATTCAATTGATGTCATCTTTGGCTTGTTCAAGCCTAAGTTCGAATTTGGGGGCTCCATTTGCATGTGGGTGCATCATTATGCATTTGACATCGGAAGGTTTTGCATGTTGACGAGGGTGTCCCATCTAGCTATTTTTAGCCAGGTTGGAATTAAGTTTGACCATGGCTTGATTTCTTCTGACTTGGGTGCTATATTCAGAGGTATGATCGATGTTAAGGGTTATAATTTGAGCAACATTGGACCCTCAATTGATTTTGGCGCCATAATAGGAAGGAAAGGCATAAAAACATGAGTTTGGATTGAAAAGGTTACCTTCTAGTATATTGTTTAGCAGGTTGGAATTAAAGTGTTCTATCGTCAGTTGTTTGCAAGTGGTAGGCAAAGGAAAGATTTTTCCAGTTGATTAAAGGTTCTTGGAGCTGAAAGGTTGTTGATAGTGTGCTGGAGATTGTTGGTTTTGGTTTTCCAGGTTGTGTTAGTTTTCAGTGGTTTCTTGTAGGCTGAAAACTGGGGTCTCCCTATTGGAAACTCTGCTTGTATTAACATAGTGTAATCATCTGGGTTACATCATAAGTTGTTTTAAACACTGAGCACCTTACAAAATATTTTCAAAATATGCTCAGCAGATGGTATATGCATACAGCCTAAACAGATACCAGAAATGGAACTAGTTCATTGCAAAATTTCCTTAGACTTAATTTAATCATCTATATATTCATTGAACAATAAAGCTAGTAGTTCTTTTGTCCTATTTAAGTGTTGCTCAATTGGTTATATGTTTTTTATCCTGGTCTCCTAGCTGAGTCACAGTTCATGTTCATATATACTAGAATGAATCTTTCTATAGTTTGTGGTCCATTTTTGGTGTATATGCAAGGAGAATGTTGACATTCATTTGGCTTACTTTTGTTGATTGCATCATGTAAATATGAATATTATTTATCTCTCCATTTATCAGTACCCATCAGTTATATTTTATTGTCCACATAATCTACACCACTTACGAGAAAGAGAGAGAGCATGATAACTGCCAACTAAATTTAACTGTACCATTAGCTAGGAAGTATGTAACTAAGAGACTATGTAGGAAAGGTTCTAGGCAATTACCAATTACATTGTTTGGATGGATAAGTTCATCTCCATTGTTCTTTTTAAATATCCAGAATTGATTTCTAGTTGTTTTTCTTTTTGTTGACAGTAAACTGGTCCAAGATATTTCTTCTTTATTTGAGCATTATACTCTTTGTACCATACCCCTTATGGAAACCGAGTAGCTTCAAACATTTCTCTTTAAGATTCAAACTTTTCATTGTTGGGTAGATAATTTATCAGTCTCATCTTCTGAAACTGAAATCTCTTTTTTGGATATCAACAACATTAATTTTAATTCACAACCATTCTTCTGTGTACTTCCTTGCCTTCTACTGCTTGGAGATTTGCTTTTCACTTGGAAGGTGACTCACTTAGCATCTGAAGTTTCTATTCAATGATAATGAAATAAATGCTTCTCGTGCTTCTATACCTAGTAAACTGATGATAAGATGTGTTGTGTCTGATTGTATTCTCTCCGACAATGAAAGAATTCAGCAGTGATAACAGAAATATACAACAGCATTGGACATGATATGATAGAAATAGACATTGATAAATGTTAGGATTTACGAGACACAAATAACAACTACATGCAAATATAACCAATATCAGAAAATAATAAAGTGCACAAAAGAGAACACAAGACACAAAGATTTAACGTGGTTCACCCAATCCCTGAGCTACGCTCACCAAACAACGGGTCCATTATTCTTATTATCCAGTAATCACTACTTGATTACGATCTGCAATCCCTTACAACTCAATACTAGCGTAAGAAGCTACAATCTCATCATATATCATGAAATCCCTAACCCTAAGCCATTTTATAGAAGATTTTTGTCACTTTCAAAATTAGGGCTAGAATAAGTCGTCCAATAGAAAAATAGCAGCCAATGCCTTTAACAATAATAAACCTCTGAGTCTGATTAGGCTCCAAATCACAACAGGAAATTGCAGAAATCTGATGATACAATGCCTCAAATCTTTTCATTATTATTAAAAACCTAAGCCATATTACACAACTTTCCAATGACATTTCACCACATCAAGATATTCATAACTTCAATTAACATTAAGTTACTTCTTAACATTTATCAATCAAATTCATATTACTTTTTTACTATGTTCCACGGAGTTTCCGGGACGGGGACGTTTTAGGGGACGGGGACGTGTTTCCGGTACGGGTACGGGTCGAAGCCAAAATTTAGGGGACGGGACATCAGGGGACGGCGATTAAAAACATAGGGGATTTTTTTTACTATAGAGACAAAATTCAAATATGTATATCATAACATTGATAAACCATTCACCATAGACATTTTAGAAGATAAATACATGGAATATTATCAAATGGCAAATACTAAGTGCTTCCATTATAACAATATCACATACATATATAGCAAAAATTAAAATGCCTAAAGGCTTCAAGTATCATGCTGAAATCAGAATGAAATAAAGAGAAGTCCAACTAAAATAGTTGGTAAATAGTAAATACCGAACGCAGTCTTGCCTCACTAAACACAATCTTTGCTCATTGCTGCTACTGCTCTTATGTTTTTTTCCTTCCTCTTAGCAAGTATGTTAAATCGAAAAATGAGTAGAAGAGTTAGTGTTTTAATAGACCAAATATGGGTTGCATATTGTTATTATGTCTTTAAGATGACTAGGGGCCACACGAACAACAAAAATTAGGAAAAAATGTTTTTTTGGGGATGGTTTGCCTTTACCAGATTGACTGGAAAAAAGGGGACGGCCAGCAGTTTCGGGGACGGATAGGGGACGGCAAAACTGTCCCCGATACTGCTGGCCGTCCCCAAGTTTCTTGCCCAAAAAAATTGGCCGTTTCGGGGACGTTTCTGAATTCTTCAAAAAAGGGACGTCGCAGGGTACGGCCAAAATCCGTACCCGCGTCCCCGTTTCGTACCCGGTACGGGTACTAGGGTACAGAGGCAGGAAACGCGTCCCCGTGGAGCATAGCTTTTTTATAATAAATACTTTAATTATAATGTAAAGACAATATTAAATGTAAACATTTATAAAAAACTGAAAAGAATTATATACTGCTTGAAATTTTGTTTTCTATATTGCAAGTGGGATATTGAATTCATAAACATCCTTCAGGGTGTAATAGCCATGAACTATCTCAGATTTCTCCACAGTGCCTTTGCCCTCTCTCAAAATCTGCAGGATCTTGAACTCTTTAAGCTTAAGCAAAGCTGTGACATGCCGTAATGTCCCCGTTTTTGGCCAGTTTGTGCGGTTAATAGAGTTAGCTCATCATAGCGACCCTCATGAGTTAACAGGGTGTTTTGGGGGTCTCAGTTATGGATTTACTATTTTTAGTAAGTCTATTTTCAGTAGTTTCTATTTTTGGTAGTGCACTGCGTGGCTTGATAGTTGGTCGTCACCTGCAGTTAATCAGGTTAAGAATTGCATAGGCTCTTATTTGTTTATTATTCGTTGAGTTGCATTATTACAATAATGACTTTAAGAGATATTTCTAAAAAGCAAGTTGGGAAGTTTCTAGTGTTGAGTTCTTTTGGGAAACTTCCATGATTTTTGAAGTGGAGTTTTATGGAAACTTCTGCCAATGAATGCTTATAAATGAGAACTCATTTCATTGGAAAATACACGCCTGATTTTATATTTGATTTTGTGCCTTTGTGGCTTTTTCCTGGGTTCTTAATTGTATGCCCTTGTTGATGTATAAGGGTTGGAAATTTTGAGAATTGCACTTGCGATTTAGCTACTAAGGTATAGCTAAGATTGCCTAACTTCTCTACTATTCATCACTGTAGCTGAGAAGTGTTTTCATTCCACTACTGAAGTATAGTGGATTAGTCGTTTTTGTCCAACCGTGTTCACTGTGGTTAAGGAGACAAACATCCTGGAGGTTAATCAATTGCTACTGTTGGGAAATTGAGGAGGGATCAGTTTAGTGATTGTGACAATTGAAGGTGTATTCTGGAAACACGTGCGGAGTACTGAATTTTCAGATTGAATACTGAATAAATAATGCAAGTGGTCTGATTAGCAATTACGGCTAGCAAAGGCCGAGTATACATCTGGGAATCACGTGAGTAAGCCTATGCTATATAATTGACATCCAATGTCCATTACTTCTGCTGACGTTACTGCTGGGGCCAAAATTCATCTAACTTAGCATTGGACGTTGGGGTTTCTACTGGCATTTGGAGGTAGTTGCCGCTGAACATTGGAGCCATGTGGATACATTCTGGACATTCTTTGCTGATTGGCGGTTCCTGCATTTACATACAACAATCAGGTTCATTTTGGCATTATAATTTTGTATAAAAGTTTGCTCAAAGACATTTGATTTTCTTGAAAATAAAATCTAATGTAATTCTGGAGTTTTCTTTATGATTATAGAGTATTCTGAATTTTTTTTTTAAAGAAATAAAACCAAGGAAAATAGGAATTTGTTTATTAAGACTTGCAGAGGTAAACCAAGGGTTTTTACAGCATTACAATATCAGAATATACGAGTCTCCTTAGAGACTCAGTAAGGCACCTAACTTTACCCTGAAATATTTCATTATTCCTATATTTCCAAATAATCCAAAGCAAGATAGAAGAAAAAATAGACCAAAAAATATTGCACCATTTGCTGCTGGTGAGGATTTTGCCAAAAATAACATTTTCCATTGTAAAGTTGCTGTCAAGAATAAATTCAAACATCCCCCAAACCTCTTGGGCAAAAAAGGCAATTGAAAAAGACTTGGTGAACAGGCTTAGGCTGGTTACATGCAGAGCAGATGTTAAAGTCCCCCTAGGTTTCTTGAAAGGCAGTTTGTGCAACAGGAACCTCCAAAGAAAGCAGGGGAGTTTAGGCTCAACAGGTCTAGCCCACATATTGACAATACATTTCTTCCAAGTGGTAGGATCAAAGGAAAGATTCTAGTAGGAGTTCAAATGATCAAGGATGACAGAGGAGGAGGTAAGAATTGAGTATAAATAATTAGATTTGACGAGATGGAGGGAAGGAATCAGGCCAGCAGAGCTGAAAGGTACAAGGTACTGGGGAACAACAAGAAAAGCTAGAGTCTTCACAAGAAGGAGCATCCTTGTAAAAACAATAGGTCCTCTAGTAAGTTTTTGGTAAATAATATCTTTCTTTCAGCTTTGTCCTTTGAATTAAAGCATCATTGCGATATATATATCCTTGAGTGTGCAAATTTCAGCTTTGGCTTATTTTGTGGCTGAGCACCCTTGCACAAGTGCAAGTGGTTTGTCATTGCTATAACCCTGGCCACACCATTTATTGCCTTGTTCTTTCCTCAAGATATTGCCAAGTAAGGGTCTTACTCTAGCCTAGCTTTTCCACAACCATCTGAACACATTGGATCCTCCCACTGTGATTTTATCTTTTAGGGATAAGAGGTTCAACATGTCCAACCTGCTCCAGAATCTAGCTCCACCAAGGTAACCCCTACTAATATTATTCCTAATAAGAATTTTCTGGGGTTCCTCCCCTTGAACGTATTTAGCAATACATAGCCAAGGCTAAATCTTGAGTTCTGAGGTTGTTCGAACCTAGGCCACCAATATCCTTAGCCATAGTGCACCATTCCCACCTTACAATATGAGATTTTTAACAACCTTTGACATTAGACCATACAAAATCCTGAATGAGCTTTTTTATAAATCCAAATTGGCTAACATTAAACAGCCAGGTGGAGGAGAAATAAATGGAATATGAAGATAAAATCTTCTGACATACCTAGACTCTTCCAACCAAGGTTAAATACGTAGAATCCTACTTATTTAGTTTTGTAGTAATTTTCTCTTTAATCCACAACGATGTTGTGAGTACTTGGGCATACTGTAAAGGGGATTCCAAGATACCTAACCACATGGTTTGGGTTCTCCCCAGCCAATACCATGATGGAGGAAGGGCATTTCAACCAAACAAGATGAATTTAGAGATTGAAATCTTGCTTCTTGAATGGGAGCAAAAAAGTGACAACCATTAGATGATCCATGTTAGTTTCTTCAAAAACAAATAATATTGCTGTATCATCAACAAATTGAACACTAGATATTTCTTCTTGATTAGGGAGAGTAGGTCCTTGAATCCTTGGTGATAACAAATTATCCCTCAAAAGATAGTGTAGGGTATCAACCACTTTTACAAAGAATGTTGGTGCCAATGGGCAACCTTGCCTGATAGATTTGGTCAACTCAAAGGGCTCTGATATCTCCCCATTAATTTCAACAGCAGCTATAGCCCCTTTGATAAGGGTGGAGACCATCTGGAAGAACACTAGAGGAAAACATAGAGCTTCCAACATCATTAAAATAAAACCCCATTCAACTCTGTCATAGGCTTTTTTATAGTCTATCAATAACATCTTAACTTTTTGCCCAAAGGTTTTTGCCCAATCCAGTGTTTCTTAGCAGGTGATTAGGTTCTCAAGAATATACCTTCCTTTGACAAAGCCTATTTGTTTAGGACTAATGATCTTAGGTAGGATATTTTCAACAGGTATCCCATTTGATCCTGGGGGCTTATCTCTGCTCATAAGTTGAATAGCACTATTGCTTTCCCCTACAGCTATTGGAACCTCAAGCAGATTAACATCATTTGGAAAGACTTTTTTTGGAATAAGTGACTTGACATTATCCCTATCTTCCTTTATTTTATTGCCATCATCTTCAGATGAAAGATCCCTGATGGATCTCTTCTGCTGATTTGCAGTAATTTTATATTTTTAAATCTGTTTTCCTGTTTATTTATGTTTTCTTGCAGAACTAGACAAAAGTGTAGAAAGGTTTGTTTGTTTTTGATGGTTTTATAACATAGAAAGAAATTGGGAACAACAACCATGGAACAAGACTGAAATAAATAAGGTATTCAGTAAAAATCAGAATTATTGCAAACCATACCAGGCATATTTGTTTGAATTATAGAGCCAAGCAATAAATCCAATGCATTTTCCAAAGCTCACATACAAATTTGATGTCAAACTGGAAGGTGAAGATTGTTTTTGAATCCAGCATACATTTGGAGGTGAATACAAGCAATACTCTATACACCACGTGGTGTATCTGCTACAAATGGTGTTCCACAGGTTGCAATGAACCACGTCCCAACTGAAAAGATGATATGCCACGCTGAAAACCTAATAAGAATTGATGCCTTTATCCTTAATCACCACGCACAATGCTATAACCATGATGTTTTCCTGTCTATAACCACGATCTCCCCTGAACCTAGCTATATCTCTACGCTGTGCACAATACTGGGGAAGAGGGAAGACATCCCTAACCTCAGGGGGTAGAGCTCTCCACTCAGCTGTGGCTGCCAAAATTGACTCTTGGAACCCCACCTTTGGTGATTCTACTTGTGCTGGCCGTTCACCTAGTATGAACTGAGGAAGCAATGGTCTATTCGTACTAGGTGTACGATGGTGATGCCGCCTAAAGGAATGGAGGGAGCTCCCAACTAAAGAATGGGATTGATGGCTGCGTTGACTACCAACCACTGAAACTGATCTACTTCGCCGGCCTCTATGTCCACCCATCTCCAAATGCTCCAAGGTATCCTGTAATCTGTCTAAAGCCTGAGCTATCCTGAGCTGAGTAGTGAATAGGGTCCGCACCATCTCTCTCTCTTCATCATCCTGATTCCCTGTGCCGCCCACTTGTTCTTCTGCCATAATAGGTTCCTGGTCTATTCCAAACCCTTGCTCAAGTTGAGCTCTTTTGCGCATATAAAATTTGTATATCTTAGCTCTTTGATGCATAGATTTGTATTCAATCCACCAACTAGTGACTACCCAGATGCTAATATGCATTATCAAAACTTTTGATCTAGTACCCAGATGCCAAAATGAATTATCAAAACTTTTTAGCCAGTACCTAGATGCTGAAATGAATTATTAGAACTTTTTATCCAATACCCAGATGCCAAAATAAATTATCAAAACTTTTTAGCCAGTACCCAGATGCTGAAATTTGTTGTGACAATTTCTCACAAACCCTACAGGCTGGCAGGATGTAAGCTCTGATACCACTAAAAGATCCCTGATGGATCTCTTCTGTTGATTTGCTGTAATTTTATATTTTTAAATCTGTTTTCCTGTTTATTTATGTTTTCTTGCAGAACTAGACAGAAGTGCAAAAAAGTTTGTTTGTTTTTGATGGTTTTATAACATAGAAAGGAATAGGGTTAGCATATTTAAATATTTTAATATATTTAAATATTCTCCTAAGTTAGCATTTTAATAATTTAAATAAGGTTAAGTTATAGCCATTTTGGAATAATAAGTGGTTTTTTGGCCTCATCTGGGTGAATATCCCTTGGTGTAATAGCTCGTTGGAAAGGTCTTGAACTTTTCTAAATATTTCTCTTTTGACTCAGAGCATTTCGATGAACAGATTTCTTTCTATTGGGAAAAAGGTCATTTTCTGGATACTTGACCACTTTAAAAATGAGAAATATATTATTTTATAACCCAACGCCACATGGGGACACTTTTTGGGCTCGAGCTAAGTTTGGTGGGTTATAAGGAGGTAAAGACAAAGTTCGAAGACATTATTAACATATTACATCTTGGATTTGTGTTTTGGGCTCTGATTGAGCTTTCAGCATTTGGGATGCCAAACCCACTTGCTTTGCCTGTTTGGGACGTAGCCCCCAAAACAGTGGTTTGGATTCTTGCAGTCAGAAGCATCTTGGAGATTGTGCATTGTTTCTTCTGGGGAGCGTAGTACTAAGTCAGAGTTTTAGCTGGGGTTTGGGTATTTTACCCATGTGTGGGCACTTTGCAGCTATATGGCCACACTTGGCAGCCATCTACTTTTCCACGTACAACAGTTGAGAGCTGGATTCTGGCCGTAGCTTCCTTCTAGGCTCATATTTCACCTTCACACCTTTAGATTGGCTTTATTCTTGGTTGTAATCATTTGGATATTATTTATCTGGTTACATATTAGGCGTATATTAAAAAAAATCTGTTTGAAGCGACTTTGCTTTAAATGTATTTGGAATACATTTTCAGAACTGGTTCATGTTATTGTACTGCTATTATTACTTATTGAAAAGTCATAAAAAATATAAAACAATCAAACCCTTCTGCAACTTCTGTCTAGCTCTGCAAGAAAATTTTAATAAATAGGGAAAACAAATTTAAAAATATAAAATTACATCAGATCAACGGAAGAGATCCATCAGAGATCTTTCAATTTGTTAATATCCAATGCAACCAAAAAAATGGCACAACATTTAAGCCTAGATTTTTCCTAGGTATTAGGTTTAATGATAAATTTGGGTAAAGTTGGGTCCTTACCTCTAGTTCCTTCCACGACTGGCTGAGCGGTTGTGTCTTCTTCTTCCTTGGTGAACTTGGCTCCAACGGGCAATGTTTTGGTTCCTTGGAGGGTGTTACATCCCAATTTTTGACCTAGCTTGAAATATAACCGTTGAGGTTCGCATGAAGTTGGTAGTTTAATTTGATATAATCTGGTGAAATGGTAAGATAGTTGGTCGTTATGATTTCAAGTGAAGATGATATGTTAGTTGATCGTTAATCTTTAATTCATGGAATTAAGATGAAAGGTTAACTGTTATGATTATTTATGATTAACTAATTTATAATTTAATTACAGAGAAATTCCTTGAAGGAAGTATTTTGAAGGGGGTGGGAGCATTGTCAAAAAAGAATTAGGCAAGGCATCACCATCTCTAGGCAGACAGGTAGAGGACGTAGCGATTTGAAACAGGATACATCTGTGGAATTGCATGAGTTATTTAAATAAATAATTTAATTAAAATAATTGAGTTAAAATACAAAACATATCTTAAAGGATTTTAATTTATCTTTCGTTATATTGTTTTTAATAATTATTTACATACAAAAATGATTCGGCACCATTATAATTTAATAATTTAATAAAATGATGTTTATACATACCTATAAGATTGTAATTTAATAACGTTTGAATTATAACCCTATTCTTTTCAATTTAATAATATTAATTATTTGAAAAACTCTTCATTCTCTTTTCCTTTTTAATTTTTCCCTCCTTTCTCTTTTTCATTCTAATTGATTTGATTAAAGAATCTGAGTATGATCTTGTAACTGTTGGAAGCCGTAAGGACTAGCTCACATCTATAATATGAGGACTCTAAACATAAATCGGCATCCTTATTTCCTAGCTTTTGGTGTTCAATTCTGCTCACGGCTTCCAAGCCATTTAATATTCAAGCCCTTTCAGTTAGCGTGAGAAGTAATTTGAAGAAGCAACAAGTAATATTGTGCATACGACTGAGTGTCTTGCCACAGGCTGGAGGATACCTTCATACTCGAGTTACATATTCACAGAGTAGAGTCACATAAGGACCTTTTAATGCATTTCATTGAAATGACTTTCATTCTTTCATGTTTTGTATATGCAATTGTCCCTGTAATAGTCGTATAAAATTTCTCATCATTCTTGGCAATTATCTAGTTCCTTTTGAGACATCGATTTGAGATAGAGTTAAGTGATTTTTATATTCAGATTGCCTTTTCATTATAGATATGAAAGAACCGTCTATATCATTTTTCAAATCATTATCATCTGCTGGATTGCCATAAGTCTGTTATTGTTATAATATGCAACTTTTTGAATTTCATCTTAATAATCTATCTTCTCTAAGAATGTTTGTCATGCAATTAGATATAAGTTTGATAACTGAGAAGAGTTAATTAACCAGAGCACCAAGGAATTCACCAGGCTAAAAGTGAGAATAGGGTGAAGAGGGTGTAGAGTATATAGTAAAGCTAATTTGATGGCACCAAGGAATCATCGGCTTGACGGCCTGTTTAGGGTGATGAGGTGTAGATGAACCTGTAAAAAGAAAATACAAGAAAGAGATCAACAAACTATATATATATATATATGCTTTAGCTCATGCGCGCTCCTGAAAAATGTTGTCAATTTTGAGATCTTTAAAGAATATAATCATAGAATGAGAAATAATGATTGTATGTAATCTTCTTGAATAATTGTTAGAGCCGTCTGTTCTAAGAATTCCGGAATCCTGGGACTCACCCGGCTGTGTAACCAAGAAGATGGGTGATGAGGTGTGAGAAAGGAATCATCATTAATATGCACCAGTATCAGTTATGACATTTCAATATTTATCATTTCATATGAATTAATTAATAGCTAATGCATATTCCTGTTATGGTGATCTCTTGCTGCCAAGTCGTATGGCGTGTTATATGTCTTGATGCCCAGTGAATGGTAAGATGTTCCCTGTCAATTTCGCGTAGGGAGGACCTTTCTCATTAGAGATCGTGTGGGGATATGTTGTGGTCCGAGGTTGGGTGCTTAAGCCCCTGACAATGTTTCACCTCTCTCAAGATGTCGAACATGAGTCAGTCAGAGATAAGCTCTATATTCAATTGTTTATCGAAAACAAGTAATATCACTTTTAGTTATGAGGAGGTAAGATTAAATTGAGTTATTTCATTGTTACTGTTATTTTACACCTAGATGTAAGGGATAGATTCATAAATTACTTTTCATTTATATGAATATCGAATATAAGTATATTTCTAATCTTGAGCTACTATCACAGATAAGTAATCGGAAGGAAAAGAAATCCAAAGCCCTAATTGAATTTGTGGTATCGAAAGCCCTAGTTGAATCTATGGTTGTGGGAGTCCTAAATTGTATTTGTCGTTGCAGAAGCCCTAAATTGAATCCATCGTTGCGGAAGCCCTAATTTGATTGTGACAGTTGGAACCCTAAATGAATTTGTGGTATTGGAAGCCCTAAGTGAGATAGTGGTATCGGAAGCCCTGAATGAACCTATGGTAAATGATGCCCTAATTGATACAGTGGTATTTCATGCCCTAATTTAAAATAATAAAAGTATTTAATTGTAATTATCATTTGATTTTAAGATAGCGGTTTTTAGATGATAGTTGTCATGTGAAATTGTTATAGTGTAATTGTAGACTAACCCGAGTGGTTGTAGAAGCATCCCTAGTTTGAATTCGATCTAAGTTTTTCGAGGTATGTAGTTTTCAATTTTTGTAATAATTTCATTTGATGATATTTCAAGTTTTTAAGTTAAGAAATTTTGTCTAACTGATTTTAGTGGCAAATCTTATTTACATGAAATATAACTGTCTTCCTATGAAACAAAGTAATAATTGTATTTTTTGAGTATGATAGATGTTAATTTAGACCTGGGAAAATCAGTTGTTACAGAGGGCCTACTTGAATGATGCCAGTCTCTCTCCATCGTTCCACTTTCTTGCTTCGTTTCTTGCTTTCCATGGTGGTTGGGTTTCAAAGATGCAACGACTGAATCAATTTTTGTTTGCAAAGAATGAACTGGGATTTCATCCCTTTTATTAAGGGGAGGGAAGGCGACAGGGAATAAATGCCTTAAATGCCTTGCATTTGCACTACCTGGAGATGAAGAAACCATTAAGCCTTGGAAGTAGCACGGCAAGGGTTCTATGGTATGCAAGTTGTTGAGCCCTCCCTTCCCTCAAGGTCGTGTTTCTATCTACCTTTTCTAAGCAGATCTACGATTTTTAATGGTGTATTTTAGTATTTTAAAAATAACTGAATCATCTATACTCATATATAGGCAAAATTGAAGGAATTATACAAGAAACTTGTAAATTAGATAGAAGATGCTTGAAAAATTAAGATTATAATTGTAAATTGAGATAGAAGGGATAGATATAATTGTATATAAAAGTAGTTAGTTTTGCTAGGTTAAGAATATACATATTTGTTTATTTTGGAAAAAAGGATGGCTAACAAATACCACACAAAAACACCTAATTCAATAGCTAAGTAACCGATAATAATTCTATTAAAAAATGTCAAAAAAATTTAAAATTAGAATATATCAAGATACAACATTTAAAATAATCATTTAATACATAAGAGTAACATATTTCACAAAATTAAGATGAAACATTCTGTTGGTTCCCAAAACCGCAGATTGGAATCCTACTAGTCTTGCCAACTTGATGCTGGGATATCCAACCGGTTATGGCCAACTTGATGGGATTGATTGATGCGATCCAAACCCCCTGCACTTTTGGCTCTGCAAGGCCAAGGTGGGTGCACTTGATCTTAAACGAAACACTTAGGTCCAAGATACTTATAGCAGATTGATTAGAATGTGAATGCTATGAAAACTTCCAAGATGGCAAGAATTATTAAAAATTCAAACTTGCGATTTATGAATTAAGAATAAAAGTAAATGATTGTATGAATGTTTTTAAAATAAGAATAAGTATAGATTAATGCAACAAATGAATATATTAATTCTTCAAAGGAAAGATATGAAGTAATTGCTCGCGTATGAATAGCAAATTATGAAAAAATATAAAGACCAGTGCCGAAGGGCGATAGAGTTAGAATTATAAGTTTAAAATGAAATTCTATGCACATCAATTATAAACAATTTAGTAATCAAGATGCAACAGATCAAATATATGGACGCAATTTTAAAACAGTCTAGAATGTATTTTAACTCCTGTGGTTTGGAAACAAACCAAACATAGATTCGGAAACAATTAAATATTTTTCAATATCTATG
Source organism: Cupressus sempervirens (assembly GCA_028749045.1). NCBI lineage: Eukaryota > Viridiplantae > Streptophyta > Pinopsida > Cupressales > Cupressaceae > Cupressus > Cupressus sempervirens. The sequence continues at coordinate 523,286,699 of CM053783.1, read as the reverse complement.
ATGTTCAATTTTAAAATGCTATAATTAATCTTGTCCACTTATCTATCATATAAATTATTTATAAAATAAAAATAATAATTATAAAGGACGAAACTATATAATAGCTTAACTCTAAAGCTTCATGCAAATAAAAAATATATTTCTTACCGATCATGCCGGAAATAAATTGCACTAGAGACACTCCTTACGGATGATCCATCCAATGCAGTTTGACTCCAAAATTGCATAGATATATTTACTCAATAATCCGAATTCACGAGCTTAGTTCAAAAAATCATTTCTTTACCAATGAAAGAATAAAATATATCATAGAGCATATATATAACTTGGGTATGTAAAAAATTTGTAGGAGTATGAATTATATCTATTATGTTTTACATCTCATATTTATAGAGCACCTAAGGGCATCAGTTGGCTTTTCAAACATTGCACCCTTCTATAAAAAACAACCAACCAATATTAAATGCTCAATATGATTTTAATTATATCAAAATATAATTGGAAGATTAATGATTCCTGTGCCTTATATCCTTGTATGTTCTAATTTCCTTGGTGCTTGCAGAATTGGATGTGACCTTTTGGGGAAAATAGAAACTCCATGCTCATGCATATACCTCCAGACTGGCATCCGATATTCGTGCTCTCTACTGCTTTTTCTAGCACACCCATTGACTATATTTCATGGGTTGAGCATCATCCGGGAGAATGTCCTTGCCACACATAGTGATGTATTCAGGATAGGTGAAAGTCTTCATCTTCCATGTACATAGTCCAGACCTGCAGAATACATGAAGCATAGTTAGATGTATATCATCAAATCATGACTAGCGGCTTTGTGAAATATGGGCGCTGAAGTTTCCATAATCATGGATATTGTATCTACTATCGGGCTTTCATGAAATGCTGAGCAACCAGAAAGTGTGGAGATTATCGGCAGATGGTACTGAATCATCCTCGCACCACAAATAGGGACACTCGTGGTAACTTTTTGTCATCTCCACCCTCCCGTTCATATCTCTAGACCTGCAACAAATACGGAATGTCATTAGATAATCACCTCGAATAAGCCAAATCAGTATGTGGTTACATTTTTATCTTTCAGTTTGAATGGAACATGGAGTGTTGTCCCTGAATCTCTGAATACATAAGCGGCAAGACTTTACACACATGCGATAACAGTAATAAATTTTCAATTGACATCCTTAAATTCCTTTTGTTGTGCATCATTAATGTAATCGTATTTTCTTTTATGACTTCAATTGAAAACTATGCTGATGATACACATCGCTCATTTTGCTAAATGACTTCCTGGTTAACTGAGACATATCTCTGATATTGCTCATTTTATTAGTCATTAGCTTTCATATAGATTGACTCTCCTGATAATCAATTATAATATTATAATGTGAGATTCTACTGATCATTTGTCCTGCATGATATCCAGATATGCATGTTCTGGGAGTAATACTTTGTCAATCTGTATGCTGTTAAATGTCATCTGCTGAATCTGGAACATGGTCTCCCTGAAAGTCTGATAAATAGAATAACTTTTCATTTTACCATCCTTGTAAAACTCATGTTTCCAGAATGTCCTTTCAATAAACTAAGAATGATCTTATTGGAATGGTACTGCCAATTCATGGAAACATAGAAAGATCTTAATGGTGCCAAGTACTGTTTGCCTATAAACTGATTGCACAACCCATTATTACTGATAACCACCAGCTTCAATACAGACTCTTTGCCAAAAACTATATCTAGTGTGGAAGGAGAACAAAAATGGCCATAGACTGACAGCAATACCACACATCCCCTGAGCACATACTTTGCCAAGAAATATGAAGACTCTGCTTTAGATTCTTCTTCTGCCTCCACTTATGCTTATTCATCCTGTGCCATCATTTGTAATTATGTTGCTGCTTCTATGTCCAACAAAATTTGATGGGAGAAGAACTACAAATGGAGGCCCAATTTTTTTGGTTCCACCACATTCATAAATAATTTAAAGTCAAATGGAAAAATAATAGGAAAAAAATAGACGCGCACATTTTAGTAACACAAAGTAAAAAAACCAAATACATAAAGCACATGATTAAAATCAGACATAATAAAAGTACAATTTTTTTTTAAAAGCTATAATTAATATCTTTTCCAAATAATAAAATAAAAGTGAACTTTATACTGTTTACCGCATAGGGTAAGAAGTTAACACATGTATAACATGATTCAATTCAGAACAGGTACTTTATTTATGTATGCACTTGCAGATTACAATCCGATTACAATGACTACAATGATCAATTGATTACAACTGATGATTCCAAAGTCCATCTCGGACGTGTACATATACCTTTCCGAAGGGGTGACTCAAGCGTCACGCGCCTGTTCGGATACTACTCTACCCGTCGGCTACACTATACAGTTTACCGACAACATCATCCCCCCCCAAAAGAAAGGTCATCTCCGGACAACAATTACAAAATATCTGAGACAAATTAACAACAAAATACATTAATTGACTAACTACAACAAGATAGATCTGTTTCTATCGCATCACTTTCACATTCATCCCATGCCTGCACCAAACTGGTCTCCAAACCACGTTGCATCTGTAGCCTCTGCTAACACAATACTATCTCCTTAGCTGAGCTTGATAGCCACCCGTGTTGCTTTCTCTGTTTCCAACTCCTGGTTACACTGAGCCAAGTGTCGCCATACTACCTTCAACTGGATGATCAACTTCTCCCGTGCTCTCTACGCATCCACCAAGACAGCCTCATCCCCAACACCTACTCCAAGTGCCTCCTTTGACACACAAACACTCATACTTACAGCAGCAGCTCTAGGTCTCATTAACTGGTCACACTTCCCATGACTAATATCTGCAATGATTGGGGGTCTAGGGGGCAACGCCCCTAGCGGGGTTGAGGGGCAGTGCACCCGTGGGGTCCTAGGGCAGTGCGCTAGGTGTGCTCCCTGTCGCAATACAGGGCGGGGTCGAGCTCGCCGCTAGGACCAAATTGGCACTCCGAAACCCACACAAAACTGCATCGAACACACTATTTTTATCATTTTCTTCCGATTCCACACTCTTTCTGGCAACTCTTATGTCTACCTTCCCTTTGGCATCATGCATTACTTATTCCGAATTGTTTCAATTTGTCGTCATTTTTTTTTTTTTTTTGCTCTTCCACTTCCTCTTCCTCTTTCCTGCAGATTGCATAACTGTTACGCTTTTGTCGTTTTGTGAATAAATGTCACACCGTTATGGCCATTACTGTTCACAAATTTTGCTGGCTTCCGTACTGTACGGCTTCTACAAATTTTGTGAGCAATTTCTATGGTATGGCTTTATTGGATTCAGCTTCCCAGGTGATGGTACGGCTTTAGCTGTAACTCTCCCTGCTTAGTACTGCTTCCTGTTTAGCTTTTATGTACAGCTTGCTCCTCCTGCTTCCTGGCCACAATCTGTATGGCGAAATCTGCTTCTACTTGTTTGAGACCGTACGGTCATGTAAACTTCTTCTCAACTCTTCTTAAGGCTGTACGGCTTGTTTCCACTGCTCTCCAAGTCCATACGGTCCTTTCTTCTACTTCATTATCGGTCCGTACGGTCCTGTCTTCTACTTCATTATCATTTTTTCCCATCACATAAGTCTTGGGTCCGTACGGTCATGTCAAATTTTAAGCTCGCTTTATTATTATTTCCAATATAACTCCGTTTGAGGCTGCACGGTCATTCAATAAGGCCGTACAATCGTCTGGGGGGGCCGTACGGTCATCAAAACTCGTTGTTCTTATTTCCTCACTTTGCTTGCTTAGCTTTTTATCATGTTTATTATTATTTTTATTTTTTATTTTTAAAATCTTTTCCAATAAGGTTCTTTTGAGGCCGTACGGTTCTACCTCATAATTTATTTTCATCTTTCTCACTTGTTCTCTGACTATCACATCTGACTTATTATTGGCACAAACTTTTTTTGTTTTTTTTTGTTTTAATAAATTAAACTATCCTAACTTCGCTTCAAAATATACACTTCCTACATATATACATTATTTACAGACATCTTTTCTTCGTTCAGCTGTTTGTCGGTAGAGGATCCTTTCTTTTTCTATAGATTTTCAACTTTGATCCATTTACGGCATCTAGTATTTCTTTTCTGTCCAGTGTCCACAATTTAATTGCTCCGTTATACCCAACTTCCCGTATCTTGTACTGTCCAACCCATTTAACTTTAAATTTTCCAGGCCTTATTTCATTTCGTCCAGTATACTTTAGTACTAACAAACCAGGTTGAAATCTGTTTAATTTTAAACACTTCTGACGCCATATCTTCCACCTGTTTTGTGCAACTTCTGTGGCCCATGCTACATAGTTCTTATTCCTTCAGTATGGCCGCTTCCGTACGAGTACCGCACCTTCGATTAATGGTATCCGATGGACACAGTTCTGGTGGTACTCCTTTTAAGTCCTTATATGTCCAAGCTGCCGCCTTCAATATTGGGTTCCAATCATCTCCTACAAGAATGTTCTTCGGATTCTTCTCATCACCCAAGTTCATTGTTTTCACTGTCGGTTCTTCATACTTTATTGGTTTATCTTTACTAAATGTATGGGTAGGTGTTTCATCCACCTGCACTTCTCCCTCCTTCAGTTCACTGTACTCCTTCGGAAACTCATGGCCTTCTTTTCCTTCCTCGATACTCAAAATATTGCAGCTCAGAAAGACCTCATAGTCTTCCATTTGCCAATGTAGCAATCCGTTTACTGAATCTAGGTTGTCATCAGTTGACCCTCCTTCTAATCTCAGCACCCCTTCATCATTTGGTTCCATCCTTTTTTTCCCTTTGTCGTCATTCTCGCCTTCGCCTTCTGAGTCTGATGACATTGCTTCTTCTCCTACCATCTGTGTATGCAAATCGATTATAAATCTCCTACCTCCTTTCTCCATTGATAGGGTGTTACTTTTCCAATCATGCTTTACCTTAGCTTGCACCTCCCACCCCCGTCCCAGGATGGCGTCGTACCCTCTTCTCTTTAATGGAATGACTACAAAATCCAGTAAAAATGGTTGTGTCCCAATTGTTACAGGCTGTGCCATCAGAGTGCCCAAGGGTTTTATCCCATGTTGATCTGTTGTAAGTAACTGAAAGGTGGGTGGCCATAGTGTTGGTTGTCCAAGTTTTTTCCAGATATCTTTCAACATCACATTCACTCCCGATCCTCCATCTACTATTGTATCCGTTAGCACCGTACCCAAAATGCCCATCTCCACCACTGCTGGATGTCTACTGTCGTCAGTGCTAGTACCATCGGGTTTGTTGCTGCTGCCGTGGTTGTTTCCTTACTATCCTTTGCTTCCTCTGTCACTCTTGGGGATGGTGTCATATTTATAATAGCCGTACGCAACTGTGGCATGGTGAGAAGAAGATCATTTAATTTAATTGGCACTTCCGTTTGCATTATCTGTTTCACCATGTTTTGTTCCGCCAAATTTCTTTTCGGAATTTTAATAGTGTCTTTTAATTGTAACTTCTCCGCTCTCATCTGCTTTTCTATCTCTGTTTGGGCTTTTTGTAACCTCTCCTTTTCCTCTTTCGCATTTGGATATTTTGCTTTCCTCGCCTGCTCCCGCATGATTGCCAACACATTCTCATCACATGTTTCAATACTTAATAAATTTACGCCTTGCTTTGGACATTTTGAATCTTCATGGTCCCTTGGACCACACTATCTGCACAGTAGCTGCGGCGTCTCCTTCATAGTACAGTACCTCGCGAAGTGACCCCAAAGATTACATGCCCGACACTGTATCATCGGCCGTCCACTTGCATCATATTGTATTCTACTCCAGCCTCCATTGTTATTGTTATTGTTTCCACCCCTTCTGCATCTATTGTTATTTCGATATCCACCTGAAGTTGCATCATTGCCTGTGTTGTTGCTATTGTTCGACGCTTCCTACGTTAGTAACACCTGCTGGTGTCCTTTTGTTTTCAAGTTAAACGAGCACTCTTTTAGGGAATGCCCCGCCACCTGGCAGATGTCACAAAACTGCTTTTTCGGGCATGAACCCTTCGTATGGCCATCCTCCTTGCAATCTGTACACCATAGTTCTCCTTTTACTATATCTAGATTCTTTTTCAAATTTTTGAATTCTTTCATCATCCGCAACATGTCTTTCTGTAGTGCTTTCACCTTCTTGTTCGATTCCTCATCACTACTACTCTCCGAGGATGAATCATCCGAATCAGAGGACTTATGTTTCTTCTTCTTACTCGTCTTCTGTTCTCTTTCCAAATCCATGGCACGAGTATACGCATTGGTGTACAATGCCGGTGGTACAATCTTCATTTTCTTTTTAAGAGCTCGCGTAGCCCCTCCATGAACCACCATTTTTTGAACCCATCCGTTGGTTGACTCTCCATCTTTCCAATCAATTCTTTCAGTTGCCTGGCATAGGTTCGGACTGTCTCATTCTTTCCTTGTTTGGTGTTGTAGATTTCTGCCACTATTTCATTATCATCTCGAAGTAATCTGAATTCTGCTATAAATTCTTTTTTAACATTCTCCCATGTATTAAGTTTATGAGGACTAGTGTCAGAAAGCCAATCTATTGCCACACCCCGTAGGGTCGCTGGAAATTGTCTTACCCAATCATCCTCATCCGTCACACCATTTGCCGTCCATATGGTTTCACACGTTTTACAATGTGTGATAGGGTCTGCTAAACCATCACCGTGAAACTTGGGTAACTTTTCTTTAGGGCCAGCCATCGTTACTTTTCTTTGATTCTGAGGTACTTGTGTACCCGCGCTGTTATGAGCTCCCGCGCTGTTCTGGACAACAGTCTTGTTTCCAACAACTGCGTTGTCTGGTGAGAAGTCTTCAAGTGACGTTCTATTCTCCGCCTGTATCCGTTCGTCTGGTGTATCGGGAACGAAGAGATCACTCCATGCTCGTGCTTGTTTACCGTACAGGTAAAGAAGTCAACACATACAGAAAATAACAGTAGAATAGCAGAATTATATTCGCAATAGTAGATTAATGATGATTTACAATGATCTCAGACGGGATATAAATACTACTGCCGAACCTTCTCGAAGGAGTCCGTCAGCCACAATTATTCTATCCGTTACAAACTATTTACCGCCGGACCGTCGGCTACAGAATACCGAAACACCGCTGGACCGTCGGCTATAGAATACAGAAACACCGCCGGATCGTCGGCTACAGAATACAAAAACACCGCCGGACCGTCGGCTACAGAAACACCACCGGACCGTTGGCTACAAAATACCGCCGAAACCATCCAGTCGGCTAACACCATCCCCCCCAAAAGAAAAGTCGTCTCTTGATGACTGACAAAATATCTGAGACAAATTAACAAATAGAATACATTAACAGAGTGACTACAACAAGAGAAATCTGCTTCAGTCACATCACTTCCACATTCATCCCGTTACATGTATAGCCTCTGCTAACACAATACTATCTCCTCAAGCTGACCTTGATAGCCACCTGTGCTGCTTTCTCTGTTTTCAATTCCTTGGTACCCTAAGCCAAGTGTCGTTGCACTGCCTCCAACTGGATGATCAGCTCCTCCCGAGCTCTCTACGCATCCACCAAGACAACCTTACAGCTAACACCTGCTCCCACTGCCTCTGGTACACAGAAAGTCCATGCCTGCAGCAACTTCAACTCTTCTCAATTGGTCAGACTCCCACGACTGATATCCGCCACGACTGGGGGTCTAGGGGGCAACGCCCCCGGCGGGGTTAAGGGGCAGCGCCCCCGCGAGGTCCTGGGGCAGCGCCCCAGCCGCCAAGACCAGATTAACACTTCGCAACCCACATAGAAATGCACGGATCACACCATTTCTGTCATTATCTGCCGATTCTGCACTCTTTTTGGCAACCACGGATGTGTCCCCTTCCCTTTGGCATCATCTGTCACTCATTTTGAACAACTTGATTCTGTCGACGTTTTTTTTTTTTTTTTAGGTACTGAACCTCTGACTGGCGCCCGCGTCCTACTCCACGGCCTTTCTGTCCTCACCCGCGGCCTTCCTGGCATCGCCTGCGGCCTTCTTGTTCTCCCCGCGGATCATTAGTTTCAATTCCTCTCTCTTCCTTCGTGATCAAATTTTCGCTGACTGCCACTACCCACTCATAATCTTCTGTGCACTTTTGTAAGAAGAACTAAACGAGACAACCCCCTCAATTGAGACACCCTTATCTGCCTGTGTGAAGCTCGAGCTTGACAAAAACCAATTTCCAACTGTGCGTCAAAGAATTTCCATACCCTGTTTCATGGCTCTGAATTTACCGTTGGCTTGGAGATCGCTTGCTTGCTGCATTTGCTTAAAAATTTCCAAAGCTGAACCCTGCAAATCTGACAATGATTGCGTCCCCTGAGACACATTTGCTTCAGGCGTTTCTTCAGCGGAAGCTTTTCCGTCTTCTCAAACGCCCGCGGAGCTTTATTTCTTCTCCGTCGCCCGCGGGGCTTTATTTTCTTCGCGGAAGCTATTGCCCGCGGGGCCTTCATTTGGTGTTGTCCACGGGTAGACTTGCCCGCGGGACCTCCGGCAGGTGTTGCTCGCGGGGCCTCCGGTAGGTGTTGCCCACGGGGTCTGACTTGCCTGTGGGGCCTCCGGCAGGTGCTGCCCGCGGGGCCTCCGATGGGTGTCGGGGACAAATGTTTACCGTACAGGTAAAGAAGTCAACACATACAGAAAATAACAGCAGAATAGCATAATTATATTCGCAATAGTAGATTAATGATGATTTACAATGATCTCAGACGAGATATAAATACTATTGCCAAACCTCCCCGAAGGAGTTCGTCGGCCACAATTATTCTATCCGTTACAAACTATTTACCGCCGGACCGTCGGCTACAGAATACTGAAACATCGCCGGACCGTCGGCTATAGAATACAGAAACAGCGCCGGACCGTCAGCTACAGAATACAGAAACACTGCCGGACCGTTGGCTACAGAAACACCGCTTGACCGTTGGCTACAAAATACCGCCGAAACCATCCAGTCGGCTAACAGTGCTCCCTCGGCACTTTGAGCCATGCGAGTTGCTTCCCTTTCGTTTAGACACTCTCCCCTCGGTGTATACAGGTTAAGGAATTCTTCCCTTGTTTCCTCCACCAAATTCAAGCGTTGTCGAGTTTCTTCCAACAATTCCTCAGCACTCAGCCTATTCGGTGAGTGCACTCCCTCCGTCTGTGCCTCTTCACCCCTTCGGTGCCCCTCGACAATCTACTGAAGTCTCTGTCGGCGCTCTGCTTGCTGTGTTAAAATTAAAATTTCTTTTGCTTTACTTAGTTCATTCTTATCTTTCACCTTATTCCGATCTTTGTTTGGCAAATTCGGCATTAATCTTCATATCATTCCTTCGTTCCAGGTACGTCTGGCAACGACGCCAAATGTTTACCGCATAGGGTAAGAAGTTTAACACATGTATAACGCGATTCAATTCAGAACAGGTACTTTATTCATGTATGCACTTGCAGATTACAATCCGATTACAATGACTACAATGATCAATCGATTACAACTGATGATTCCAAAGTCCATCTCGGACGTGTACATATACCTTTCCGAAGGGGTGACTCAAGCGTCATGCGCCCGTTCGGATACTACTCTACCCGTCGGCTACACTATACATTTTATCGACAACATATACATATTCATAGTAAACACTAAAGCGAAGCAAAATAAAATGAAGGAACTTTTTTAGAGCAACCTACATTCCAACTCTCCATTTAGAATAAAATAAAGAAATACTAAATTGCCCTTAACAAAATATTTTTTTATAATATTTGAAATATCAATTTATTAATATCTTAATTTATGTACACCAATATCTGTTCCAGGGAAACCATAAAGCTATGAATTGAAATCTTAGCACTCGGGTTTGAACCCTACTTGAACCAGAAATCTATCAATTTTCATACTAGAATACATAAGGAATCAAAACCAGAAAACAAAACCATACACGGGTGAAGTTTGGTGCATTGAAGAAATTGAAACCAAAAAACAACAAAATGTTTTCAAACCCCAACAATTTTTATTTACCTATGTGAAAGGAAAGTGGCTGATTCCTATCGTACATTCTTTTTCACTTTTCTAATGACAAATTTTCGAAGCCCGACAAAAGATATAAAATTAATTACTTTTTTAAGTTGCACCAATAAGTCCTAGCTAATGTGGATAAATAGGTTCAATTTTTTTAATGAAATAATGGCATCCCACTTGGTGTCGTATTACTGCCTACGGTTAATCTCATGTCCTTTTTTTTTCCTAATGCACATTAGTGAATCTTTACTTCACATGGTTTGAGCTTGATAAATAAGTTTAGAATGGTTTGAACCTTCAATCAGGAGTTTGGAAGGGAGTCTGATGGTTTATGCTTTTTTATTTTTTCCAATGTCAGCAAACATCCGTGTGGGACATAACAATCCCTGGGAGTGATTCTCCCAAAAAATAGCCTATTGGCTAATGATAACCATTTCTTTTGGCAAACATGGAATGTAACTTTGTACTACCTTATCTTTAGAGATCAATGCAACTATATTTTGTGTGATGACACCAGGCATCATAGAAAAAAATGTAAGACTCATGTATTTTACCTGGCTTGGCCTCTGTACCAATACAATATATCTACTTAAGCCAAAATAAAAGGAGGATACTGCTTGCTCTATTGAGAGTTGATGTTTTGTGGACATGTGCATTTTAAACTTAATTGCTAGCTCAAAGATATTGCTATTTCATATTGCCTTTATGTATGAGGATAAATGCCATTTTAATGCTGAGGATATGTTTTCCTTATTTTCTCAATAGCAAATGATTTCATGGAATCATGACAGTTATACATCACATCGATCTTACTGTAGGAGCATTCTTCTATAGAGCTACACCCCAATATCTACTTTTTCTAATGGCGACATTCTATAGAGTCGCAAAAAGGGTTTACCTGAATATTAAAATGCAAATTTTAATTTAGTCTTAAAGGCTTGCAGTATCGTCTTTCTTTGGTTGTGTTTTAGCTCACATTTCATTACTGACTTTTAAAGAAATTTGATTGGAAAGGCCACAGGGGGAGGAGCATATAAGTTTGCAGATATCTTTAAAGACAAGCTTGGTGTAACTCTGAGCAAGGAAGATGAAATGGACTGTCTTGTAGCTGGAGCAAATTTTTTGTTGAAGGTGAGACATCGCATATGATTGTTCTTCTAAAACTCTTATTTTTTGTTTGCATTCTTGTTTTGTATTTAGTACAAAGACCTAATGAAAGATCCCTGATAGGATTTCAATGCAATAACTGATGGCTTTCTCTGGTTTTCTTCACTTTGTCCAGCGAATGAAGAAAAATCTAATATTTCTGTTGTTTTTGGTATTTAGATTCTGTTTGTGTTCTGTTTCTTTTCTGATTTTTAATTCTTTTTTCTGTTAATGCTGATTGCAAAAATATAAACTACTAACTAAGCCTGATAAAAAACTACGTAATGCTTATGCTAATGAATCATTTATATTCTTCAGAAATTAGCAAACAAAATCTAAATTATATTCTTCCAAGAATGAAGTCAACATACCCATACTCCAGCTGTATGGATCAGATCTGTACATGAACAATTAATAGGACAATGAAATTACAAGCAATGCTGATAACCCTGTGCAAACTCCTCTACCGATGCAATCAACAAATTTCTGATGTTTTTGGTGCTGACTTGTACCTCTAATGCTGGCATCAGCTACTGGATGAGATTCTAAGGACAGCTGGTAAATGTAGAATAAGTCCTGAACGTACGGCTAATGGAATGTGTAGCACTCAAATCCATGCCTCTCAGTCGCTAATTGTAGTGCCTGCCCCTAGATCTCATTTCTGTTATCATTGTCAAATTCTTTTAGATTGATTTTATGCTTTGATTAGCTTTAGAGATACTAGATTTGTAATATTATGATATTATTTCATGACTTTGACCACAAATGTATCAGTTATTGTTGGTTAGTTGATTTCATTCATGTGTTGTTAATGATATTTTAATGATCCTAGTTAGTAAATATGATTTCTTTTATAAAAATGTTAACATGATGTCTTTAATGATGATTATGTTGTATTGATAGAGATGCATTATTATATGTACGCATTTGATGTTAGACTTGTGATTTTTACGATACTTACCCCATACTTGCATGTGTATGGTGTGCGTGTTTATTTTATCTTTCTGTCTAACGTGTTTGATGTGGTTAGGGGAGGGAGTCGTAGTCACCTGCTAGTCGGGATCTACATGATGAACCACTCCCCGCCATTGTCTGTTTAGCTTAGATATATTATATACATGTACATGCTCGTCTTTTATGCAGGATGTAGGTACCGGGCATCGACTTCCCTGAATTGCCAGGATGAGTGCGCCCTATTACAAATACTCAAATGGTGAGAATGGGAAGATAATGATCAGGTCCAATCCTAGCCATAAGCCTATAATACTTGTCCTGCAAGGAGGACTCGTAACAGACTGTCTACCCTTTTTAAAACCCGTGAGTATTTTTGTGTGTATGTTGTTTTGTGAGTGTTTGATGTGTTTTCTATTAATTAAGTCTAATTAATATATTAAATTAATAATTTAATTTAATGGAGAATTATTATGACTTTTTGAATATTTAATTATATTTAATTAATTGAAAAATTAATTAAATATAAAGAATTGAATTGGAAGATAAAAGTTTTAATATTAAATTTAGAACATGATAATATTTATTTAATTTAATAATAATATATTTAGAGTTCATTTTTAAATAAATGCTAAATATTATTGTTATTTAAGTTAATAAATATTTATCAAATTAAACGTTCAAAATATATTAAAAAGGAAAAGATATTAATTTATGGAAAAGATTTAAGTTCGCATGAATGAGTTTTAAATATAAGAGATTAATTTAAAAGATAAAATATGTGAACTTGATTAAGATATTTTATTAGTGCGCATGAGATTAAAGTTAATAAATTAATTTAAAGTAAAATAAAGTGGAAAGTTAAATAAAGTAATTTAATGATTCACTTAAAGTGCATGAAGGAATAATAAAAGAATATTTTATTTTTAAAAGGAAATTAATTGTGCACGAATGAATTAATTAAATATAAGAGAATTAAATATTGGAGATAAAAGTTAAAGTTTAAATTTAGAACGTGATTATATTTATTAATTTAATAATAATATATTTAGAGTGCATTTTAAAATAAATGCTAAATATTATTGTTATTTAAGTTAATAAATATTTTATCAATTAAGTTTCTAAAATGAAATTAAAAGTTAAACGATATTTAATTATCATAAAGATTATAGTTCGCATGAATTATGCATGAGTTGGAAATAAAAGAAATTAATTGAAAAGATTAAACATGTGAAATTAATAAATATATTTAATCGCATTAAGTGCGCATGAGATTTATAAGTTATAAATTGATTAAAATAGAAGTTGAGTGGAAATTAAATAAAGAGATTTAATAATCCATTTAACGTGCATGGAAATATGAAAGATAAGATAAATAAAGGTTGATTTTAGAGTTAACGAGAGAAGATCAAGAGACCTCTCGGGTAAACGCACAATTAGTGCCCCGATTGTAGGAAGAGAACTCCTTATCAAAATTGGAGGGTTCATTTTTCAAGAGAGAGTTTTTCAGACACAGGTTTTCAAGGCACACACAGGTTTTTGGAGAGCAACTGGAAGGGTTTGGAAAAGAAGGAATTTTTCGTAGCTTGAAGGATATTGTTGCAGTAGAAATCTTTGTCCAGCTGTTAGAGTTTTAGCATCAGTACGAGGTAGGGTTTTGAAATCCTGTGAATGCAATTTTAATTGGAAATATCTGTTTGCTTCGTGATTGTTGGGTGATTGAAATTATGTTTATCATCTTGATTGTTTCAAGATCTGATTGGTTAAAATTAGTTTCTCATTTATTATACAGAAGAATCATAGAGGAAATTAATTAAATCACGTAGGGTTTAAAGGAAAAGAAAGATTTAAAATTAGATATTTGAAATTTGATAGGTCAGACTTAGTTTTCTTGTCGGGGTAATAATGTAAATATTATATATATAATTATAGAATTATTGAAATGTATTCCATAAATTGTAAATAAAATAAAAATTATAAATTTATAAAAGAATTCTTAAATTTCACATATAATAATACATAATTCATATGAATTTTTAAAAGTACATTAAAAATAAAAATAAAATAACAATAAAGAAATTTATTATTAAATACGGGGGGGGGGCGAATTTTACCCACCCCTACCCCCGTACCTGCTGCGGCATTACGGCCGTGGCAGCCGGTACCGCTGCTGCCGCAGGCAGCAGTTGTACTGCTGCTGTGCGCAGCAGGGTACCCTGCTGTCGCAGGTACCAGGCCGGCGGGCCTTTAAACACGTCTTTTGATTTATATTTTTCGTTTTTTATAAATTTTAATACATTTTAAAATTTATTTAATTTAAATGGTAATAAATTATATTATAAATTAATAACATTTTGTGTTATTCAATTTTATAATTATTTGTTAATAATTTTACTTTTAATTTTTTTTTAAATGTTTTATGATTAAATAAAATTTAAATAATTTTATTAATTATTCATTTAATCTAATTAAATTTGATTTAATTAGGATCTATTAACGATAAGAATTAATTAATGAAGTTATTAATTTATCATATTTAATAATATTGATTTTATTAAAATTATGGTTATTTTATGAACTGTTATTTTCTTTTTATAACCTAAATGGAATAAAACGATTATTTCTAGATTATTCTACTAGGAAATGATTTTTATTATGATGGTAATTTTACATATTTAAGTCGAATAAATGAATGAATTATTGGGTGGAATAAATCAAAAATCTCCTACACTTGAAATGTACATTGAACACAAAACTGAACTTTACGTTTGACTTTATTGTGTATTATCAAATCAAACCAAACTATGAAATTGTATTGTTTTCTATGTATTGTCTTTACTTGTGGAGTTTGGGGTTGACCTAGTTTGACTAGTCTAGGATGTACACCAGAGGTTTTGTGAGATTTATTTTATACTATTGATGTGATTAGATGTCATGATGTGTTTTGACATTCATATTGGAGATTATATTTATGAGTTTTATTTGTGGAGCTTTTATGTGTACTCGAATGGGAGAACCATCTTGTTATTAGGTTGCCTGTTAAGGAACCGAGTTTGATCTTTATGAATGTTGTAGTATGGGACACAACTGTGTTTTTATGTGCTTAGGAGAGGTTGTCTAGGTACGTGACTTGGGAGTGGCTTGCATAGGGGTCCAGGACCCAAAGTGGTCAGTACCAGGGTAACCTAATGCAAGTTATGTAATAAGTGATAATCTAGTAATTAAAATTTATGGGGGGGAAACACACTAAAAAGATAAGTTAGAGATTTGATCCACCCATGCCTTGAGTGCTTGTATAGGCTAAGGATGGGAATGAGAAGAGTGCCTCGTCTTCTTGAGAGGGCTTTCTAGTTTCCATATGTGTGATGTTGAGGGTCCGGGGTTCAAAGTAACCAGTCCAGGGTAACTCAACGCTTGAGGGTCCGGGGTAACTCAAGCAGCCATGTGATGACACTCCCTAGTCTGTAGTCTGAGTCTCCTCAGTAGATTTTGTGTATCTTTGGTGGTGTACTTATTGTTGGTGGTGTATCTATTGTCAGATGTATTTATTATGGTTATTTACTTTCATTGATGATGATTGGTGATTCATGATGTTGTACTTTTGACGTGTGGCTTTTGACTTGAGGTGACTGTCTTTTGTTGACTTTATCTTATGATCTTGGTATTTGGTTTATACTTGGTTCGTGTATGATGTTTGGTTATGTGGTGTCAGTATTGGATTGAGTGTTCTTACTTTTGGATTATTTTATCTTCTTGAGTAGCATGTGTTACCTTTGAGGTAGTTTTGGCTATTAGGGGTACCTTGCCTAGGAATGTTTTATGTTTGTTTTACCGTATGTGGATCGTTCATTATCTTCCCTGCACGGTGGGAGTGGAAGCCTGACTAGGTAACCACGCGGTCGGGAGGTAGTGCCTTCTTACCATTTGGGTTCCACCTTCACATTGGCAGCTGTTGGATGTTCGTTGCAGAAGATGTACCTTTATCATTCTTATTTCTTATCTCAGAGACTTCTTTTCAGATGATGTATATATGTTATCACGTATTCTGATGTATTGTATCTTTTCTCACATACCCTGCGACATGTGCAGTGGATGTTATTGATTGGATGTACTTTCATTGTATTGTTTATGCTTATGCATTTGCTTATGCGATTATGTATTTGTTATTCCTTTATGATCTTGAGACATTGTACTTGGAACTTAAACTAATTAATTTAAAAACATTAAATGTGACTCAACGTAAAGGAACTCTTGAGGAATTGAAACTATATCTGTAATTGCAAATGTGTATTTGTTGTGTATGTTCATATTGCTTCCGCATTAATGTTATCTTGATGTTGTTTAAACTTCAAAAAAAAAAAAATAGTTCAGTAAACATTGTAACATGTTAGGTTTATTTCTCTTGGGTTCCCGAGCGGGGCGTTACACTAATCTGAACCAGAACTCGAATTCAGTTCAAACCCTGGTCTGCAACTATATTTTTTTCCTCTATATGGGACGTTGCTTTCATAGCAATGGACGGCTGCTAGAAATACTTCCACAAAACACAATGGAACTGTAATTGGTCTAGTCTGCAATATTCTATTCAGAAAATGAACCAAATGAGTCCAACTGTGCTCTCACCAATTGATATATCACTAAAATGCCAAACCATAGGCTAGCTGGGGGGGTGGTCCAGCCTGACTATGTCAAGAGTTTTTGTTCTTGAAGCTTCAATCTTCTGAAAAAACCTTGATGACATAGCTCTTCTCAATATGCAATCAAAAAAAAAAAACCTAGATTTGTGAAATGATGGCCCAAACTTTTTAATCTTCCTCCAAGCAAATCGACCATCTGTAGGGTTTTCACATTTTTAATTTTTAACATTTTATAAAAATCCATGGCTTCTCAAAAAATTAAAGACCAAGGCATATTATTCATTTACATCACTGCCCCCCTTTATTAAAAAACTCATTACCAAATTACCTAGGGAGATGGGCCCATGGCATTATTATAAGTTATTATAATATAAAGTGAATATAATACTCAGTTTAATATTATTTATTTAATTCCCAACTTAGGAAATACTTAAATATTTTTCGATCCATTCATAAAATGCACATCATTGATGATGCCCGAGTCCTGAGGGCCAAGTGGGAGCTCTCCTTTAAAATTAGGGACCTGCCTTAAAATGTAGGAGACTGTCTATAATCAACTGAAACTGCTCAAAAGGGTTCCCACTCTGCTCCATGGTCCTCTGGGTGGTCAACCAGTCAAGTGCCAGTTCTCCCTAAAATTTAGGAGATGGTCTCAAATCATTCAGAATGGTTCATCGACATTCCAAAACTAATTCTCACTTATTCCCTAGAAAATAGTCTAAAAAGTAGAAACAAATCAGCATCTGAGATTCTGAATGTCTAGAACGGCTTACAGAGCCCCTGCAAAGCTCCATGACTCTCTGATTGAGTCCCCTATCCATACTGTTGACCTACGGAAACTGGAATGATAGGTCAACCTTTGTTCATCTGCCTGTCCCCTAGGAAGAAGACATTACATCCGACCTTTATTAGACTGTCTCGAAGCCAGAGCAAACTTTTGTTGAAGGTTTGGCTTCACACATGGCTGCTCTGCCAAGGGATGTTTCCCTGTAGAACACAATTGTTTTTTATTTTCTTACAAAATCTGTGTCAAAAATGCCAGAATGATACAATGTATACAATCAACCCACTTTATCCTAGTGTTGTGGTGTCTGTGAGGTTTCAAATTCAAATCTGTCTAGACTGAAAATATAGCTACAAAGAGGGTTTTGTGTGGGTAGTTGGAATAGTCAGTAGCTAGATGGATCTCAAAATACCACTCTTGCCCCAAAAAATGTCTCCAGCATGTATCTGGATTTGAACAAATAGGAATCTTCAACATACATTGAATTAGTTACTCTTGGACCTATTTTTAAGTTTTGTTATTACACCATTGAAGGCAATAAATGCCTGTGTCTGCATTATACCTAATATAGTAGGGTATATTAACCATTTTAAGAGCTCTTCATGTTTTCTGAATCCTGACACTCTTTTGAAATCAACAATGTCATCATATTGTTAGAAAACCTGGTTTTGACAGCTACGGTGTACCTCAGAAAGGGGCTGTGATTCTTGCTTTTCTGTTGACACAGATCTGGAAGAGTGCTGTATGATTTGGAGTTTTAGTGTTTAATATGAAGATTTGCATTCTTAAGAGTGCAAAGGGCCCTGTTTCCTTGAGTTTTTGTAAACTTGTATGTCCTAGAAGTCAGGAAACCAAATTTCAGGTTGAAACAATACCAGGTAAAAGTCTACTTTTTGTGAAAGTCTGACATATAGCCCCTGGCAACAAAGTCATGAGATTTTTTTGAAAATTAATGTTTAAATGGAAGATCTGGAATGATGAAATAACTTTATTTTTCAATATTTGATAAGCAACAGTAAATTGCCTACATGCAGATATGGCAGAATAGGGACTAACTGGAAGAATTTTCAGCGTAAATCTCAAAGGTTTTCTACTCAGTGAAAAATGCTACAAATCAACAGAATCCTTGTTTTTGGGGGTGGGGGTGGGGGTGGGAAGCGGTTCTCTGAAGGTAGACAGGTGAATATAGTGGTGATTGTTTCTCCAATTTTATAATTCTCCGTCATTTGTTAACCTTCAAATAAGCTTATAGTGTGGAGTGTTTTTGGGCTATTTGACTTGTATGAGGGAAAACTTAATAATGGAGGCTTTTAAAGTTTCAGTCCATGACAAAAGTTGTTTCAAATTGACAAAGTGTTGGAAACCTTTTGAAAGGTAGAGAACCTGAGGGGCTGGAAGAAAGATCAAAGGAATAAGAAAGTTTGAAAACAGGCAATTCCTGAGTCTAGTATGAATTTTTGAGTAACATTTAATTGGCCAGCTGCTGCATCCACCCACATTTACTGTATCTACAGTCAAAAACTTTTCCTTCATCATTCCACACTTTACATACTGCAACGAATTTGTCCTTGTTCATCCTTATTCCTGTTCATCTCTCCATCAAGGCTTGCAGATTCATTGGTAACCACAAAATCTATTGCATATGTTTCAAGTAATCCTCCGTAGTTTGTTATGAGTACTTTTGTAGCTTTTGTGATATTAAAAGCTGCACTCATCAGTTATTTCAAACTTTTGTTGATTGGGAAGCCTGGGATCAGCTGTGCTGGTCTATTGGGATTGTTTTGAGTATTCATTTGGACCCATTTTGTGGATCTATTTTGGAAAAGTTTGGTGATTCTGTCAGAAATCATCTAAATCTTCAGCAGGTCTTCGTGCTGACCTAAATCACAGTCAACAGTGCTCATATATGGATTTCAACACAAAGAGAGCCCCAAACTAGGCATCTTCACAAAACTAGTTCATTACTTTCCCAAAAGCTCCAAATCCATTCATCCTTGCAATTAAACTCTACATGATTTTGAACAGCGAAAATGCACATCATGTACTTTCATATAACATTCAAGATTCAGTTCCAAGTTCCAATTTGGTCATATTCTCGTTCCTGAAGTCATAGATTTAATCCTGGGGTTTTGTATCAATTTCCCTGCAACATGAATCTTATGTTTTATGTTCCAAATCACTACTTAAAGATTTAGTTCACAAAAGTCAAAATTACAAAGATGTCATATTTATTAAATTCTTATTCTACAAGAATTCTAGTTTAGTGTAGATAGAATTTGTTGGCTTTCCTAGCATTTCTTTCTTTAGAATGCTAGTGTTCTTCAATGAATCCAATATAATTTCAAACATGGATTCCATTTTAAATCAATCATAGATTCGCAAATACATAATTTCTTTTAATTCCAAATGAAATGCAATCTAAATAATTATATGCTAAGATGCCAAATCATTACACCCAATTTGATAACCTTGTTGATAAAGGCTGCCCTTCAATCAAATTCCCGAATCCTTCAACAATCTCTTTTAACTCCTTAAACAGCAATCCACTATTCTATGTATTAGAGTAAAATATCCCTAATTTTGTTTCTCCTTCTTCCATAGATTCACTTCTATTTCTAATGGTCAGTCCTCTTCTATGTCTCCATATTCTCTCTTTGTTCAATATGAAAACTTTCTTTCCCTCCCTTCAAAATGTTTATGGTTCTCTCTTTGTTCGTTGTAGAAACATTCTTGTGTATACTTGTATATATAGATCATTTATGATCTCTGTTTAATAAAACATTCATTATTTTACCATAGTATGGTATCAGAGCTATTTTTTTCAAAAAATTTAAATTTCATTATTGAAATTTTCTGATTTGTTTTCTGAAATAGGTTTCAAAATCTTTATTTTCTTCATGAAATTTTTAGACTCAAAAGATTTTCAACATCCTTTGCCAGGGTGTGTTCAAAAATTTTGTTTGCAGGGATATTTTCTAAAATCCGTCTAGGGTTTATGTATATTTTTTTCTCTAAGCAGCTTTTCTTCTGCACTTATGCGTCATCTGCCATTCCCCTACTTGCATAATCTGCTCCCTCTGGAAACCGACTGACTTTTTGGTGGTTTTGGCTTGCATTTGATGTTTTTTTTTTGCGTGCCTATTTTTTTGCAATTTTGTGGCCCTTTTTTGGGGCATTTTTGACCTGTTTTTCTCTGCACATCTTCTACAAAGGGTGGCGTCTAGTGTGTTTTAAACCCTCTATCTTTGATTTTTGTCTAGCATTTTCATTTTCCACCACTTTTTAACAGTCAAATCTATCATTTTTTGGGTTTTTAAAAAATGGCTAGGGTTTCTTATGAAATTGTCAAATTATTTGTCGTTTTGAAAAAGATTTTGTAGATCCTTGGTGGGTTTTTGCAAATATCAACTGGGCCAGACTCCTTTTTTTTTGGGTGCATTGTTTTTTGTGCCTAAATTTTTGAGACAGTAGATTCAAAATCTATTTTCAGATTCTTTTTGTTTTTTTGAGCTCTCTTCTGGATGTCCTTACATTTTTTGGGTCTTCTATCAGTTTGCCCTGAAGTTCGTGCTTTTTTAGATATACACGTTTTTGTTGCATTAAAAATGTGTCATGGCATCTCTCACCAATATTCTCTTAGAAGGTAGTCACTGATTCAACGAAAAGAGCTACAACACTTGGAAGTAGAGAATGATGACGATCTTTGAGTACTGTTACCTTGAGGCGCTTGTTCTAGGTGCTAACACTTGTCCTACAATAGCCAATGCTACCACAAACCATTTTTACAGAACTTGTAGAGCTCACTAATCAGCCCGAGTTTGCCTTTTATGCCTTTTGAAGATTCTTTTGCAAATTATTTGTTTGAAGTTAGATTGACCATTAAGGAAGGGAATTAGAGTAAAATCTCTATAATTTTGTTTCTCTCTCTTCCATAGATTTACTTCTATTTCTAATGGTCACTCCTTTTCTATGTTTTCATATTCTGTCTTTGTTCAACATGGAAACTTTCTATTTCTCTCTCCTTGTTTGTTATAGAAACATTCTTGTGTATACTTGTATATAGATCATTTATGATCTCTATTTAATGACACATTCATTATTTTACCATAATTCTATGAATGTGTGATTGCGAAAAGAAAATGCGACCTTTTGGATTCTATCTTCTAATAAAATATCCCTTCTATAAAACTCCCAAAGCACTACTTGGAAAGCTTGATTAAAAATAATAAATCTACCCCCTATTTTAAGAATTGCAAGTAAAATACTATAATTAATAATCATTCACATCAATGAATCAAAGCAATTACAATAGTAACACAATATCTAATTCTATTTTAATAATTATCTCGATACAAAACCAATTATAGCTCAAGCTCGTATTCCAATTTAATAAAGAATGCTAATTCTCTATTTCTCTAAATTAAAACTCTAAAACTAAAACAATGCAAACTAAATAATTAGAATACTGCAACTTGCAACTCAAGTCTAATTTGAGTAATCTTTAATTCAGGAATAAATATTGATTAATTCAAATATAGACATTCTATGTTACCAATCAATAAATTTCAATCCAAACAATTAAATAAACAAGTATAATTATTGATTAAAAAAAAAGCAAGCATGATTAATTACTTCAAATTCTTGTAGTCATTATAATCAATTTATTTGACCAATTATTTACTTAAAAAATTTGGTTATATAATATATAAATGTGAGCATGCTTTGTTTTTTTACTTAAATAGTGAAGTTAAGAAGACAAAAGTAGATGTTCTATTTTGATATTTGTTCTCTATGTTATTGGGATCCTCAAAAATCCCCTCATATGTATATGGTTATGGCTTGGGTCTGCATCTCGTGTTGTTTCCTCAATAGGTTCACCTAGGGTCTAAGGGAACTTGGGCCTAGGCTGAACCAAGGTAAACCTAGGGGGATCCAAGGGCTGAACAGAAATGAATCAGAAAAAGTTGTCTTTATATAAACAAAAAATTGTGAAAAGGGCATGCATCATTTAGGTTTGTGTGGTTTCAAAGACCTTAGTTTGGGCTTTCTTTTATTTCTTCCTTTCTCTTTGCCAATCTAAATGATCTGCTATTCACATTAATCTAGTTTTTGGATTCATTATTGCTTTCTAAACGATTGCCTTGTTTGGCCTTAGAATTTATGGTTCGCAAAAGAATTTGTATCCAGATGATATGGTTATGATCGCACTCTAATGGTTCAATATGAGTCAAAACAATGTTAATTGATCTAGCAATCTTGACATTACAGGCAATTCGTCATGAAGCATTTACCCACATGGAAGGCCGCAAAGAATTTGTCCAAATAGACCAGAATGATTTGTTTCCATATCTTCTTTGCAATATTGGTTCTGGTGTTAGTATGATTAAGGTAAGTTGTTTGAATCTTCTAACTATTTATTAGCATGCTTCTTTTCTGTTCCGATTCCAAGGTTCTTGAGATATGCCTAGAAATAAACAATTGATGCATCCTTTATACATTTAAATCTTAGGTATCTTTTTTTTAATAAAAATCTCCAAGCTAATTAAAGTCTCTAATTTTACTCATACATTTTGATGTATCTCATCAATTCTTTTTGTTATCTATCTTTTATTTATTTGCTAACACAGGTGGATGGAGATGGAAAATTCCAGCGGGTGAGTGGAACAAATGTTGGAGGGGGTACATTTTGGGGGTTAGGACGACTTCTGACAAAATGTAAGAGGTATGTGCTATATTGTTTTGCATTATACATCCGGAAACTAACCAATCTATATAAATGCATTTTTCAACAAACAACAAAATGTTCATAAAATTGAATAAGTGTCAAGTTTTAGATATTATGACTGACAATGTACAATTTTAGTTTTGATGAGATACTAGAAATCAGCCAAGGAGGGGACAACCGCTCAGTGGATATGCTTGTTGGAGACATTTATGGTGGTCTGGATTATTCAAAGGTATTGATGTAAATATTTTGTAAACTTTTCTGATGAGCAAGAGTTTGTCTTCCTTGATGAGTTCTTGTGTTGTAGTAGTTGTATATACATTAAAGTCATCGTGAAGTCTCAAATTTAGCTATTATGTGCTATCAAGATTATTTTGGTGCTCAAGATGAACTAGAAATGTTTGAACCTCTTGATTGGTATAAGAAAATATTTGACCTTACAAGAGCTAATTTTTCAGTGAATGCGTGCTTAAGTAGCTTCAACCTACCACTGGCTTTTTTTCTGACTCAGTGAGTGTCTATAACATGTCATAAGATTTTTTATTTTTCGAAAGTTATTGTGGCCTTTGAGGATCTATTTGGGCATCCATATTTTTCAGTTGATCACTTGCTTAAACTTTCTTTTTAATTGTAATATTCGATGCTTAGAAAATTTTTAGTGGACACACCCTTTCTTGATTGTACATCTCTTGTTTCCATACTCAAATTAGAAAGGGAAAATACCTTTTATATGCATTAATAATCTGCGCTTGAGGATCATTGGCTTGGATATTCTTGCTTATGCTTGAGAAATTGGCAAGCGCATAGTGACCTTCCTGTCCTTTCTAATGCTGTAAAACTTGTTTTGACATGATAATACACAAAATAGATAAAAGGAAAATCAGCTATGTAAATCAATTTGATATGAATCTATCCACTTCTATAAAAAAGAGGTTATTAGGGAAGTATAATATATTATAAAATGGTGGTGAATGCCATAGAGCACTGCCATTTCTAAGTAGGTAGCTAGATGATATGATAAACTCATTGTCATTGTCTGTACGTGAATTGGCCATGCCATTGTAATCTCCATTTTAAATGTTGATCCCACCTACAGGTCTGTATACTGAGGCGGGGGGGTGAATCAATATTCACACTATGCACAACTTTTTACTTCGAGTCACACACACAACTCTACAGGTTAGTGCAGGCTATAACTCAACTGGCCAGAGCTAAACCAAAAACATATCACATGAAAATAGCAACATGCAACACAATGTTTATCTCGTGGAAACCTAACTAGGGTAAAACCACTGTGTGCAAGTCGATCCTCACAAGTTTGCACTCTTCTGAAGTGCGCTCAGTCAAGAGCTTATCCCTATTAAAACATTACAACGACACTGTGAGGTGCCACCCTGTTAGAGGATTTGAATAAGACTTATTAAGATTTTGCTTTGTTGGGAGCAACATGGTTAGAGGACTTTGAAACACAAGTTAACTTGTCGCCCTTTTAAGGGATTTGTACAAAGAACCTATTAGGGTCCACCCTCGATAGGATTTGCAGTTGTATAGGTAGGTAAACAACAGATTTTAGCTAGTAAGCTTAGCTTGATTTAGATCCCTCTTCTGTTTGCTTGACTAGTATTAGAACTATGCTCTGCCTTCTTTGGGCTCTACAACTTCAGTTTTTGGTCACTTGTGCGCATTTACTCTCTCAACTTGAGCACACAATACTCTTTGCACTGTTTTAGGCCCGCTCTCCTCTTCTTAGCACAATCACTTCCTTGAAGATGATCTTTCTGTGATCTCTCTTCTTCACTTTATGAGATTCCACTTTAGCTTGGTACTTTTGGCTCTCAAGCTATTTGCTTGACAATCTAACCTTCTCCCTTTCAACTTCATTTTCTTTTATACTCTTCTTGCTTTGCTTGGAAGTGTCAATCTAAGAATTCAAAATTTGAACTCCAGCCGCTCATTGCAGTGGTGCGCTACCCTTGTCAAGTTGTGGCATGTTCGTACATGAGTCACGGGTGCAATGTGTTTCTGGTGACTAGCTTTAGTTGTAAAGGTTCAAATTTGAATTCTTTTGACTGTTCTTCAGTCCTCTCTCCCATCACCATTAAATGCGATGTCAATTGCACCCTTACTTTCTACATGACTTGGTACTGACGGGTACCTTGCTTTGTGCTCATCATACTGAGTCACCTTGCTATTATGTCTATTGTTTCCGAAACTTGGCTTTCTTCTGCTTGCGTGGACTTCACTTGGCTTGCTTTGTCTAAGTGGATCACCTTTGTCATCACAGATGACTTCAAACCAAAATGCACCAACTCCAAAACATTTCAAACATGAAATGATGCCCTAAAACTATCAACCCAAAATTTGAAGGAGATGATGAGAAACATCAATGGTGGTCCCCCATCAATCATGTAATGAGACAACAACAGCTCATCGATCCATTAACTCATTTCTACTCACTTGGTTCTTTGATTAATTCATTGAAGTTGATTCCAGTAATTTTACTGCATTCTTTGTGAGAATACAATTTATCCTCGTCATATTCATTCTCTCTTGTTATTGTGCTTTACCTTTGGCTTCTCAATCTTGGGTGGTTATCTTCATAGCTAAATATTACTAGCTTGATAGTCACTAGGGAGGAATTCCTCCTCGATTTTTGCTACCATTCTATCCCAAGATTTTTTTTTAATTCTTACATTTCTTTCTCTGTTGTCTTGTTTGAGCTCCCACCAAAGATTTATATGGCCATTCAATCTAGTACAAGGAAACTTTAACTTGTTTTCATCAAGAAGATTCTCATATTCTGATATTGTCGATTTGGGTTTGGGTACAATTGTGGGATATGGATTTTGGGTTTGCGGGTATGATGCTTTTTTTTTCTCTGGGTACAATTACGAGTACGGTCATGTCCATACATACATATACATATATTATAAATTTATATATATGTTAAAGTAGAAAATAAGAAATAATAATAAAACATAGAACTATAACTTTATAGCTATAAGAAGAGTGATACCCATAAATTAATAATTGCGAATAGATAATTTTTGTAATACCTTATATAGCATATGCATAGTATACAAACTAACAATAATGAAGTCTCAAAATGTCATTACACAATGAAAATTTGTATTCATGTTCATCAAAAGCATCAAGGCCAACATTCTAGGACATCCACAACATTGGTTATGCCAAGGTTCGGCTTTGGTGCTTGGATGGATTCATTGTGGATTTGACTTGATTGAACCCACAATTAATTTTGGTGCTTGTGCCAGACGTGAGACGAACTTGAACTAAATTTGGACACCAATTTCACTCAAACCGAAACTAGCCGTAGGGGCACGATTCTGGTATCTTCGAACACCTCCTCTCATTCCTCTTCTAGGTGACATTTTGAATTCTCAATGCAACTTACCAACACAACCAAGTTTTTCTTTGTCTCTTCATAATAGGCCTATTTTAGGACAAATTGATGGGACAACTTTCATGAGGTTACTTGGCAATCTTAAAAACTCTTTTAGAAACCCTTTACGGAGTTACAACTCCTACAAAGGCAATCTCTAGAAGAAAATGCAAAACTGATTTTTTGAGATATAACACACTCATACATGCTGAAATGGTACAAAACCTACTTGAACAAGTGAATGAGTTGACAAATACCTAGAGTTGCACTGTCATCAATTGCATAGATGTTTAATGTCTTACACTCCAAATTTTCACTAATGTCCTTGGTAGGGTTCAGACAAGACAGCGAAGGTAAATAATAATTTCAGGCTTAATTTTTAGTTTCAAGACCTCTAAAATAGCACATTATGCCTCTATTACTCTTTTACATCTACTAGTACCAATTGAAGTTCTTAAAATTCCATAGAATGCCTGAAATTCATAGTTTATCAGTCAAACAATACAAAAAGTGCACTAAGACAGCCTTGTTCTTAAGTGTTGAATTTTTAGAGGATTGCTGCAAATGTACTAAGCACTGCCTTTGTATTTTGGTATATGTTTTCCAAATAGTAGTGATCTCTTATTTAAATTCAGAGTAAGCCATGAAGAGACGTGTTAGATTGTGGTGACTGATCAGGCTCCACTTTAAACAACAATCTCCCACTTGGAGACTGATCCTATAGCTAGGTCGCTACTCCATGAGGCTCCCACTGGATCAAACCACCCTGGACTCTACTGTTCTTTTATTCATGTTCAGTCTAGAAGACTAACCGAAGTTGAAGAGGAATTCAGCTTCTCCCTTGTCGCTACCTTGGTAAACATATCAGCTGGATTTTCATCTGTATGTATCTTGTCTAGCTTTAGCTGTCTATCCTCCAAAACTGATCGAATGAAATGGTATTGCAACTGTATGTGTTTTGTCTTTGAATGCAGAGCTGAATTCTTCGCAAGATGAATGTCACTCTAACTATCTGTAAACAAATAATTATCTTTCTGAGGATGTCCCAATTCTTCCAAGAAGAACTGAAGCCATATCATCTATACTCTGCCTTTGTAGTGGATAAGGCATTAACCTTCTGTAACCTAGAAACCTAGCTCACGGCTGCCCCACCAACAATAAAGACATAACCTATAGTACTCCGCTTGGTATCAATATCCCTAGCCAAATTTGAGTCAACATAGCCCTGTAAATCAATAGTAGAACCCCCAAAGTGTCAACACTTATTGGATGTTCCTCTCAGATATCTGAGAATCCATTTGACTGCATTCCAATGCTCAATTCTTGGATGACTCATATACCTGCTAACGACTCCCACTACATGTGCAATATCTGGCGTTGTACATACCATAGCATACATCAAGCTTCCTACAGCTGAAGCACAGGGTACCTTGGACATCTTATCCTCCTCTTCTTGTGTCTTGGGACACATCTTCTTAGTCAACTTCAAA
Organism: Cupressus sempervirens; assembly: GCA_028749045.1. NCBI lineage: Eukaryota > Viridiplantae > Streptophyta > Pinopsida > Cupressales > Cupressaceae > Cupressus > Cupressus sempervirens. The sequence goes on along the minus strand of CM053783.1, from coordinate 523,258,468 downwards.
TGACCAGGTAAAGGTGTGCTGATAGCTTTAGCATTCTCCATAGAGAAACATTGCAACACCTTCTCAACATAATCAGCCTGAGATAGCCTCAATTTCCTGTTTTTTCTATCTCTGCAAATCTTCATACCAAGGATTTGTTTTGCTGCCCCCAAATCCTTCATAGAAAATGCATGTGCTAACTGGCATTTTAGCCCCTTAATCTGATCCATGTTAGACCCAGCTACAAGCATATTATCAACATATAAACATAAAATAATGTAGTTGTCATCATCCAACCTCTTAAAATAAACACAATGATCTAAATGACACCTATTGTATCCATGCTCATGCATAAAATTGTCAAATTTCAGATACCATTGCCGAGGTGCTTGCTTTAAGTCATATAAACTTTACTTCAATTTGCACACTAAGATCTCCTTACCTTTGACCTCAAATCCCTGTGGCTGAGCCATATATATCTCTTCATCCAAATCACCATGAAGAAATGCTGTTTTAACATTAAGCTGCTCTAAATGCAAATCTTCAGTAGCCATAATACTTAAAACAGTACGGATAGAAGTCATCTTAACAACAGGAGAAAATATCTCATCAAAATCGATTCCTTTTTTCTGTGCAAATCCTTTTACAACTAACCTGGCTTTAAATCTTTTCTTACTCCTTCCTCTTCTTTCAACCTATAAACCCACTTGTTCTGTAAACCCTTTTTACCTGCAGGCAATTTGCATATATCCCAAGTCTTATTTTTTAGCAAAGAGTCCATTTCTTCTTTCATTGCAGACTCCTACTGAATCTGAGTATCCACCTGCACAGCGTCATCATAACATTTAGGTTCATCGACATTTGTTGATGACATAGAATACAAAAAGGGAGAAAATATTTCTGGAGGTCTAATTTGCCTTGTTGACCGTCTAACATTCACTGGTGTGTGGGGTATTTGTTGTTGCTGTTGTTAGACATCATGAGGAATGGCTGGAACATCATCTTTTGGAGTATCATCCAACACTACATAATCATCTTCTTTCTTCTCATGTTGCTGCAACAGAGTTTTGTACAACACATTCTCATTGAATATGACATCCCTGCTTCTTACAATTTTATGATTTTCAAAATCCCAAAGCTTATGACCAAATTCATTAATACCATATCTAACAAATACACATTTCTTTGACTTAACTTCCAGCTTGGTTCTATTTTCAGAATCTATATGAGCAAATGCTTCACAACTGAAGGTTCTGAGAAAAGAATATCTCACCTTCTTACCAGTCCATTCTTCCTCTGGAATACCACAACCCAAAGGAGTAGAGGGACCCTCTATTAATTAAATATACAACAGTATTGACAGTCTCCGCCCGCATGTGTAAGGGCAACCCAACATGCAACCTCATGCTCCTTGCACGCTGTATTATAGTTCTATTCTTGCGTTCAGCCACTCCATTTTCCTGTGGAGTCCTTGGGACAGTTTTCTATCACAAATACCATTAGTGGAGCAATAATCTTCAAATTCATGACTGCAATACTCACTACTATTATCAGATCTGAGACATTTTAATTTCTTACTAGTCTCATTTTCAACCAAGCATTTCCATTTCTTAAAAGTTTGAAATACACCAGATTTCTGTCTAAGGAAATAAACCCATACATTTTTAGTTGCGTCATCAATAAATATAATATAATAATGAGAGCCACTAAGGGAAGATACCTGGGCTGGTCCCCATACATCTGTATGCACAAGCTCTAATTTCTCATTTTTGTTTTCCTTCCCAGTCTTCACAAAACTCACTCTCTTTTGTTTTCCATACACACAACTTTCACAGAAATCCATATTAACACATTTTAGACCTGGTAAATTTTTTTTTGAATGAAGTACTTTCATACCTTTCTCACTCATGTGCCCAAGTCTGTTGTGCCCTGTATTAGAATCTATAGCAGCTATTTGTTCTCCCGGCTGAACAAAGAACAATATGACCTGTACAAAGATATAAGGTGCCTACTTTGACACCTTTTGCTACTACAAGGGAACCTTTTGAAACTTTCCAATTTTTATCATTAAAAGTAACTACACAACTCTCATTACCAAGTTTCCCTGTTGAAATTAAATTCCTACTCAGCCTTGGAACATGTCTTACCTCATTTAGCAGCCAATGATTCCCATTCTGCAACTTAATCTTAACTTTTCCCTTTCCAACAATCTGATAGGGTTCATTATCCCCCAAATAAACAAGTCCAAAATCCCCTTGGACATAATCAATGAAAATAACCTCTATGAGGTGTCGCATGAAATGAAGCACCAAAATCTACAACCTAGGAATCATCAACACTTTCTAAAGACAAAAGCAAAACATTCTCTTCAAATTTGTTACTTACCACATTTGCCTCCTTACCTCCATTTGGTTTATCTCCTTCATTTTTCTTTCGATTTCAACAACCTTTTTTTTTATGCCTTGGTTTCCCATAGTACCAGCAGTCGTTTGGTCCTCTCGATTGAGATCTTCTCCCCTTTGACTTTCCTCTTGATTTCGCACGATTTCAGAAGTTACTTCCTCTCTCAGTCGTTTTGCCTCTGCTTTGTGTGTTCAAAGCACTTCCTAATGTACATCCACCTGAGGTTTTCGTACGAGTTTCCTCACTCAAATTAACACCGATCACATCATCATATTTTAAGGTACTAGATCCAAGAACATAATTACTCACAGCCATTACCAAGCCATTCCATCTTTCAGGCAAATAACACAAAATCAAGAGAGCTCTAATTTCTTCATCAAAATTAATTTCCACAAAAGATAACTGACTAGTAACAGTATTAAACTCATTTAAATGATCCGCAACAGATCCACCTTCTTCCATTTTCATATTAAATAAACGCTTCATGAGAAATACCTTGTTTGAAGCAGAGGGCTTTTCATACAGTGTCGCTAGGGTTTTCATCAACTCTTCTGTTGTCTTCGCTTTTGTAATATTAAATGCCACCGATGGTGCTAGGCATATCAAATGCTTCCAAGTGCCTTTCTGTCTAAAAGATCCCATTCGTCATTTGACATAGATCCCTGATTCTTGGCTTTGCCTTCCAACGGCTTCCATAAATCCTTCTGATAAAGATAGTCTCCCATTTGCATCTTCCATAACCGAAAGTTCTGCCCATTAAACTTGTCAACCCTTAGCTTACCCTTGTTTACCATCGCTCCCACTTGACTGTGAGACTCCCACTCAATCGTGAGACTTTCCTGTAGAGGATAACTGAAAAATAACCTCGCTTTGATACCCCTTGTTAGGAATAAACCACTGATAAAAATAACAATTACATGCAAATATAAACAATATCAAAAAATAATAGATCACACAGAAAAGAACACAAGACACCAAGATTTAACGTGGTTCACCCAATCCCTCGGCTACGTCCACCAAACAAGTCCGATATTATTATGATCCAGTGATTACAACCTGATTACAATCCGTAATCCCTTACAGCTCGATACCGCCGCAAGAACCAATTTTCACTTCACAACTATGAAACAATCCTTAACCCTAAGCTCTTTTATATAAGTATTTTTACCGCTTTAGGGTTATAATTAATAATTACATGTCGGCCTAAAATCCTGATAAAATAGGGCCCAATTTTTTTTCCGGGGCGAATTTATGAAGTATGTACAATAGTTTTCTGATCAGTCACCACAATCTAACAACATGTCCCAAGAATGAGACATGTATATTTGTTAATTAGAAAATTAATATAATAAAATTTGATTATTGTTATATATATAAATATATATTTATTTATTATATTAATTTCTCTCATATAATAAACTTATATCTCATATATAATTATATCTCATATAATTATATGTAGTCATAGTTTTATCTGACTGAAGTTACCAAACATCAACACTCCCTCTTAGCTAGTGAGGATAAACACAAGACATATGTTACACCGCTAACAATCTTTAGGAATGACACATTAAGGACATGTATGATAAGAATATTTCCACTATTTTGATATCACATTTGATATCATGAGTATTGGCCTTTCGAATATCAACATATGATATTCACTGTATACTTTGAGTAATAGTCTCTAGAATATCAACACTTTATATTCACCATGTACTCATTGAGGTAACGGTCTACAAAATATCAACATATGATATCACCATTTTGATATGACATTTGAGTATTGGTCTACAGAATATCAACATATGATATTCGCTAGATACCCTTTGAGTAATACCTCTAGAATGTGATGCAAAATATTCACCGAAACTGTGAGTAATGGCCTTCAGAACATCAAGTTGTATGATATTCACCACGTACTTTGTGTAGTGGCCTCTAGAACATCAATTTGCATAACATTCACCATATACTCAAAAGATGTTTATAAGGTATGTGCACACACATTCGAATGCTTACCATATAAACATCCACCATGCATGGTATAATCTATCATGATCAGCATAGATATCGTAAGATATTTGTTATAATAGACAATCAAATTATTGTAAGATCACCTCCATTCAATTACTTTTGCAAATACAAGTGACATCATTTGGAAGCCGTCACTTCCTCATGATGCACACAGGGGGTAGACCCATTAAAATCATAGTCTCGAGATATATTCACGAATTACAATCCTCTTGATTGCTACAATTTATTGATCACTAGATAATCCATCTCAACATGGTTTACTCCCTCTGAATCAATATGATTGAGATCACCATAGGTTGACTAAATCATATCCTCTATTTGTTCCCCTTGATAGATGTGTTAGACACTCTTTGAACATTAATCTTCTTAGCTCCTTTACCTTTGAGGAAGTGTCAGACTCTCTTTGAAACTAATATCAATCCTCCTTTTCCTTGTAATGTCCCCTTTTTAGCAATTGTTAGCTATGTTGGCGCTAGCCTAGTTTTGCATTAGTGCCAGGGGCTAGCAAAAAGTTCAGAGGGATCTTGGAGTGATTTGTCTTAGTCATTCCTAGTTTGATATATTATTAAAGTAGCATTTAAATCAAATGTCAAAATATTAAAGTGTTTTTTTTTTTTAATATTATTTATGTTGGGTTGTGTGGGGGACGCCCGAGTGAGACATAAGATGTTATTTATTTTATTTTAATCCCACATTGCTTGTGAAAAGTGGGCCAACCCTACAAAGTGGGAATAAAAGGAGAGCTTGAGGGCATTGTTCGGGTATTGGATTGGATGAGAAGAAGAATTGAAGTACTTGCAATTTGCAGGTTGTGTTGGGCATCTAGGGACGTCCTCATTTGTATCACTCTAGACATAAGTCCTTGGGATTGGTCTTTGGAGTTTATGCTTTAAGCTGTGTACTGTAGCAGTCGTGTCATCATAGCAATCGTTTACTGTAGCAGCCACGTCACTGTAGCAATCATGTATTGTAGCAGCCATGTCACTTTAGCAGCTGTGTCATTGTAGCAATCACATACTATTGCAGCCACATACTGTTTGCAGTAGATCAATGCAATGGCCAAGCGATCAATTATTTTATGTAAACAATGTTTATTCTGGTCTATTGTTCGAGTATTCAGTGAGTCAGTATTGCACTTGTTTATTCATTTGGAAATCAATAAAAAATATAGTGTGCTGGTTATTTCTGTGATGTATGTTTATGCTTTCAATTCCTATATTCATGGTACATGGCAAGCACAACACAATACAGACAAATCATTTCCGAGCCATAAGGGTTGCAACACATGATGGGAAATTAGGAACTGCAAGCTAAGTGTTTGATAAAATTACCATATAGTTGTGAATACTTTGTAAGCAGATTTGCAGGTATCCATTATAGTGGTATCAGAGACTAGTTTTTCTGCCATCCTGTGGAGGCATTACAGGAAATCTAGAACAGCAAGGAAGAGGGAAAAGTGTTTGACAAAATGTCAAAACACTAAAATCAGGAATAAAACAGGTTAAGCAAGTATATTTGAGCATGCGATAGGGGCCTTATAACTTCCGCAATACTAGAGTAAGACAAAATATAATTTCGGTCTTTAGCAATCTAGTTCATCCGTGTGGGTGGACATAGAATCCAGTCATACAGACACAAAGTAGATATTTTTTGATTAGGACAGCAATATGGGTGACCGAGATGATAGAAATACATGACTTGGTGGAGGTAGGAATATTGCTCTAGACTAGGTGGAGGTAATGCTTAGACAGTTACTGGATACATTAGAGCAGGGGAAGCATATGCAACAAGAGTAGAATAGGCGAATGGACATGATGCTATAGCTTATGGCTAGACAAATGGGCCTTAACGTTAATCTAGGTGATGCCAACAATGAAAACAATAACAATGAGGGCAATGATAATAATGGAGGTTGAGGCAACAACAATGGTCCTGAGGATAACATTAATGGTAATAATAATGGACATGGCAACAATGGGAATGCGGCTCATAACTTTAGACACATTGGATGCCAAGCTCGGACAACGAGCTCGAGACCACTTCTACCCACCTTTCCACCTAGAGATCCAGTTCAACTAGTAAACCAACCATAGATTACCGAGTTACAGGATCAGTTCAGGAGGGACTAGGAGGCTAGTGGAACGGAGTTTCAAGTGGATATGTCCCTCAAAGATTATATGCACTTGAGGATGAGATACATGCCTAGAGCAGGAGGGAGGAATCAAAACTTTGAGCTGAGCAAGAAAGTTGGTAAACTTTCTTTGCCTTATTATGATGCTTCAGGGAAGATGACTGCACGAGCTTGGGTGCATAAGGTAGATGCATACTTGTAGTTGAATCCTATGCTTGAGGAGGAGGCCATCAAGTATGTGGCTATTCATTTGGATGGTTCAACGCATGAGTGGTGGCACCATGGCATGGTAACCTTGGGGCATAATCAGATCACATCTTACGAGGAGCTCACTGAGAGACTGATAGAGAGATTCGATACCAAAGATCCCAAGTTATAGTTTAAAGAGTTGGCACAACTCAAGCAGTGGGGATCAGTTGAGACATAATCAGTGAATTTCAAAGGTTAGCTATGTTGGTCACAAATATTTCAGAGAGATTAGTAGTGTTGTTTATGGACGGACTCTTAGATCCCTTGAGGGGTTGGGTCAAGGGGCATTACCCAGTTACATTATAGGAGGCCACTAAGAAGGTTTGTGACTTAGTACCTTCTTCTTTTAGGAGAAAATTTCAGCCTAGGGATTCACATGCGAAGAAGGACAAGGAGAAGGACAAAAACCCTTTTCACAAGGATGCTTAGCCAAAAAAGGGATAATAAGTTGGATAGTGACACCTTGAATGTAAAATGCCTTGACAATTTTTGAAGTTTTATCCCTGTTTTTCTACCTTAGGATTTTTGTCAAACACTTCCCTTACAGCCTCAATTTGCTGATGTTTGTTGTTTTGCTATGATTTTTGAATGCCAATGATATTGATGAATACAAATGATTGCAAAATAATTAATTGGAAATCAAAGTGATATGCAACTTCTTTTTATTATTTTCCAAATGCAAGTACATGAAATTCTGATGTAAAATGCACACTTACAGCCAAGAGGTATTTTCACAAACACTTGGTATGCATCCTATGACTATGCAATGAGACGTTTTTACAAACATCTGGCATACAAACTGAACAGCTGAATTAAGTTGATTTCGCTTCAATACTTCAATGTTCACAATTACTGAATACTTTGGTAACAAAAAGACATATATTACTTGTCAAATGTATCCATCTACAATTGCCAAATGTAAATACCAAAAGAACCTGGAATAAGTAGCTGAGATGACATGCTTTTTGGCTTTGCTTTTTTCGGATTTGCTTTTTCAGACTGCTTTTTTGGATCTTCTTTTTCAGACTACTTTTTTGGCTTTGCTTTTTCGCTTTGCTTTTTCGGACTGCTTTTTCAGATCTTCTTTTTTGGACTGCTTTTTTCGGCTCTGCTTTTTCGGATCCGCTGCGAAAACTAAAACCTTTCTCCTTGCCAACTGATGTCAAAAATTAGATGCACGGGCTGAACAAAAATCACTGAATATTATCTCTCAATTAATCACAAATGAATTGGCTGAATACCAATTCCTCCACTCCCAACTAGGTTTGATATCTCACAACCGAAATTGGCACCTTAGAGGCTTCAAATCCTCAGGCAAGTATGCAAGCACTAAGGCTCTTAGCACGATAGATGAATATGCAACTCAAGATGTGTGAAATGACCCCCCAAAGGCTCCTTATAAAGATTTCACAAGCAACTCCAAGAAGCTTCTAGAGGAATCCAACACTTTATTCTTTTAAATGACTTTTTGATATTTTATTAGGTTATTCACTTTAATATTAAATCAATTAAATATAAAGTTAGTTTCTAATATTTTATTGTTTAGTAACCTTATAAGTAATTAATTTAATATATCTTTTCCCCCTTATTTCTTCCTTTTTAGCCTCTAGGGAAAATAAAGGCTAAAATAAAATAACTAGCTGGTGCCTATCAAAAAGGGGACATTACATTAAATGAGTTGAAGAGGAAGAAGCTATGTTTTCATTGCAGAAAGCCTCGGGACTTATCTCATAAGTGCCTTCTCAAGGCTAAGGCAAATTAAATGGAGTATTTCTCAATAGAGGAGTCACAGTCACAGAGGGAGGATCAACACTCCGATTTAGATGAGGGTAGTAGCAGAGGAGAGCAACATTCTTGAGGATGAGGTGGTTTGTACATTTAACGGGGGCTCAAAAGGCAATCACATTTAAGGTCAAGAGTACTGTCCATGGGCAGAAAGTGATCTCACTCATTGATACTAGGGCTACACATAATTTCATAGATGTACAGTTGGTAGTCGAGAGAGGTTTATAGATTGAGGAGCATGTTGGGTTTAGAGTCATGGTGGCTAACGGTGACAAATTATTTTGCACTTAGAAGATATCTAATCTTCACATTAGGTTTGGAGATGGCTATGAGTTGGAGGATGAGTTCTATGTAGTAGACATGGGAGATTATGATGTCATCCTTGACATGACATGGATGGCCTTGCTAGTTGAGTTCACACTCAACCTAGCAAAATTGGAGATGAGATTCTAGCATGAGGGCAGAGCTGTTGTACTAAGAGGACTTTTAGACGGGGGCTGCAGAGTAATCTCCTTAAGGAAAATGCAAAGAATTTTTAGAGATGATGATGTAGAGTGGGCAACCTAATATTTCACTATGCGAACTTCGAAGAGTCATCCACCAGATATCTAGGAGATACTTGACAGGCTCACTAAAGTATTTGGTGAGACTCTGCATGGGGTTTCTCCTGATAGGGGGATAGAGCATGTTATTTAGCTCGAGGGAGCTAAACTAGTTATGATTACTCCCTATTGTCATTTTAAGAAACACAAGGATGAGATAGAGAAGGCAATTAAGGAGAGTTGTTGGAGATGGGGCACATTAGGCCTAGCAAAAGCCCTTTTGTTTCAGTAGTAGTTTTGGTAAAGAAGGACAAGACGATGCGCATGTGCATCGATTACAGGGCATTGAATAAGAAAACAATTAAAATCAGGTATCCCATTCCTAGGATTGATGAGCTGCACGGGGCATGCTTCTTCACCCAAATTGATTTACGATCCAAATACCATCAGATTCAAATGACAGTAGAGGACATCGAGAAGACAACCTTCCGATGTCACTATGACCACTTTGAGTTTATGGTTATGCCATTTGGGCTAACCAATGCGCTCGCTACATTTTAGAGTTGTACGAACCAGGTATTCAAGAGGTAGTTGAAGAGATTCGTCTTGATCTTCTTTGATGACATCTTGGTCTTTAGTAAGACCTGGGAGGAGCACTTACATCATTTGGAGGTGTTATCTATTTTGGAGAGAGAGTTGTATGCCAAGGAATCTAAATGCAAGTTTGGCATGACCGAGCTCCTTTACCTTGGGCATATCATTCGTGCAGATGGTCTTTGAGTTGATCCTGAAAAGATTAGAGCTATTGTGGATTGGCCTACTCCCACAAACCTCACACAACTCTAGGAGTTCTTTGGTTTATGTGGTATTTATAGGAGGTTTGTTAGAGGATTCTCACAGATTGTCCCACCCTTGACAAATCTCACCAAGAAGGGGGCCTTCACATGGACAGAGGTAGCGTAGAGATGTTTTGACCACTTTAAACAGATGATGTCATCTTGTTCGGTTCTAGCTCTACCTGATTTCATGAAACCATTTGAGCTTCAGTGTGATGCTTCAAGGGATGGGATAGGGGCAGTATTGATGCAGGAGAGACACCCCATTGCATTCGAGAGTAGAAAGCTCTGAGGAGTTGAGAGGAGCTATTCTATCTACGATAGGGAAATGTTGGCCATAATGCACATGTTGCCAAATTCTGATCTTATTTGGTAGGTGTGCATTTTGTGATCAAGACTGATCACAATAGTACTAAATACTTCATGGGCCAATGTGATCTTAATGACCGGCAACATAAACGGGTTACCGAATTGCAAGCTTATGACTTTGATAGAGTTTGTCAAAGGTAAGAAAAATGTGGTGGTTGACGCTTTATCTCAGAGAGCTCACTTATGTGCTTTGGTAGAAATTTTAGGAGATTGGAGAGATTAGATTGTAGCAGAGTATGTGGGAGATGATTGGGCTTCTGGGATAGTTGCGAGCACCATTTAGGAAGATTGTTATGCGGTGTTGGATGGGTTGATCAAATTTTAGGACAAGATTTATTTGATTCCTACATCACAGTTTAGAGAGGAGATCTTGAGGGTATTTGATAATGCGCCTACAACTGGACCCCCTTGGGGTCTTCAAAACTTATAGGTAGATCTGTGAGAAATTCACCTAGAGGGTACTCAAGGATGATGTGTAGAGATATGTGATTGTGTGTGGTGTGTCAACAGAATTAAGGAGAACACACTTTTCCCACAGGGTTGCTTCAGCCTTTACCCATTTCCAACAGGAAATGGTAAAGTATTTCGATGGGTTTAATCACCGGGTTACCACAAGTGCAGGGTAGAGATTGCATCTATGTGGTGGTAGACCGTTTAATGAAGTTCACTCACTTCTTTGCTATTCCATCCACTTGCACAACAACACAGGTGGCAAATCTTTTCTTCAGAGAGATATTCAGTTTACATGGGCTGCGTAGATTCATAGTCAATGACTGGGATAGTATTTATGAGTGTTTTTTCGCAGGAATTGTTTAGGTTGTGTGGTACAGATCTTACACCTAGCACTAGTTACCATCCATAGATTGATGGGCAGATGAAGATTGTGAATAAATGGGTGGAGGGGTATTTGAGGAACTATTTGAGTGCACAACAAAGAGCTTGGATCAGAGGGCTGCATATGGGAGAGTACTATCATAACACCAATTATCATATGTCCATCAAGATGACTCCTTTCATGGCACTGTATGGTTATGAAGTAGCTAGCTTCATCGATTTAGTCTTGGGGGATAGTAGAGCGCCCAAAGCCAAAGACTTATTGCAGGATAGTCAAGATATCCTGAGTGCTCAGGGAGAACATACAATTATAACACCAATTATCATATGTCCATCAAGATGACTCCTTTCATGGCACTGTATGGTTATGAAGTAGCTAGCTTCATCGATTTAGTCTTGGGGGATAGTAGAGCGCCCAAAGCCAAAGACTTATTGCAGGATAGTCAAGATATCCTGAGTGCTCAGGGAGAACATACAACAGGTTCAGAATCAACAGAAGTTATATGCTGATCAACATCGGGTAGAGTGCAGTTTTGAGGTAGGGGATATGGTTTACTTGAGACTACAGCCATACAGATAGTCATCACTCAAGAAGAGCGGAGCCGAGAAGCTAAAGCCTAGGTTTTATGGTCCCTAGAGAGTGATTCGTAGAGTGGGCGAGGTCGACTATGAGATTGAGCTTCCGGAGGGCAGGCGAGTGCATAATGTATTTTCGTGTGTCAAGGCTTAAGAAAGCCATTGGTCAACGAATTGCGCCTTCTGTGGATTTGCCACTATTGGATGAGGGGGGAAAACTTGTGTTGGTCCTTCAAGCTATTTTGGATACTAGGGAGATGACTCTTAGGAACATGGTAGTTAAGGAATACTTGGTAAAATAGAAAGACCTACCAGATGAGGATGCTACATGGGAAGGTAAGTAGGTGTTACAGTAGACAAGACTGAGATTGCTTGAGGACAAGCAATTTCAAGGGGGGCAGATTGTAATGTTCCCTCTTTAGCAATTGTTAGCTATGTTGCCACTAGCCTAGTTTTGCATTGGTCTCGGGGGCTAGCGAAGAGTTCAAAGGGATCTTGGAGTGATTTGGCTTAGTCATTCCTAGTTTGATATATTAGTAAAGTAGCATTTAAATCAATGTTAAAATATTAAAGTGCTGCTTTAATATTATTTATGTTGGGTTGTGTGGGGGACGCCCAAAGGAGACATAAGATGTTATTTATTTTATTTTATTTTAATCCCACATTGCTTGTGAAAAGTGGGCCAACCCTACAAAGTGGGAATAAAAGGAGAGCTTGAGGGCATTGTTCGGGTATTGGATTAGATGAGAAGAAGAATTGAAGTACTTGCAATTTGCAGGTTGTGTTGGGCATCTGGGGACATCCTCCTCATTTGTATCACTCTAGACATCAGTCCCTGGGATTGGTCTTTGGAGTCTATGCTTTCAGCTGTGTACTGTAGCAGCCGCGCCACTATAGCAATCATGTATTGTAGCACCCGCATACTGTTTGTAGCATATCAATGCAATGGCCGAGCCATCAACTATTTGATGTAAATAGTGGTTATTTTGGTCTATTTCTGGAGTATTTAGTGCATTAGTATTGCACTTGTTAATTCATTTGGAAATCAATATAAAATAGTGTGGTGGTTATTTTTGTGATGAATGTTTATCCTTTCAATTCTTATATTCACGTTACATGCCAAACACAACACAATATAGACAAGCCATTTCAAAGCCATAAGGGTTGTAGCACATGACAGGAAGTTAGGGATTGCAAGCTAAGTGTTTTATAAAATTACCATATAGCTGTGAATACTTTGCAAGCAAATTTGGGGGTATCCACTATATTCCTGTAGTAACATTCTGGGAGGAAAAGATTAAGGCAAATAGCTCATAATATAATGGAAATAAAAAATAATAAGAGAGGGACTAATCTAATACTCAAGAATAATAAATGATTCTACATAACAATATAAGACCATTCTAAATATATATATATATATATATATAGAGAGAGAGAGAGAGAGAGAGAGAGAGAGAGAGAGAGAGAGAGAGAGAGAGAGAGCATAATAATAAAACTTGTACTTATAATCATTATCTCATTAAAGTAAAAAATATTATCGCACAATTACTTAGTCCAATATATATATGACATATATTTGTGAATCTTATTACATAAATTAATTTCAACATGTATCACATATACATACCTTTATGGTTATGTGGAACTTGATGCCTTTAATGCTAATGAGGACCACCTTTCCTTATATTGAATATGTTCCATTTAATTCAATCTTGGTGGTGGGTCCCATGTATCATCCACCCAGGTTACTAACCTAGCCTTACTTATGATTGATATGGTGTCCATCGATGTAGACTAATACTGTTGATTGGGGTCGAATAAGGTGTCACCCCTTTCTTCTATTCCATTAATAAATTTATCAGGTTCTACGTTTCTTCCACCTGTGGTAATTCATATATTCCCTGTTGAAATGGTCACCATTATATTCCCTGTTACAGGTGGTCCTTATCGCTCCTTCAGTGACAGTATTATCAAATATCTTTAGTGTGCATCAGTTAGTTTATCATAGATTTGTCTCCACTCTTTTGGGCTTTATTTATTTTACCGCCAGTGGGTCCATGCTCCACATTCTACTGATTTGATTCATTGTCTCCTAGTGTATCTATGGATTAAATTCATCCAAGTCAAACTAGTTTATTATTGTATCAACTGTCACAATGTCCACAGGCAAATTGAGAATTATGGATTGTAGTGTTCATTGGTGGCGATGTTACAATATTTGGTTATAACTTATTTCCTTATCAACAGTGTTAGTTGCAGTTTACTCACAACATCAGATCCAAAATCGTAGTTGACCTGGGTGGAGTTGAGGGTGTTGTCAATGAGATCTTTGCTCTTGTAGAGAAAGTAGAGCTCAGAAGCAATGATTGTGGCCAAGGCAAAGATATCACCCCAGGCACTAGATAGCCCATGTACACATACATTACCAGCCTTTCGCTGTCAATTAAGAGACGAGTCCCAAGGAAATTTGACACCTTCGATATATTAGGCATTCCTTCTAACTGAACTGTAACAATTTGTGGCATTAACTGGAGTGTCATGAAGTCACGTTTGCAGGAACCCATGTAATGTTGCTATTTGAAGTGGTCTCACTTGCTTTATTATCACAAGAAACATCCTATTGGGCATTAAAGATTTAGTTTCAGGTCATGTGGAAGTTCTTCATTTTTAATAAATAGTCACATCACGAAGAATGATCAACCCTTATAATGGTGCTTTTGCTAATATCAATAGGAAACTTTCCACTAGAGTCCTGCTCGTTGTATGGAATGAACAACTCAGAATGTTGACCGGTTTCAAGATGTAATCGCTTCACATTGGCTCCAGCAAAATAATCCCATATAATCCAACAAAAAAGAAGTAACTCAAGCTAATGTTTGAATCTCCATCTAGCCTTGAGTTTACGGCAAACGCAAACAGACAAACTCAAACATAGTGATGACTAGGTAGCAGTTACAGATAGAGTTGAGTTCTCAGATTTAAGAGTTCTAATGTTAATGAAGCCAAGTATTCTTCCGCAAACAAAACATTGGTCTTTGGCATCAATCCTCTCCTGGATTCTATTTTCTCAACCCTTGCATTGGAGATGTTTTAGTTGCGGATGTGTGCGTGTGGTGTAATGTCTAGGTTACAGATTCACCCGTATAAGTCAGATAAAATATAAACTATCTTCTGCTTCCCGTTGCCACTTGATGTGGATCTCCTTTCATCCGGTATAATTTAATTACAAATAGTTCCGCAAACTATGAAGTATAATCCAAAATTTTATCTATAAAATTTCTCAAGCCCGATTTAGAAAGGACAAACTCGAGTGTTATGTTTGTACTCCTAAAGCTATCTTTTCTTCAATTCTCTTAGTTACAATTGCAGTTGGCTCTGATACCATGTTGAATTTTCAGAGAAAAATTGTCCTACATCATCCACTAATGATCTTGGGAAAGTAAATAATCCATAGTCATTAAAAATGCTTTGCATATTCTTGCATGTTATGGCCATTAATTGATTATTGTTGCAGGAAAGTATTTAATATTTTCTGGAGTTTCTAAGTAGAGCTTGTGAGAAGATGTTTAGCTTTCTTGAAGGATTCATGCTTTGTTGATCTATTCTTGATAATGCATTAGGCACATGGAGAACGTTCTATATATTGCTACATACTATCTCTTATTGCTATGGAAATACGGTGTTTGGGTTTCTTTAAGTTATTGTAATTATCTATTTTTTAAAACTTCTGGTGCAGATTGGTCTTTCAGCATCCACTATAGCTTCAAGCTTTGGTAAAGTTGTAGCTGAAAATAAAGATCTTGCGGATTACAGACGTGAGGACATTGCACTTTCTCTACTTCGAATGATTTCCTACAACATTGGACAAGTTAGTAATTTTTCTTATACTACAATTAGATTATATTATCATCCCCTTTCATTTTAAGTCTTTAAAACGCTGAACATACTAGGTACTTGTACAAAGTTTGATGAGGCTTATCAACCAGCCAGCATGGCTTTTGAAGCTATGTTTTCTTTAACCAACAAGTCTTAGATGCAGACATATATAGAGAGAAAATGAGGACTCGTTTTTCTTATAGCCTTTTTCTTTATATAAATGGATGTTTCTATTTAATAAATCTAACTTGCATGCTTAAAAGTTTAGTTTTTTATCTTTTTGGTTCGTGCCAGTATTTGAGTGTAAAATTCTATTTGTTTGGAATGATGTAGATGAAAAACAATGCATAGGGGATGATTTGAATTGAAACACTGGAGTCTAAATTTGTTCGTGGTTCATTCGGATGCCTATAATCTCTTTCTTGGAATACCGGAAAAATGGTCAGCCAAAAATACATAGCAAATATGATGTAGAACTTGCAAGCCCAACACAGATATATTAAGGTGAATCTGGTGTAGGACTAATGTGTTTTGATCCTTAGAGCAAGCTGTTGGTTCAACCATGTATGTTTGGGATTTTAGAAGGTTTAAAAATGTACATTTATGATGGATAGAAGATTCACTAGGAGTTTATAATGAAGCTAGACTTGGAGATATTTTAAATACTAGTCATCCCTTATCAACGTTTCTTGGCCCTAACTTCTTAGAAATGTGGAGACTCCTTTGGGAGGATTGATCATCTCCATGACATTGGGGACCTCAATGGTGTTGTTTGACTATCACAGGGACAGCCAGCCATCCCCTTGCAGTTACTCTTAAGTTTTTAATAAAAAGTGGCCCAAATATATATTATTGTTGTGGAAGATCAATGCATACCAAGTTTGATGTTTGATTGAAAAAAGTTGCAGACCAATGCATATACGAGGCAGATGTATTATAAATTTTAATGCAGGTATAAAAACGATTGCAGACTGAAAGTAATACAGAGGTTACAATAAATAAAATTCTTGCATTTTGGAAGGACATTGCAATTTATCGAGAAAGCACAGAATCTGTATATAAATGGCAATTTACAGCAGCAATATTTGAAGCAACAGAATCAAAATGGAAAACAAATACTTTGTCTTAGTCAGTATATAATCATCTCCAGCAATTATAATAGATTGAATTGATGCTAGAAAGTCATAGACAATTTTCAGAAGGAATGTAGAGCAAATAAATATACATTGGAGATGCAAAATAGAATCACCTCATTGGTCAATGATCTAAGAAGCAATCAAACAAGGGTATACAGTGACTGGAAGACAAATCGTTCTATAAAAAGATTGACAGTAACTGTGAAAACAATTCCCATCATAGTATCCAGTCAACAATGAATATTGGTGTCTAAAAGCAGAGCAAAGCTTGCTTTGCTGAGCCAAACAGTAAGAATAAATTACTTATCAACACGTAAGGAAGGATGATAATCATATATATATATATATATATATATATATATATATATATATATATATATATATATATATACACATACACATACATACATACATACAGAAAACTACATGTCAAGTCATGATGAATTCCCAGTGATTATGGTCAAAGTAGCAGCGATAAAATATTTGTGAATGCTAAAAGACAAGTTGGCAATGGTAAAGAGAAGACATCAATTTAATAGCCAAGATAAATCTAAGGGAACCTATATATATCATCAGGAGTCTTTTGACAATCTAGAATACTCAATGTAGAGTCCAACAACAAATGAAATAAGTTTGCAGACTTCAGGATATCAAAGCTTGGTCAAAATAGTTATTCAAAATAAGACGGAAGACGAGTTAATGGTAATGCAGAAATATGATGTTTATTTTAATGCTGTCCACATATCAATCGACAAGGACTGGATGAATTCAACGCATTATCTCTACAGAAATAATACACATGGATAAATTAAAAGCATTAATGTTTGAAGTATGAGACTCGGAGTTGGATCGGAATTGGGAAGGCCGAATCGAATTGCGAATCAGCCATGAATTGGAATCAAATCGGTCACGAATCAGCAAATTAAAAAAACCCTTGAAATTTAGTAACTTATTTCAAAAACCCTTTATCACTGATTCGATTCACCAATTCGCAAAAAATTGTTTGGCTTGAATCGAATTGCTGAATCGCATGAATCACGCGAATCGCCGCAATTCTCATTACTATGGTTTAAACAATACTTGGATAAATCACATTCCATACACTGAGGCTTGTAAATGGTGAAGAAGAAAACAGCGATCAGATTAAATGAATTATGAGATGTACGAATTATATGGAAGTCCCCGAACAGAGATAATGTAAAGAAAAGCAGTGACAAAATGAATTTGTAACACAAAATGGTGGCACGCAAAGAAATAATTAGGTGGCAGGTAATGGAAGCGAATGAAATATAAGAAACCGATTAGCAGTAAAAAGTGAGCCAAATTATGTGATAAATTTGACTTCTTTAAAAGAAGGCACAGTCGGCAATAATAGTAGAAGAAATGAAAGTAATAAGCTACAATAACTGAAGTGCTGTTTTGTTAAGAAAGGACATGACTCTGTACTTCGAAAATTTACGTCTCTTTATATTATCAATTATAAATAAGGAATGTTTTTAAATGAAATAGAAGTGAAAAAAAGTAAGTTAGCCTTGGATAAGAGGAAGTCAGCAACTAAAGAAGAATGAAATAGATGTGAAGAAAGAATAAAGAGCAGAACATAAGAAGAGCATGAAATGTAAGAAGTGAAATGATTAAAAGAAAGAGTGTGAAGAAAATAGAACATATATGAAGAAAGGGCAGAGTGATCAAGAAAATAATATTTTTAGATTGACATATACATATTATAGGTACATTAAGAAGGAAAGGTTGCTGCTCTAATAAAGGGATATAAAGACGGATATTTTCAGAAGTAAATGTAGAGAATTTTTTAATCAAACCAAAAGAATATTGTGAGAAAATATTATAGGGTTACAAAGACTATAAAAAGACTGTTTTAAGAAACATAGCAGATTCGGTGAAGAGATTTATAAAGTATCTATAATCAGTTGAGTATGCAACACCACTAAGGTGTTAAAGAGGTTTAAGTGCAGTGGGTTGGTGCTCATGAAGACAGAAGTGAGAGTTGGTGCTTCCAGTAGGTTGGTGCCTGTGAAGTGTGGGAGTTAGAGCTTCCAACGAGTCAATGCTCAAAAACACAGGGGTTGGAGCCTACAAATCTTTGTAAAAGAAAAAGTTTATATAAAAACAATTATTTTGCTGTGGTTTTCTCCGATATTTTGTTCCCATGTAAATCATTGTGTGTTTGTGTTCAGACTTCATATGCATAATTATTGATTTCAGCATTGAAAGTTATTAAGACAATTGTTTGGATAAGAAGTTTTAATTCGCAAAAGTGTTATTATACTGATTCACCCTCCTGCTCAGTATAATTGTGTGCTCTTCAAACCCTTTAAGTGGGGATGGACCTTGTACTTTTGTATGTGTCATCTATAAGCTGGTTAGCAAGTGGCATTTGATTATTGTTATTTGTCATTTTTGTGATGAAGTTTTCCTTTTTAATGCTATATTCCCTAACATATTCTCTTCTTTTTATTTCGTTTATGCTAGTGAACTTCGATAGCTTTGTCATTTGAGCAAGAGTCTTGCTATCTTGGTTTCTTTTTAATGATACAAGTTTCTGAGGGTGATGCGCGTTTTGGACTATACTTCTTTTTCTATAGTATTCAATTATTCTTTGTCTATATGTTTAAGATATAAGGTACCCGCTCTTGCCTATTGGACAACTTGCTTCCTCTTAATAATGGTGGATAAGCGAATCTGCATTGCTGTGTTATGTTTCTTAACAGTACCTGTCTTGTCAGACCCACATGAATTTCCAGGGCTTGTTCCATGTTGTTGGAACAACTAATTTAAGTCTAAGTATGGTTCTCTTTTTGCTCTTATTTTGCTTTATTACTTACTAGTTTCTAGGTTGGAGCACTAATATATTCCTAGTATTTTTGAGAAAATCATTTAGTTATGAAGGATTGTTTTGAGAGCAAATTATGGATAAATGGGGATTTCACAAGATATCTTTACTATAAAACTCATTTGTCGATTTGGGTATCCTGGTAAGCCAATATTTTTTTTTGCTCAAGTATAAGTATGTCCATGCTTTTAAAGTAATATTGTAATATTAGTATAATGGTCATGTAAGTAACATTCTGTTTTTTAGGTTGTTTCATTAGTTTAGTAACTTTCTATTTTGTCTCTAGTTTTGAATTGTTTCCATTAAGGAAAGATGTTCTTGTAATTGCTTATATAAGATGTTTTCCTCTTCTTTTTTTGCTATGGAATATCTCAATCAAGTATCACTCACATACATACACACATGTACATCAAGTTTGTCAATTATCAACCAAAATCAAAATAGAATATTGCTATAATTGTATTTAAAAGCCTAAAATGTAGCTAGTATTCAAACATCAAAATTGTAAAATATAGCTATAACTTTACAACTATAAGGAGAGTGTTACTCAAATCTACAATTGCCAATATATTTAAAAGTTTAAACAGCTCATATTATCGTATTCTTAATTTGCAAAAATGATAATATTTAAGTCTCAAAATGTCATTACCCAAATAAAATTTAAATAAGAATCTACATTAATATCCGTATTCATTGTAATGATTTTCTCTGAGTTGTGGGACTTGTTTTTGACGCCCACAACACTGTGAATGCCTAGGTTTACCCAGGCTTTGGACCAAGCGCATGGGTTTGAACTCGAGGTGAACCCAGGGCTGAACCTGAATGCAAACCGAAATCAAACCGAAATCTGTACCCAGGCCTAAACCCATGGATCCAGTAACAAAGAATTAAAATTTGTCTTAACTATGATACAAGTTTCCAACCTTCTTGTCATACCGAATAGTTGCAGACACAAGAAGTGCATGCTCTTTATCCTCTAAGCCTTTTGTATTATTATTCGTGCTGTGCTATTTGAATGCCATTATGTTTTTCTTCAGGCAAGCAATTAAATTTCCCATTATAATATCTGCTGTATAATTTGCTATAATCCCGCTTATAAAATTTTCAATACTTAAATACCTATTGATGTGCCAATTGACCTCCATATGCTGGAATGAATCTTTTACTTTTACAATGAATTGAAAATGTGTAAAGAATATTTATGATGCGTTTCTTTGGTTCTATACAGCCTAGTATGGAAGGTCTGAAAATAATGGTTTATTATATGTTTTTCTCATTGTAGAATATTTATTTGACATGATCTAGATTGCGTATTTGAATGCACTGCGCTATGGGCTTAAGAGAATTTTTTTTGGCGGTTTTTTCATACGTGGTCATGCATATACCATGGACACCATCTCATTTGCAATACAATTCTGGTAAATATAGTATTTTATGCTCAAAGATGTTTTATTTACCTATTCGAATTCAGCTAGTGCTTATTGTCCTATTTGTTCTTAATTGTTCCAAATTCATTGCTTCCATTATATTTTTTTCTTTCCAGGTCAAATGGTGCAGCACAGGCTATGTTTTTGCGGCATGAAGGTTATATGGGTGCCTTGGGGGCATTTATGAGCTATGATAAACATGGTCTCTCAGATTGGACTGCAAATCAGTTTGTTGAGCGCTTTCCTATGGGAGCACCATATTCAGGGGGGAAAATTCATGGTCCACCTATTAATGATCTAAATGAAAAGGTTGATTCTGTTAGGAAGAACTGTGATGTGATGTTTTTTGTTAGTGATAACTATTTATATATTTTTTGTGGGTACATTTATGATTTTGTTTGCTTTTCACATTTCTAAGATTTAAATTAGTATTTCAGTTTGTAAGTTCAGTAGAACACACTTAAATAAACATTGTTATGTAAAGGAGGCCTCATAGTGCAATATTATTTCGATATTCAAGTTTTATGTATCTTTCATTGCATCAGAGTGCTCTTAATACTCAAATGATCACTTTGCTTATTATTTCTTGATGATCTTTTAATGCTTATATTGGCAAACAATTAAATGAAAGGGGACCCACAAAGTATGCAGTGCCTCCAAGCATATCATAACATAGTTTGCAAACTCTCTGAGTACTCCCCGCGTTGCCAAGTACATTTTTTTTGTTAGGCGAGTACTCACAAGTTTAACTCTTGGGTTTTTATAGACACAAAAACCATGGGTAGAAATGTCGATGTAGGTAAAGCTCTGATTGAAATGTGTTTTTCAGATGCTGTTTTTGCTATAAAACCATGCATTTTCTCTTTATAGATGCCAAATTTTAATTTAATTAATTTTGTAATTGTATTCTACAAAACAGTATGTTTCTGTAAGAGATTTTAATTTTTAACGTTCTAAGTTGTCCAGCTTTTGCCATGTTTTTGTTGAGTTTTCTCCAAGTTTTTGCCAAATTGAAAATTTAGGGCTTGTTGAGTACGCTCTTTTAAGTTTTGAAACTATGTTTCATAGCATGAAATGAGAACGACATTTTTGAGAAAATCCACTGCTTTGAGATTTTCATGATCTATACTTTTACCTAATTAGCAATTAATATTCTTAAATTCTCGAACTTGTAGGGCTTTATCAATTTTGTCCTGATTGCAATTTTATATTATTATCAATTATTTTTTATTCATACCAACCAAATTGTTATTTATTTAATTGTAACATAGCTTGTCAATTTTATGCTGGAGAAAATATCAATGTTGCTTAAAGAGATACAATGTTTGTTTCTCTCTTGTTTGTAAAGATAAGTCTTTGGGAAACTGTTTTTTATTCTCATATTAATGCATATTCATATTGCAGATTTCATGGATGGATAAGTTTCTGCAGAAGGGAATAGAAATCACTGCACCTGTCCCAATAAGTTGTCCAGGTACAACAGGTCTAGGGGGCTTTGAGCGACCAACTTCTCGGGAAGGATTGTTGCGATCTGATGCTAGTGCTGCTCTAAATGTGGGTGTGCTTCATCTGATTCCATCATTAGAACCTTTTCCATTATTGGCAGACCCAAAACGGTGAGCTTTCTTTCCAAATTTTATAGAAAGGAATACCAAAAAAGATTTAACTGCATGATATGATTCAAAGAAAAGACACTTTCATAACTTTCTATATTCTTATCCTCTTGAAGTGTACAAATCATACAGGCATGGTGCATTTTTTGATTAAATGTCACATTCTTTGCCTTACATCTCATCTATCATAAATATAAATTTGATGGATATTTTAGTTTTAACTCAAATGGATAGTGCATCAACTTGCTTTTGTGAAGTGCATGGTATTGATGGTATTTCCATCTTTCAAATTGCAAGAAATTTTAGAACAAACTGTCCACATTCATTCTGAGCATCTTATATATGGCATCACATGGGCCTTCTTATGCTGTATCGTCTACCATTGATAAAATTAGAAAGGCTAATATTGTAAAATCAATTTTTGGTTTGGTATGTGATAAATCCCATTTTTATTCTAAATCTATATGAAAGTCATTGCTTATATTATTTTCAGTGATCTTACTTTGGTTTCCGTGTTTACTATGGACAACCCTGCCTCTTTTCATCTGACCTTTTAAATGGATTGAATTATAAGATGGTCACTATCTAGTGCTTTACAGTTATGGACTGTCGAAGAAAAATTATCATGTGGTTGTAAAGCAAGTGGAATCAATTTAAGCAGCTTGGGTGAAATGGCAAGAGCGGACACAAAAAATTACACTCTGCAACTGTTGGAAGATTTTCTTAAGGCTTTAGATACCTTTCAGAGCAAGGATGTGATGGCCCTTTTGTTCTGGTACTTTGAACTTTATAAATGATAAAATTATAAAACCTGATCTAAATCAAAATAATAATTTTTTTTGAAATTATAAATTTTCAAATATTGATAATTATAATAAACTAAAAATTAAACATGAGATTTGTAAATCTCAGCAATGCATGCCCTACTGTGGGCAACAGAAACTGCTAGTGCTTTAACATGCCACTTCCATGATAACACAAAATTGAGCAGTTGATGAGGAAACCCTCTCTTTAAATTCATAAGGGAAGCTCCCTAATTTAATCTTTTACTATATCTAAAACAATAAACAAGCTTGCTACTGTAAACACTGCAAAAATTGAAATAACTAATTCAAACTTGATTTACTTGTTTCTGATCTGAAAAGTTAGATTGCAAGATTTGACTATCCTCTATCTCTCAATTTAGACCTTTTAATATTTGATAGCAAAAACATAAATGATAATGCTGTTCAAAGATAAAACATAGCTCTTTGGAATTATATCAGCAATCAACTTGATCTTGAAGAGGCATATAAT
Organism: Cupressus sempervirens; assembly: GCA_028749045.1. NCBI lineage: Eukaryota > Viridiplantae > Streptophyta > Pinopsida > Cupressales > Cupressaceae > Cupressus > Cupressus sempervirens. Next base: position 523,234,528 of record CM053783.1, on the reverse strand, counting down.
ACTTGAAAACAGTAATGATTCATAAGATTAGGTGAATGCAATTAATTATTACGAAATATTCAAAATTATGTCATAGATCTGAAATTGATGTCATACAAATGTCAAAGGAATCATTTATTAATTGAAATATATTTTTGTGTGTTTTCAACATTTGAATCTTTTATTTAAATTTTGCCAGCTTAAGAAAGCTTTAACTTTGCATTCATTAAACTAATAAATACAAAAGACTTAACACATTAACTTCAAAATTGAGACGCGATCTCCACAATATAAGTCTTCCTTTCAGTATAATTACAATTCTTTTGTAGATGAGACATGCTTTTAGTTTTCGTACTATAGCTTCTCAAAGCTTAAAGCAAAGCTCTATAGCTATTCAATCCTCACCCCTTAAATTTCTTTATTAAATATTAAAATAATCTCAAAAAACAATATAAATTCACTATTTCAACAGATTGTTTCCCATTTGGTTCTCATTCTGGGCACCCACAAGATTTAAGGACCCAAAATCCTCTGATTTTCTTCTTAAATTGCCTTATCTGATTTCATTGTGGACATGGCCATAAGGAGCAAACCTGGCATCTGTTTGGGTTGCTTTCTATCTTCCTTCTGCTCAAGAAAACATATGAATATGGCATTACAAGGAGCTTTTGGTCATAAGTGTCAAAAATGGGAGTTATCATTTATAAATGGCAAGTGCAACATTTATTTCATTGGCATCTGTTGGAATCTTTTTGTAAGTCAGAAGGCATGGGTAATTTTCATCTTCACGTTAATGAAATCTCAGAGTTTGCTGAGAATTGGCCATCCGGTGCATCAAAATTGTGATGTCTTTCTAACACTGATAGCTTTACACACACAAGTGAGGATCAAGCTACCAGCAGCTCTAATAATGTGTGGATCTGTGCATTAACTGGTTTTGGTGCCAGAATTGTTCTTATTTCCCCACAAGGAGAGATCTTCCCATACTTTTTCAAGTTGCAGCTCAAAAGCACCAATAATACTGCAGAGCTAAGTTACCAGATTCTCTTGAGCAACCTTTAAAGTCTTGTTCAATTCTGTACAAAGTCTGGTCTTTGTCAAATTATCCCCAAATTCTGTTGTAGATCTATGCATTTGCTTCAAATTCTGTCTGAGGAACCTAGGTAGAATTCGCAGCGAATTTTGAAGAATCTCATTTTTTTGCCTAATTTAGTCTATTTGATCCTCCCAACCCTAAAGTGACCACTAAAAAGACCAAAAATATGGTCTGTATGTCATTTATGCATTTGTAAATGAAACTGAGCTCTTGCTTATAGGGGAAATCCAAATTGACAATTGGTGGTGCCCAGATTGACGATTATAGAGGAATTTTTTAAGAAAAGTTATGATATCCTTGAATCCAGGGCTTAAAATTTGAATCTCAACTTTTGATCTAGCCTAGTTAGAAATCCTCTAACCAATACAAAATAAAAATTCAGATAACTACAGTTGCCTTTTGACAATTCCTTTCATTCTCAAATTGCCCCTTTGATGTGGAAATATGTTCCATGCATGTGACCAAGCAAGTGTATCATGTTGTATGTATGCATATATATACACACACATACATATTTTAAAAAAAAACATATCTTTTTGTTTGGATGAACCCAAAACGATTCCGAACCCAACCTCCCAAAAAATTGGATGAATTTTGAACTTGAATTTGAAACCCGCATCTGTACTAGAATCCAAACCGGCAACTTAGCTGCAGAGTACGAAGCTTTTTTGCTAGGTATTGAAGTTGCACACAATCAAGGAATATTGGATTTGCATGCTTAAGGTGATGTTGAGCTAGTAGTATGTCAAGTATGGAATCAATATCAAACAAGGAACGAGAGACTCAAGCACTACAAGAGTCTAGTTTGGGATTGTATTGAGGCATTTGACGCTTTCAATATTTCTATGGTTCCAAGGGAGTTCAGGGACAATGTCGATTTTCTTGCAATTTCGGCAATGCTCTTAAATCCTCACAAGAGTTTTGAGCAAGATAAGTATATCATTTAGCTTGTGTATTATCCAAATGTCCTTGACAATGATTTGAATCGTCAAGTATCCAATGCTGATTATCAAATTATCCAATTTAATTGAGACCAATGAAAAGTTTGATGATTTGTATTTTGTGGGCAGCGGTTCGTCCCCTCGAGCAAACATTTTAGAGAAGGAAATTGAGGCAGGTGAGGAATTCATATTGGTCAAAGGTAATAAAACTACTTAGAGGTTTGGTCTTATTGGAGCAACTATTTCATAAACATGATCGCTATGTCAAGCATCAAGAGGAGGTTGCATCTAACTCAACCATTGAGGTTGAAAAGTACAATCTTGGTTTAGATGATGATCCTAAGTTTAATGAGCATTGGTAAATTTTGTACTTGGAAGAGGGATAGATTTAGCCATCTCTTACACCAATACAACGATGTATTGGCTTATTCTTATAACGACTTGAAGTCAATCTGGCCAAAGGTGGTGCAATGGTGCAACAACTCCCCCTCAAATCAGGCATTGCTTCTTTCAGGCAAAAGCAACAATAATATAATCCAAATCTTTCTAGCACCAGTTTATCTGAAGATGTTGGATGCTAGGATTATCTTCCCTATCCACCATTCAATAAGGGTAGCCAATATTGTTCTAGTAAGCAATAAGTATGGTGATATATGCATTTGTGTGAATTTTTGCAATTTGAATCAAGCATCACTAAAAAAAACTACTTATTGCCAATCATGGACCATGTTTTGCAAGCTGTAACTAGTTCTCAAATGTTGTCGATGTCGGATGACTTTTCAGGTTACAACCAAATTGAATTCAAAGAAGATGACTAGCATAAGGCGACATTTACTACTCATGTGGGTGCATTTTCCTATTGTAGGATACCCTCGGGTTTAATAAATTCTTGCACCATTTTTCAAGGGGCTATTGATTTGGCATTTCATGACATCAAAGATGAATTCATTGTAATTTATCTTGATGATCTCACTATTTTCTCAAAGTAGTAGTAGGATCATTTTTATAAAATGCAATAGGTATTCGAGAGATGTCGCCAACACGGAATTTTCCTCAATTTCAATATGTTGATTTTTGGGGTCATGGAAGGAAAGCTTCTTGGACACATTGTGTCCAAAGAGGGGATAAAGTCAATTCAAAATCTTTCACCACCTACCAGTAATATTTTTGTGAACACTCTGTCTTTGAAAAGGTTAATTAATAATTTCATTGAAGATTTGTTCCAAACTTTGTGAGAAAGCCTTGTCATATCTTTGATATAATGAAAGGATCAACAATATTTTGATGGGGTGCTGAGGGAAAGGGTACCTTTAAATTTAATGAGATCAAGGAAGCAATAACACATAAATTGCTTTTATTCAGCCTAGAGCAATACACAAAGGATGTCATCATGTATTATATGCTTCTAAGCATACCATGTCCACCATTCTTATGCAGAAGAATGTAGAGGGAATTGAATCTCCTATTGCGTTCATGAGTTGCCTACTTAAGGTGCATGAACTTAAATATTCACTGATGGAGAAGAATGCATATGCAATAAGTCAAAGCAGTTAAATATTTTAGATTCTATATCGTGAATTTGCATGTTATTCTTCTTTTAGATATGACCGTCAAGTCCATCTTGACGCAGTAGGAGTTTGGAACAAAAAGAGGCTACTGGATTGCTAAGATCCAAGAGTACCGACAAAGTTGGTTAATGGAAAAGGCCTTTGTCAGCACATGGCTGAAAATGCTACAGATGGACAAGACGTTCCTAAGCTACTACCCATAGTTTTGTTCACCATCACGACTAATTAATGCTATTCTTACATTGCCTACTTTCTAATGTATGGTGAATGCCCAACACATTTAACTTACAAGGGAAGGAGTTTTGAAGCTCAAAGGTCCATTTTTTGTTCTTCAAGATAGTGAAACAATCTGTTGATGGTATGTTTTTACCTTTTTTGATAAAGCATAGCAAGTTAGATTGCTGGAATCTTTCCATGATTTGGTATGTGGTGGACACTTCTCAGCGCAGGTTACAACTCACAATATTGTGTGAGAAAAGTACTACTGGCCAACTCTATCTCAGGGTGCATATGGTTGAGTGCATAAACGTGATCACTGCCTGCAATTCGTTGGAAAGAAAAATCTTGCAACATTACCTTTGAAACTAGTGATGATTGGGGAGCCATTTTAGCAATGGGGCCTTGATTTTAGTGGTATGATAAATCCCCTGTCAAGTGTGGGACATATGTGTTGACAACAACAAATTACTTCAATAAGTGGGTGCAAGCAGTTCTAGTAAAGTATGCAACTTCATCAATGTTGTGCTCATTTTTGAAGGAGAATATTATTTCTTGCTTCAATCTAACTAATAAGATTGTGACAGATAATGATGTAGCCTTTTCTTCGTAGAAATTATACAATTTTTTTTTGAGGATGACATTGCTCTCCCTCCTTCATCTGATTGCTACCCATAGGGTAATGGTCAGGTTGGATTGAGCAATAAGAATTTAGTTATTGTCATACATGAGCTGGTGGATGAGTACTAGAGATCCTGGTACAAAGCGTTATATAAATCTTTGTAGGCAGACATAGTGACACCTAAGAGGGCTATTGGCATGTTGCCATTTCAACTTCTCTATGGTTTAAATGCAAAAATTCCCATAACTTTGAATTTTCTTGCTCTTAAGTGAGCCAAGGCTATCAAAGATGAAACTTATGAGAGTTCCTTGGACAAAAGGATCATGTTTCTTCATCAGTTGGAGGAACAGAAAGCATAGGTGGTGGATTGGTGTCATAACCCTATATTGATATAAATATATGTATTTAATGTTGGTGTTTTTCCTTGATCGACAAGTGTTAGAATTCAATTTTTTAATGTATCAGATTGGATTAGGTATGTAGTCTTGTTTGTGCGTGTTTTTGGTCTCCAGTTCTGCCCATGACATGTGGTTTCCACACTGACATTTAGTTCAGCTTGTCTTATTGGTGTGCTAGCAATTGTTGGATGACATTTGTTGAATGCTTCCAAATAATCCAAATGTCCTCACCACTATGGTAAATGTATCTTTCTTGTTTTAGAAAAAGGAATATCTAACAATCACAGATGCATCTTTTCAAGTCTTCTTGTGTAACACTTCTCATATAGCTTTGTTGGTTGGTAGTGTAGGAGCAGCCTACAAGTTGATTAGTGGTTGTTTTTCTTTGCAACACACTTGTAGTAGTGTTAGATACATTACAACAATGCGGTTTCATTCATTTCCATCAATGAGATATGAATGACTATTTTTGTGTGTGAGCTATAAGTCGTTTCTATTAAGAAGATATCGACTATAGCTCAATGAAATTATTGCATGTTTACCTTAGCTGAGAATGGGCTTATGGAAGTTAAGAAATAACACCCGATTCATGCAATATGGTTTGAACCAAAGCTGCGGTTAAAGGAGAAAAAGTTTTGTGGTGTGAAATTGCTAGGCATAGTAATGATCTTTGCAAACCATGTCTAAAAACATTGGCATTTGTTTTGTTCCTCTTTTATCTTGTGTTTCATATCTTGCAATTAGCTTGTGAATTCCTTTTCAGAGTATCGCGGGAAGTTCTATTTTGAAAAGATAGGTATTTTTCAATGACAACAACAATTCGTTTTACATAGTTGACCAACTTCAGTGATAAGGCAGTGCAAAACATATATGAAGAATTAGTGCATACATGAAAAGTGGGTACTAAATGTAAATGTAAAACTCTTGCTACTGTGAAGATTGTTGGGTATTAATTGAACAAAAAAAAAGAGTTCATGATACATATGACAGGAAGATTGATTATCAGCCACAGATCAAAACACATGGGTGGCGTTGAAGTTTGGCAAGGAATGCATTTTATCTCTTTGATACATGCAAATTTTAAGTAGTTGTTGAAGATTTAAGAGAATACAATTATATCTGTGTGATGAAAAATGTGTTTGTTGATCCAGAGTGATTAGAGAAAGATTTTGAACAACATCAGATTGTACATATAAAAGTTCTGGAAATAAAATCAGTGACTTATGAAGCGGGTTATATAGATTTTTGTGTGTTCTCTTTTGATTTGCAATGTTTGGAATTAGATGTTTAGAGTTCATTACCTGGTTATTAATCTAACAGAAGTTGTGGATGTTCACTCTGTTTTTGGGTTCACTTACTTCAAAGTGAATATCGTACTTGAATTTATGTCAAAACATGTTCTGTAGTAATCTGATGTTATTGAGCAGATGCTTGCAGAAGTCACTGTTTTTGATATAAAGAGTTGGTGTTCTTTTGAGAGTTAGAGCTCTCTTGTGTAATTGGATTGGTGTCCTTTAATATTAGTGGTATCGTGGTTTTTACCCAAAAGGGTTTTCACAAGATAAATTTGTGTCTCTGTCTTAATTCTCTTGAACTTTTTGGGTTGAAGTTAAAAATACTGATTCACCCCCTCCCCATCTCAATATTTTTTGTTTTTTCAATTGGAATCAGAACCAAGTTCTCTCTTCCAAAAACTTAAAAGCCTAAGAGTTGGTTTGTCTTGTGTCAACATGAGTGGTTTAGAAGATCTTGCCACAAATTGTGCCCCTCTTTTTGATGGAACAAGCTATGCCTTTTGAAGTGTATGTATGAAAACTTACATTATGTCTCTTGGATTTGACGTGTATATGAGTGTGGTAAATGGATATACTATCCCAGCTCAACCCCCTACTGATGGTGATGCAAAAAGGGCCATTGAAAATAATGCCAAAACCATGAATGCACTTCTATGTGGTCTCTCTGAATCAGAATTGTCAAGGTTTTGTATTGCGATTCAGCCAAAGAAGTTTGGGATGAACTGTTCAATGCTTCGGTGATGATAAAGTCAGGGAGACAAAGGTACAAATGCATAGCATGCTTTTTGAAGGTAATCAGATGAAGGAAGATGAGAGTGTTGTTTCTTATTTCCTAAGTGTTGTTGAAGTCGTGAATGCATTGAAAGGACTTGGTGAGACAATTTATGAAAAGACCATTGTTCAAAAGATTTTACACACTCTTCCTTTAAAGTTTAATGCCAAAGTCTCTATTGTTGCAGAGATGTCAGATTCAGAAACTCTCACTATGGATAAGTTGCATCACAATATCAAATGTGGACCGATGTTGAAGGGTCATCAAAAAGGGAAACTGCTTTCATGGCTACGAAAAGTGCAAAAGAGGAGCAAAAGTCAAGTGATAGTTCGGAATTTTACTCAAATAATGAGATAGCTTATCTTGTAAGGAAGCTGGAGAAAGGACTTAGCAAGAGCAAAGCTAAGCTGGCCTTAAAATGCTTCAATTGTTTTAAATTTGGTCACTTCGCCTCAAAGTGTCCTCATGAGAAAGAAGAGGACAAGAGTGATGAAAGAAACTCAAGGTTCAAAAGAACTAGGAAAGTTGTAAGAGAAAATAAGAAATCTGATAAATCTAAAAGCGTACTTTACTCTAAGGATGACAGTGCCGGTTCTTCCAGTAGTGAGGATGATCCCCAAAATAATGAGATATTGTTTGTGGCAATGGATGACTTGAATTTGGAAGAGCATTAAAAATGTGGGATTCCTAACAAACTTTACCATTTGGAGTTTGAGAATGCTAATATATGTTAAGCCTCTTGGGCTTGATGTATAAGAATGTATTTCAGCTGATTACGTTCTTCCCATAGGGCTCACAAATTCTGAAAATAAGATGTCAGCCAATGCAAAAGAAATGATTGCTATCTTAATTTGTCTTGGTGATTCTTAGCGTGACATGTACATGCATCTTAATACAGCTAAAGAAATTTGGGAGAAACTACATGCTAAATATGGCAACGATCCTCAAAGGGATACTACTTGTAGGGCCGATGAGGATACTCAGTTTGATGACCAAATAAGGATACTACCAAAGGATAACGAGGATGATGATATGGAAGATGAAATGGATTTAGAACTTGAACTTGTAGCTGCCCTTGGTGAAATAAAGAAACTTAAGATAAGATAAGATAATGATATTAATGTCCAACAAAAGACCAACAAAAGGTCCACGGGACTGTAGGATTACAACAATGAGACTGCCAACAATAGGAGCACACAAAGGTGTCCGAAAAATAAATACAAACAACAACAAGAGAAAGCAAACAAAGAAGTAGAGAGAAGGCTAAGAGAGAGGCTAGGAGTCCTTTCTAGGTGAAAAGAAATCAATAACAGAATGATAAGCATGCCGAAGAGTAAAGGCCCTGCTTTGTCTGTGACCACTCAAAGAGGAGTGTCGTTGGTGCAAATATCCGGTCCAGGATCTGACACATCTAGAATGCCTGTTAGATCTAGTGGAGCTAGAAGGCCTTTTCATACCATGCAAAGGGGATAATGGCGTAAAGAAGGCAATAATGAGCTGAGTAGACGAGTGCTGATGCAGAAGTAGTGACTGGATCTTGCCATCACGAAGCATAGTGGCCTCCTGAAGATAAAGTGTGAGACAGTGCTGATCATAATAGCTCAAGAAATTATAGAGTGAGAAACATTCTCGGAATGGACAAAAAAATCTCCCTCTAATCTCATAATAAATGGAGCAACGAAAAATGAAGTGTGTCTCAGTGTCCACCTCACCCAAAGTACAAAGCTTGCAGATCCGGTCCCCACTGTTGATATGATGGTCAGTCTACACCCGAAGACGGTGAGAACCAACTCTTAAAAACCCCAAAGTGATACGCAAAGCATGAGGCCATCTCCGGGAAAGATAGCTAGGAGGAACAATAATACCAATTGATATCTCCAAAAAGTGCTTCACGTAAAAGGCCATCCATGGGCGTAGTGCACTGGGAGGGTTAACCCAGGTAGTGGCAATGTACAGTTTATAAATGTCGAGTCTGACATGCTCATTCAACTCCTGCCTAGAAGGGAGAAGATGAATCGAGGCATCCAGCGAGAACTGAAAGGGGGGGAGGCAGTCAATATTAATCCCAAGTGAACCAAGCAGAGAAGAGCCCTGTGCATACCAACAATGTGCATGAGAACTAGACTCCACTTGCAATAGACATAGATGAACAGTAAGCTAAATATGAGTACCAATCACAATCACCAACATGCTCTACAAAACCACAAAGACGATGGAGGAACCAAACCAAATAAAAAATGGTTGCAAGAATGAAAGGATGAGTCCCGAACTCCGCAAGAATAATGCTATGAGGAGTGAACCTATGACATCTAATAATGTGCCTCAAAAAAAAAAGTCTGAACCCGCTCGATCGAGGCCCAATCAGAACCAAGAAGAGATGGGCCCCAAACCATAGAGCCATATAGAACAATAGGCCTCACAAGGGAGTCCAAGAGAGATAACTTAGATGAGGTATCTTGAAAGTCATGCTTGAAGCATTGTATCTCAAGCAAAGCAAGAGAACCCATGCCCTTATTAACTTTGGGCTGAATAACTGGCCTTATACTGAATTGTGGTCCGAAAAACTTAACCCCCAGATAAGTATAGGATTTAGTGATCTCGATCTCCTGGCCGTAAAAAATGAAATGGAGATGGGAATTCTTTAAACAATTAAAGATCATGATCCAAGTCTTACTTAAGTTAACCACAAGTTGTCGCAGATCACAGAAGGAAGTCAAGCCATCAAGAAGCCTCTGTAAACTGTCTAGAGAGGAAGCAATGAGAACCACATCATCGACAAAAAGAAGGATGGAGATCAGAACTTGGTGAAGATAGCAACCATCATCAGGGAGCGAGGATCTCCGTAGGAAATCCTCGAGCTCATCATATATAACCCAAACAACGTAGGAGGGAGAGGACAACCATGTTTCACCCAAATGGTGCTATGGATTGGATCCGAGAAACCCTCAGGAGTCCTGAATCTGCCAATCACAGTCTCGTATAGTCTCATGATAGCGGTACGTAACATCTCAGATATGCCAATCTCCCTAAGCCTCTCAAACAAAGCCACCTTGGGAACATAATCAAACACTCTAGGAAAATCGACAAAGAAACAATAAATCTTCTCCAATCTGTGTCTAGCCTCCTCAATAATAGCCTGTAGAATAAAGATGTGATCCATAGTCTAAAAGTCTGCTCTGAAACCAACCTGTCCTCTAGCCCTGTAACCAATCTTGTCAAGCTCACCAGATAACGTAGTATTAAGGGTTGTTGCATAAAGTTTGGCAAACATGTGCCCGATCATGATGGTTCTGTAGTTTCTCAGATCAGAGACCGAGCCGGTGTTGTGAATAGGATAAATCAAATGCATGGACCAGGAAGTTTGAAAACCAGTGTGGATCACTATTAAAGAGAATATAGAGATAGGGTCCTAGAACTGAGGCACCGAGCTTAAAAGGTTCAGCTTGAAAGCCTTCCTCATCAGTAGCTCTACTACACTTCATGGATTTGATGGCCTCAAAAATGTGGGAAGGGGTGAATAGGCAGACGAAAGGAGGCAAATTGGGATGGATAGAAGGCTGCCCTGGAATGTCATAAAGAGCTGTGCTGTGCAAGGTAAGGGAGCGAAAGTCGAGGGCAGAGGGAGGAAGAGAGCTGCGGGGGAAAAGAGTGTGCTAGAAGAGTTGGGGATTGTAGATCAGCGTGGAGCAAAGGGATTTTCACTTGGAAGCGTCAAAGGAACATTTCTTACCGTGAAGAAAGCGAAGGTAAGAAGAGCGAATGTGGACAGAGTGAGTGGAGTGAGCGTTAAAAGAAGAGTGCATAAAATGATGGAAAGATTTGCTGTCAGTATCAAACCATTGGTTCATAGGGCAAGTATTAAGGCGTTTGTTGCGAAGGGGCAAAGAAGGGCGATTAGGAATGGAAAGAATGGTAGATTTCTGAATAGCCAATCCAAGTAGGTCAAACATGGAAGTGGCCTCGCATGAGTCAAAAAAGCACGAAGGGTTGAGGAGCTTCGAAGGATGAGCAGAAAAGAGCTCATAGTCACCATTGATAAAATGGAAATGAGTGGTGAGCGAGCAGTGACAGAAGAGAGATGAGGGGCCGAAATAGTGGGCGAAAGACGAGGGGAGAGGTGAAGATGAACACTGAGGAGAGCATGATCTGCAAGAAGGCGCATAATGATGAAATTGCGAATGTAAGAAATGAAAGAGGGATAGGCAAGGACATAATCGACTACACTAGCACTACCACCATGAGGCCAACAAGGAAAGAGCTCAGATCCAAGAAAGCAGGAAAGACTGTTCAAGATCACCAGACTCAAAGACTCACAAAGCTGCAACAGATGTCTACTATATATAGATAATGGTCCAAGGGCATCCTGAGAATGTTGCGGAAGCCCCAAGGAAGTCAGATCCATTTCAGTGGACCAAATGGGATCCGAGCTACAATCAAAAAGTGGAGTCTGGAGTTCCTCAGTTCTCGCATTAAAATCTTCAAGAACAATAATATCACCAAGAGCTACAAACAGAGAAATAGGCTTGTGAAGATCAACAAATGGGTCTCTGTCCTCGGTACCATGAATAACATAGTGGGAGGAAGCTGGCAGGAAATAGCAAGTGGCCAAATAAAGATCCTTTTGATGGTGACACTTATAGTCCATGCAGACCCACATAAATTCGGCAAACATATCCGAGTGAACAATAGAAGTGCCACTGAAAATATCCTCCTTGATGAAACAAGCCACGCCTCTCGAGCCACGAACCCCCCAGAAGCACGAACCTCCTATCTATATATAGATAACCACTAATAGCCAGAAACACTCGGAAGAAGACAAATAGGACTCTCATGTGTCTCAGTAATGATAAGAATATTTGCGCATGCCACAGTAGAATCTAATTGAGTTGTTGGAAGTGGATAAGCAAGAAAAGTTGAAGACAACTATGGCTCTTTGTGAAGTTGAGAAACTTCCAAATGATTCTAAGATTCAGAGTGAGGAAGCCAAAATGGTCTAAGAAGAGTTGAATAATCAAATGAGTTGAAAGAGAAGAAAACTTTTTAAATTGGACGCTGAAGTAGTCTCACTAAGAAATATTGGAAAATTGTCAGCACTGTTAATTCAAGAGGTGACAAATAACAAAAATCAACATGTCCTTAGACAATCTACTTTCTTCACAAAAATCTTCAATTGACAAGATTTGTATTGGACTTGAAATTGGTCAATACTATATGTCTCATGCAAAGGAACAACAATTCTCAAATGGTGAGAATCCTATCATCATCAATCAAGACTATTTGATAAGATGAATATATCTTTCTTCTGTGGCTACCACTTCTCATTTAATTATTTTGGGCACAAAGCTACAAATTGTAAATTTTTTACTAGGAGAAAACCTTCCTTAATAGAAATTCGTTTGGTTCTTTTAGTAAATATGACATCATTTGTTATAGCTGCAACAACTTTGGTCATGTAGCAAAATTTTGCAAGATTAATAGTGTGTAATGTTGTCATTTATGAGTTGTGGTAGAGTTGATGGATTCAACCTATCATTGGGTCCTTGTAGGCTGATATTGGTGTTTAGAGGACCTTGTTGTAGAGTTATTTGGCTCTCCAGTGGCCAATAGTGAATTTTGGCTCCGTTTGAGGGACTTACTCTTTATAGTAGGTTAGCGGATGGTTTTGATGAGCTTAGATGAGTTAGTGGATTTGAATGACGCTCTTGGTTTTTATTTTTGGCTTTTGGTTTGGGTTCCAAGAATTTTGGAGGGAGTGTCTATTTTTAGCAAGTCACCCTGTTAGGTTCATTCATTGTCTATCTTCATCAGGATCGCTCTTGTGCTGTCAAATTTGGATTCAGTTGCTTCTTCAGTCATTTTCAGTACACGGGTGACTTATGAGTATTATTTAATTAAAAACATTTAGGTTGCTATTTTTGTTAGCATTGTATATCGCCCACTTTAGTGTCATAGCCCGTTGGAACCAGGTTGGAAAGTTTTAAATCTTGGCACATGAAACAATGACGCTGTTTGTTAGAATATCATGATATTGATGAAAAGGTCATTTTTGGAGCCAAAGGGAGTTAAATTGTATTATTCAAATATGTGCCTAAGTATAAAGCAAAGGGATTTTAAGTGAAAGGTGTCTTAAAGAAGTCATCTTTATTTATTATAAAAGCAATGCTTTGTGAGATATGAGTTAATTTGTATTGCCTTTGTTTTTTATGAGTTTGGTGTTTCTTGAAGGGTTTTAGCATTGGGGTTTGAGAAGACTGATTCGTCCATCCTTTTTGCACTTTGAGCTATTGACAATATATAGAGAATTGTGCTCTAATTCTGAACATTATTTCTGCATTTCAGAACGGGCAAATTCGTGCTGAAGTATACCAATTTGATCGATTTATTGCCGCAATATATTACTGGTTTGGACCACATTATCTGGGCCTTCATTTTTGTTTCATATATTGTTGCTTGAAGGCATTAATAGTGCTGCAAATTAGGTGTTTCAATCTGCAAGAGGAAATTCTTCTTGGGCGGCCAGACTGAGAAAGTAGCATGGGGTTTCCTAGTAGCTGTGAGTCCATTATAAGAGCCTGCATTCACTTCCTGTAGGACAGAATTTGGTAGTCTGAAGGCTGCATACACTCTATTATTGGCTCTGATTTATCTAAGGACTTAGATAGATTATCATCAGGTGTGTGACTATATTCTATTCTGCTGCAACGTGATCCATATTGACAGTTTCATGTTAGTTGTTTATCCTTGAGTTATTATTGTAATACTTGCAATTCAAAGTATTATGGTGGCAATGACAGTAGTTTCATTTTCATGTTATTTGTATAAGCATTTATATATATTCTGAAAACCCAAAACAACAAAAGCTATCAAAACACAAAACATTTTCCAACATTGTTACAGTGTGAGACATCAGGGCTCTTACAGTGGTATCAAAACTTGTATGATAAATGTTTTGACAAAATGTCAAACCACTAGAAGTGAAGGTAAAACCATTTGATGTTTCTTATAGTGGTATTAAAGCTTGCATGATAAGTGTTTGATAAAATGTGAAACCATTAGAATTGAAGGTAGAATTGGTAGAGGTTCCTTACAATAGTATCAGATTTTGTGTGATGAGTGTTTGACAAAATGTTAAACCACTAGAATTCAAGTTAGAACTGTTTGGGGTTCTTTGTAGTGGTATCAGAGCAGTTTCTTTGAGTGACCGACACTTTTGCTATTATTTTAGTTATGGACAAAAACAAGAAATTTGGTAAATATGGTAACCAATTGAATAGAAGGGGTAATCTCAGGAAGCAAATAAATGTCCCGATGGAAAGTATGGAAACTCTTAGACAAAATTAAAAAAAGATAGATGCAAGACTTCCAATTCTGGTGATAGTTGATAGGGCAACTAGGTATATGGTTTCCATTTTTAAAAAGTCTTCCTCAAAGAGAAGATAAGAAGAGAATCAAGAGGATTATAAAGGTGTAGCTTCAACAGCCAACAACCATTAGGGGGTTGAGCCTTTTCTTAGTGGGACAGCTACTAGTCCTCATATGCGTGATGTTGGAGGCCTTTCTCGGGAGCATGTGGTTGCGACAAATTTGCCCGAGGATTGTTGCATTGTGTCCTAGTATTTGCATGAGATATGAGTGTGAGAAAGATGAATGTAGAGCAAGGAAAACAAATAAATCCAAGAGAGCAAGAGTGTGAATAGTTGTTACCAAGAGATAACCAAATTCCAAGAGCAAGCACCAAGAAGCCAATAAGGGAGACAAAGATTTTGAAAGGGGAAAAACAAAGAAAAACCAGATGTGAATTATTTTGAATGAGGGAAAGCCTAAAATGAAAAAGAGAGAAATGAAGCAATAAGGTCATTACAATACACCGTTGTGGTGTGTGTTGAAGAATTAGAGAGGCATCCCTTAAATAGAGATGAGAAAGGAGTTGCATGTGTAACTCCCATTTCTATGAATATCACCATTCATAATAAGTGCGTGCAAAGTGTTGAAATCCTCATAAGGAGGATAAACTAATTTCTTTATAAAAGGGATTACTAAAATAACTTCTTGTCATCATTGACCAGAGGCTTGATTTTGTGAGAAAGTGTACAAGAGTGTATGAAGGAAGCTGAAGAAGTGAAGTAGAATGTTCCATGAAATGTAACCTGAATAAAAAAAATAATCTTAAGTAGATTGCTCATAGGTGGCATAATCTTTGGAAAAAAATCACATAATTTGCAACATTCTTATACTTCAAATCTAAAAAACATGAGAAACTTGAAAATAAGGTTGCACTAAAGATAAAGTCATAAATTTCAGGTCTTGAGACATTTTCTATGCCCTCATCTCAAAATAAACATACTAATGCACTATTGGTGTAAATAGATATTTACTATTTACACTTTACTTAAGTTTACTTAGGTTAGTGCATTATTTTATTATTTATTTTTATGAGACACTTAGGAGTTTGTGTACCTTTTTGAGTTGTCATGTTGACAACACAGAAGTACGCAACTCTAATTAAGCACATGGTGCGTACAACACTAGAGTTTACTTCAGTCATTGAGTCATCATGTACACAGTTATTCACACTCGTAATCTAGCACATGTTGTCTACAACATTGATTTGTGTGTTACACCATTGTAGGCTTATCATCTCATCATTGCACTTAGTTCCGTACTTAATGGAGGATAACACATATCCGGTGGACATTTGCCTGGTTGTATGACCTATTATGTAGTTGATTCCGAGGCATTCTAGAGGCATCTTAGAGGCCTTTATATATAGGCACTCCTAATGTACTTGTACTTTGTATTGAATACTATACAGTTATTCTGATCATACTCTGGTCTATTTTATATTTGTGTTTGAGCTCTTAGTTTCTGGGTGAATTCTGCCCTAAGGAAAATTCTTACATGGTATCAGAGTTGAGGGAGATACTCGTCACATAGCCATTGGAGACATCGTTGCTTCATCTCTTAAAGGGACCCAATTCAGATCCGGAGCATCTGCTATAATTGGGAGCGTCTAGAGCTGAAGCGGACCTCGCCAATGCGTCTGGAGCGACAATTCGGTGAAGATTGACTATAAATTTGCCTATTTTAGGCCATAGTCGACTGTGAGGCAATTTTTTTTGCAAATCGGAACCCGGAGGCCTGTTTTGAAAAGTTGGGTATGGTCTTTTATTGATCTATTAAATTCATTTTTCAGATCTGTTAATTCTGCAATTTTTTCTGCATTTTCAGAATATTTTTTTCGAAATTATTTTCTGCCCAATCGGGCGTATAGAGAAAATTTTAGCACAGGCACCGAGCAGTCACACCCCGGCCCTACGCAGTGCAGAATATTCTGCAGGTATATTCTATTGGTAGGCATATATTTTGGCAAGTGGCTCTACAAATTTCCGAATAGACTTACCAAATCCGGTTGACGACCCACCATCTTGGTGGCTCACCATACCCATGGCTCTTTTATTTAAGAGCTGGGCACTGTTGTTTTTATACAACGTTCCATATGTTATCCCAATGAATGTGGGATTTTGCATAGAAAGCCCGTTGGCCACATAATTAAACTGGCAACTGCATTAAGTAATCCGGCCTTTGAAACTCCGGTGTCTCAACCTCCGTGCACAAATAGTGCCACGCGGTGGAAAAGACACGTAGACGCAATAAGCTGGTGGTGCCACGTGGCGCAACTTGAGTAGACCAAGTGGTTATCTACCACGACAACACTACTGGCTTAGCTTGACTTAGACACGTTAGCGCCAGCTCGGATCGACACATACACTGCCAATTGGTCAACCGTATGCCACATCAGCTCTCCACGCTGTTTTTTCTTTGTACACATCCGTATAGTTCGTATGTGCTGATGCCATCAGTTGTACGGGCGATGTCATCACCACGTCAGCAAAGTATTGTCCTAAATTTGATGGTCATCAGATCGTCATTCCAAGGAAAATTTGAATTGTTGCGACGGCCGTTTGACCGTCAAATTTAACATTGTGTTTTCCTCTCTACACCCCTCTTCAGATGCAGTTTTGATTTGGCAGCCTGACTTTGAGAGGCCATAACTTGGTCATGCGGACTCCAAATCAAGTGCAATTTTTTTTGATTTTGGGTAAAATTTCTTGAACTTTTCAATGGTGCAGCTATTTTTTGGTTTTGGTGCACGGATTTGGCAGAAATAACATTTTTTGGCGGCTGTACCAGTCTAATCTTACATTTTGCAACTTCAAACGCATCGTACGGGCTCATCTGGACTACTTTTTAGGTTTTGTTTTTTTTGAAAGTGTATATTTTTTCGTCTACTTTTCAGATCTGCAGTTAGATTGTAGTCTTGTGTGGACAAAAATACCACTTTTAGAGATAGGTCCTATTTTGCATTGTATTGCTTCACAATTGTTGTATCTTTTGAGCTACATTGTAAAGTTCTAGATTTGTACTCTATATTGTGGTTGTGATCGACAAAATCAGAAGTCCACATTGTCCATTTTGAGAAGTGGCCTATTGTAAACGCACTATATATAAAGTGCCGAAATCATTCATTTGTGGAGGGGGGGGGGGGGGGGAGGATTTTTTGATTGAGTGAAAAGGGGGTGTGTGTACTGTGTACTGTGTCTCCTTGATCTTGTGTTCTTGCATTATGGGTTTTTTTCTCAAAGTTAACTCCACATAATTATGCTACTTGGAAAGAAAACATTAAAGAACCACTGGTAGAAAAAGATTTATTGCATTATGTAACTGGTGTGGCAAAGAAACCTCCTGCTAATGTTGATGAAGCTCGAAAAGAAGACTGGGAATGCAAACAAGAGATGGCCCTAGGAACCTTGTTAAGAAATATCTTTGATCCTGTCAAATTTCACATTAGGAAGCTTTTCGATCCAATAGAGGTTTGGGCTAAACTTGAAGCATTGTATGGGATAGTAGATGAAGACATGGCTTACACCATAGAGGACAAACTTCTCAAGTTTGATCCTAGAAATTTCGACATCATCAAAGACTATCTTATATGTATAGGGCACAACTTAAGGATTGTGGTGAACCCATCAAGGATGGAAAGATGATCAAACACATCATGACTCATCTTCCACCTAAATATGCTCCTTTTGTTTCTAGCTTTAATACACACAAATTAACAATGGGGAGTGCCTATGTTAAGCCTTCATTTGAGAAATTTTCAGAAATGTTGATCTTAGAACATGACAATCTAGTAGGTATGGGAATTCTCAAGTCTTCCAAGACCAAAGCCTTGGTAGCAAATGGAGGTAATTCAAGTGGTAAGAACTCCAACAAGAAGCAGAAGCAGATGAAGGCTAAGCCACAAGATGACACACAACAGTCCTCAAAACATCAGTCTTCCTCAAATCAATCTTCTTCCACTCAACAATCTTCTTCACAACAAGGAAAGCCTTCTTCCAAAAATAATCAAAAGGGGAATAATTCCAACAAAAAGGAGAAGAAAACTTGTTCCTATTGTAAGAGGAATGGTCATGATGAACATGAGTGCAAGGATAAGTAGATTGATGAATTGGTCAACATAATGAGGAAACATAAAATTGATGTACCAAATGCATATGAGGATAAGGGATCTTCATCCACTTCAAAGGGTAAGAGACAAGCTTTGGTAGCTAGTACAAATAATGCCAAGGAATGGGTTCTTGATTCAGGAGCAACACATCATATGGGTGCTTCAAGGGAGCAGTTTTCCTCTTTAAAACCATCAAATGTACCTTACATCTATGTGGGAAATGTTACTCAAGTGGAAGTAGAAGGGAAAGGAAATGTTGAGTTGGAAAATGGTGTCTTCAAGGATGTTCTTCATGTTCCTAACCTTAGCACCAACCTTTCTCCATCTATCAGATAACTCACTATGGATGTGGCAACAAAGTAGAGTTCCTCCTTGATACAGTTGTGGTGAAAAATACCAAAGATGATTCTATGGTGGTGGTTGGAAAGGCAAATCATGAGACAAGACTTTATTCTTTCTCACATTTTGTGCCTAATTCCACTTCTCTTGCCTAGTTGAATCATTCAAACACACAAAGTAAACTATGGCACGAGAGATTTGGACATCTTAATTATCACTACCTTCAGCAACTCAGCAGCAAGGAAATGGTCATTGGTCTACCTCAAGTCAAATATTTAGAGGGTGTATGTCTAGGTTGTGAAGCAGACAAGCATCCCGAAGAGAAATATGACAAGGGGAAGTCTTGGAAGGCAACTGCTATTCTAGAATTGGTTCATAGTGATGTAGCTGGTTCATTTCCTGTACCATCCTTTGGTAAGGCCCGCTATGATCTCACATTTATTGATGACTTTTCAAGGTACACTTGGGTCTTTTTCGTAGCTCATAAGAGTGAAGTATTTGGCAACTTCATCACCTTTACAGCTCAAGTTGAGAAAAAATCAGGGAAAGCCATCAAGATCCTAAGAACAGATAATGGTAGGGAATATGCCAACTCCAAACTTATAGACTTTTCCACACATGAGGGTATAGATCTTCAACATTTAGTTGCATACACGCCATAGTAGAATGGTGTAGCTGAAAGAAAGAATAAAACCCTTAAGGAAATGACCACTTGCATGCTTCAACACAAGTCTTTAGATCAAGTGTTTTGGGTAGAAGCCATGTGTTGTGCCAACTACATCCAAAACAGAAGTCTGCATAAGGCCTTAGATGGAATAACACCTTTTGAGGCATGGTGTGGTAGAAAACCAAGTGTAAAGCATTTTGAAGTTTTTGGTTGTCTAGCATGGGCAAGGATACCTCCACAAAAGTGAAAGGCATTAGAACCACAAAGCAAACCATGCATATTTGTTGGATGTCCTGACCATCTCAAGGCATACAAACTAATGGATCTAGAGACTCATGAAATCTTTTATGAGAGGATTGTTCACTTTGAAGAACCTTGTCCAAGTTTGGCTTCTTCAACTCCTCCTTCCTCCTTCGCGGATAGTGATGATAGTGATGATAGTGACTCAGAAGATGAGATTTCTCCAACTTTGACTCGTAGAACATCACCTTCGCAGGGTCAACAAATAGTTGAGGACATTCCTTCCTCTTCCACTAAACCTTGTTGGGCACAACAAATCCTTGATGCAGTAGGTTCATTGGTGGGTAATCCTTCAAACACTCGGAAGACTAGTTCACAACACAAGTCATTTCCACATGCATATATAGCCATTGCTTCAGATCCACAGTCATTTAAGTATCAAGGATTCCAGAATGAGACAAGGCTATGGAGGAAGAATATAATTCTTTGATAAAAAATAACACTTGGGACTTAGTTCCCCTTCTTGAGGGAAGAAAAGTGGTTTGATGTAAGTGGATCTATCCAACCAAATTTGTAGCGGATGGAAGTGTGGATAAGCATAAGGCTAGACTAGTTGCCAAAGGTTTCTCACAGGTTCCAGGCATTGACTATACAGAGACCTTTGCACCAGTTGCCAAGATGAACTCCATTCGCCTAACACTGGCTATTGTTGCAGCTCATGGTTGGGTTGTACACCAGATGGATGTTAAGAGCGCTTTTT
The DNA here is from genome assembly GCA_028749045.1 of Cupressus sempervirens. Lineage (NCBI taxonomy): Eukaryota > Viridiplantae > Streptophyta > Pinopsida > Cupressales > Cupressaceae > Cupressus > Cupressus sempervirens. The sequence goes on along the minus strand of CM053783.1, from coordinate 523,214,126 downwards.
TGAATGGTGATCTTCATGAAGAAATTTATATGGAGCAGCCACAGGGGTTCATTCAGGATTCTACTATGGTTTGCAGATTGAAGAAGTCTATTTATGGTCTTAAGCAGGCTCCTCAGGCTTGGTATGCCAATATGGATTCCTTCCTACTCTCAGTAGGATTCACCAGATGTCATTCTGATTTGAATGTCTACATTCTTGAGAAGGATGGCTCACACTTGATACTAGTGTTTTATGTAGATGACTTGATCATTACAGGGAGCACTTCATCCATCATGCCAATGTTAAGACCTTTCTACAGGACAAATTTGCTATGACAGACTTGGGTTTGCTACATCACTTCCTTGGCATTGAGATCACAAAGTCTTCAGCAGTGATTACACTTTCACAACCCAAGTATGCTCTTGACTTGCTTTCTCAGTTTCACATGAGTGACTGCAAACCTACTCCTACTCCCTTTCTAGTAGGTGTCAAGCTAGAGGCTAAGTGTACCACTCCACTTGTTGATACTACATTATACAGATAGTTAGTTGGGAGCTTTATCTACTTGACACATACACGCCCTGATATAGCTTTTGTAGTTGGCATGGTTTCATGCTTTATGCAAGAACCTCATGAGCTTCGTTGGAAGGCTGCCAAGCGCATTTTGCACTACATCAAGGGTACACATACACATGGGATACATTATGCAGTAGGTATAGGACTTCAGCTGGTTGGATACATTGACTCAGACTATGCAGGGGACTTAAATTCTCGCAAGTCCACTTCAGGGTACATATTTCACCTTTGTTCCAGCCCTATTTGTTGGCAAAGTAAGAAGCAAAATAATGTTGCTCTTTCTTCCACAGAGGTTGAGTATTGAGGAGCTGTCAATGCAGCTACGTAGGCTCTTTGGTTACAACACATCCAAGAGGAGTTTGGATTTGATCGACCTAAGCCTATAGTTATTCATTGTGACAATTAGAGTGCCATTGAGATCTCTAAGCATCCAGTTCAGCATCAACGGACTAAGCACATCGAGGTTCACATGCACTACATCCGAGAGCTTATACATGAGCAAATCATTGCACTACAATATTGTCCTACAATAGAGCAGGTCGTTGATATCTTCACCAAACCCTTCACTGAGGTCAAGTATACTCATTCGCGAGATCTCTTGGGGGTGTGGGATGTTGCAGAAAGGGGAGTCCCTTGACTTCTCTCTTCTCCTTCTTCTGGGAGGGATCTTTTCCTCATTTGAGGTCTTCTTCTCTCTCATCTTCTTTATTGTACTTATCTCTCTTTTTGGAGGAGGGTTTTTCCCATGAGGTTTTTACTCTTTCTCCGCTTTATGAGAGATTGCATTGCATCATTCTAAAGCATTGCTTTTGTACATGGGTAGCTAACATGGCCTAATAGCCGAGACCCATCATGCATTTTTGAGCTTAAGTGCATTCCCCTAAGTTGCACTTAAGGGGGGGTGTTGGTGTAAATAGATATTTACTATTTACACTTTACTTAAGTTTACTTAGGTTAGTGCATTATTTAATTATTTATTTTTATGAGACACTTAGGAGTTTGTGTACCTTTTTGAGTTGTCATGTTGACAACACAGAAATACACAACTCTAATTAGGCACATGGTGTCTACAACATTGGAGTTTGCTTTATTCATTGAGTTGTAATGTAGACAACACAGTTATTCGTACTCCTAATTTAGCACATGTTGTCTACAACATTGATTTGCATGTTACACCATTGTAGACTTATCCTCTCATCATCGCACTTACTTCCCTACTTAATGGAGGATAACCCATATCTGGTGGACACGTGCCTGGTTGTATGACTTATCATGTAGCTGATTCCAAGGCATTCTAGATGCATCTCAGAGGCCTTTATATACAGGCACTCGTAGTGTGCTTGTACATTGTATTGAATACTATACAGTTATTCTAATCATACCCTGGTCTATTTTGTGTTGGTGTTTGAGCTCTTAGTTCTTGGGTGAATTCTACCCTAAGGCAAATTTTTACATGCACAAATGACCACAAACAAGGTCAACTAATGTAGCCTGCATTAATTGCGTGGATATAGATAGTCCACTATTGAGTCATCTCACTGCAAGTTAATGGGTGATGAATCCATAACCTGCATGATGCATGATCTACTCAATGAAGTAAGGAAAATCATTATCACATGAGTACCATAAAATGAGATATAAGAAAGAATAGTGCAAAAAGACAATTATTGTATAGGCCATAATCAAGGAATCATGAACAAAATACTTCAAATAATGCAATTGATCTGAGTTGGCATCCTGAATATCAATGACATATGCCAGCAAGTATTGTGTTGTACGAATTATGAGGAAATAACCACTATTTCTTTGGGATACGCGAGAGATTAAACAAAATTCTGTGATAATATCCTTATTGAGAGGCAAAGTTGATAAGCATCAACAGAGATAAGTGCATAGCAAAAAATTTGGTTGGAGGGATTCCTCATGGGTCCCAAATGAAGGTAACTATGAATCAAGTAAAACTGATACTAATGGGTCTTCAATAGTTAGCCTTGAAAATAGAGCTCCCTAGACAACTTACCAACAAATGCATAAAAAGTGCAAACAATAATTGGAGAAAACCGCCAAAAAAGGAAGTAGAACCCAATAGTTGGGATGGAGGGAAACTCCACTGCTCCCTTCGTGGGATAAGGTAACTAGGTTTTAGATAGAACTGATTTGATCCTTAATGGTTGACCTTGAAAATGAGGCACTCTACTCAACATAAAAATGCAATAAAGATGCATATAAAGATACCATTACAAGTTCAATATAGTGTATATAAGAATGATCTTGGATGATATTGATGGTATTAATAAAAGTGTACTCAAGAAAAAGGTGCAAATATATATAGATTGTCTGAGACCATATAAACATAGTCATTACCAAGCCAATAAACAAAGGATGACTCATAATTCGTGAAAAATTATAATTTAGCTTTAGCAATGTCTTTGATCTCTTCAAATAAATCGTGCACCACATACCTTGTTTCTTATTAGAGTTGATAAAATCTCAAAAAGAATTGAACTTTATCATGGGCTAATGTAGCAAGAAAAAAATACCTTCTCCGCCACTATTTAGGTAAAATGGATTTTTTGAAAAAACTTTAAATTTTAAAATAAAGTGAATTAAGCTCTCTATTATTATAATATAAGAAATTAGTTCTTAGCACAAATTTAAAAAAAAGTAATATTAACAAACTTTAATAAAGATTTATTTAAATTTTAAGAACATAATCTACTTATTTAAAACTTAAAAACTTAATTATAATTAAAATTCTAAACTCAATTTTATTTGACTATCAAAGGCTGAACTAAAACTTTATTATAAAAAAATAGGATAAAAAATTGCCTCTTAACGAGACAACTAAAAAAAATAGTAATTTTTGAAAAAATACACTTCCTTGACAATCCATGGTGTCATCACGTTGAGAGAATCCGTGATGGGAATTGGATGTCATGTTTTGAGATTCCATGACAATTCATTTTGAGAGAGTCCGCGATTAAAGGCTTAGCTATGAATCTTATCTTTTCATGTTGAGTTATTCCATGAATATGAGTAATTTTTATAGGTTTTCATGTTGAGTGATTCGATGAATATGTCTCATTGTTACAGGTTTTAATTGTCATCTTTAGCTGAAAAGATCACTTAAGTTTAATTTGTAATATTAAATGTAGATGACATGTGTCATTCACATGCATTGAGGCATGAATATTCGAAGAGTTATGATTAATAATTATAGGAGTAATGGGAATCTCAAGAGACCTTTCGGTTATAATGTGAAGAATCTCTCCTATTGTTATATATTCGCATCAAGCAAAGGATATTGTACACTTGAACTTTTATTATCAATAAAATCATCTTTCGTTGTGTGGTTGGGTTTTTCCCTTCATTCTAGAAGGGTTTTCCCAGGATATTTTTGTTGTTGATTTTCTTTCTAATGATTTCTTTATTGTTGTATTTCATCCTTAGTTTCTGGGCTCTAGTTTTAAGAAAAATGGTACTGGGATGACTAGTGCAGAAATACTTTCATTTGTAAGAGAACAAGAAGCTGCTGATACATTGATCAATAGATAAGAAAAAGCTATTATCAAGGTCCATCCTCAAAGAAAAAGATGCATGCGCACCCACTGAACCAATTGCATCCTCCCAACACCCATTCTTGCAAGTACCTGTGCTAGGAGAGGATGAGGAAGAAGTGGGAATTTCAACCCGCAAAAGAGGCCCATTGTACACCACATTTAAAATGGAGGCAAGAGACCGCGCTAATGAAGCTATTGCACGTTGCCTCTATGCGAATGGGCTTCCTTTCAATTTGGTGAGATCACCATATTGGAAGGAAATGGTGGCAGCATTCAAAGAATCACCAACTGACTACACAAGTGCAAGATATGAAAAGGTCCATACAACTCTATTGCAACAAGAGAAGACACGTATAGAGAAAGACCTTCAATCAATCAAAAAACCTTGGAAAACTTCGGGTCTAACTATTGTATTAGATGGTTGGAAGGATACAAGAATCCGACCACTTATTAATGTGATTGTAGTTTCCCCCAAAGGGGCAATGTTTTTGAAGGCTGTTGATTGTGAGGGGCAAGTGAAGGATTCTAAATTCTAGACCGAATTCATTTCTAGAATTCTTATCGAGGCCATCGAGATGGTGGGTAGTGAGAATGTGATACAGGTGGTCACAGACAATGCCAAAAATTGCAGGTGTGCGGGTACTTTAGTTGAGAGTTAGTATGAGCATATTTTTCGGACCCCATGCATTGTTCACTCCCTTAAATTGATCATGCAGAAGATTGATGCTCAAATAGATTGGGTGAAGAAAATATACCAAGAGGGGGAGGAGATACAAATGTTTGTGACAAACCACCATGTCACAATCCATTTTTAGAACATACTCCAAATTGGACTTCCTGAAGGTAAATTGATTTTTAAAAATTACAAGTTTCATGGATTTGTAATTTAGTTAAAAATTAAAATTTATAATTTTATTGTCAATTGACATATTGTTAACTTGTTTAGGTTTTTGAGACCTATTTTGCATCTCATACAATTGTTATGAGATGACTCCTCAAGGTAAAAGATACATTAGGCCAAATGGTCATCGATAATCAATGGGGCATATGGAAGGCCTCAAATTTAGAAAGAGCATAAAGGATTAGGGATTTGATCTTGAATGAGAGTTGGTGGGCTCGTGTGGCATATCTATTGGATTTCACCGAGCCCATCATGATTATGCTCTATTTTGCTGATACAGACACACCTTGCTTGGGGGATGTGTATGATGGCATGGACACGATGGTTGAGAAGTTAAAACATTCTATACAAGCACATGAGAGTGACCCCACACAAAGCAAAGTTATCCACCATCGCTGGAATAAGATGACTACCCCATTGCACCTCCTTGCATAGGCCTTATCTCCTAGGTACTATAGTGAGGAGGTAGTTGGTATGTCGGGTAGAGTTGCACCATTTGCATATGAGGAGGTTGTTGAGGGGTGCCACAAAGTGCTTACAAGACTCTTCCCACTGGAAGAAATGCATGAAAAAGTGAGGGTAGAATTTGGACTGTTTGCTTTGGGGTTAAAGCATTCTCCATTTACACTAAAGGGCCGAAATAGAATGGGAGCTATCACATGGTGGTACTTGTATGGTCAACCTTTCAAGCATCTTCAACCTCTTGTGATCAAGGTCCTATCACAAGTAAGTTTTATATTTTGTTTTGTTTTAAACTTTTATGTTTACACTTGCATTCTAGAATTTAGTGTTTCTCACATTCTTTAAAATTAATTTTCTTTTCATTTATATGTTTTGTGAGAACTATCCAAGTTGCTAGTTCTTTTGCTACCAAAAGGAATTGGAGTACATACTTCTTTATCCATTCAGTGAAGCGCAAGTGGTTGGGCTTTAAGAAAGCCGACTTGGTCTTTGTGCACACTAACTTGCATCTTTTGTCACATAAAAATGATCATTACAAGGGGCAACAAAGCTTTGGGATGTAGCCCCTGAGTGTGCAGAATTCAATGCAACACTTCATAATCTTATTACACTTGGAGATAATGATGATGATAGTGTGGCACGTGGTGCATCTAGCATAAGTGGAACCATGTTTGGTTCAAATGATCTTTTAGTAGTTGGAGATGATGAGAATGTGGATTTTCTTGTGAATCCCTATGATTTTGACTTTGATGCAAGTTGATTGAATCTTCGATCATTAACTAAGTTTTTATTTTGTTGGAATCTTGAACATGACCTATTTGAACTTATTGTCTAAGACTAAACTCTAATGTTGGACAAGCACATATTGGTATATCATATGAATTTTGAAATATCTTGAATTTTGGTAAAGGGTTAAGTACCATAGTCATACTATCAATGATTTGTTTTTGTATGTTTCTAGCATTTCTTTGCATATCTTATATATATATATGTACTCATTTCCTCCTGCATCCGCATCCAAAAAAAAAATCCTTGCATCCCTTATCCGCTTCCCGAATCCGTATCCGAATTGGTAACTTAATAGTTATAGGGATAAATAGTTGGCAGTGCCATAGGTTTCGAAGAGATCAGCTCTGTATCGCATGGAAGTAGGTTGATGCTTCATATAATTTACACAACACAAAGTCATTTATGTAGTTTCTGTTTGAGAGTCTGGAAGTGCAGGAGAGACCATACAGAGCTTTGAGGGTACTATCATCTAGGGTTCTCGCGGTATTGGATGTTTGGTGGGAAAGATTGTAGTGACTTTGGCTACAATGCTTCCCTATAGGGATTTTGTGGTTGGGTTTGCTAAGAGGGTTAACCAAGCTCTTGCTTGACCAGTTGTTCAGAATCATAGATTGGAGTCATCTATTGATTACCATTTTGGTGTTGATGAGCCTCTGATAGAGATTGGAGCATTTTACTAGAATTACAAAGTGAGGAGTGTTCGTCATTTCTCTTTTGACCCACAGGTAAATGAATTGGTTTTTGGTAGATGTGGGTTCGCACTAGTTTTATAACTATCCTTTATGGGATAGGTTAGCACCATCTTTTGCTAATGGAATCAGGAGCTTCAAATCAGATCCCCTGTAGTATTGACACATCCAGGATGAACTCAGCAAAGGAAGGAGATGGTGGTTGTGTCACAGGTACCTATGGTTGTTCCTATCTCCGCAGTGCAACTGGATGTGAGTGTCAGTATTATAGGGACTCAGGTGTGTACATAGTTGGCACATTAGTTGGCTTGAGCTCCAATGAGATGTTTACTACATCAATGCCTACAATTAGTTTCTGGATGATTCTGTTATTGATGACAATTATTTGGGTATTGATGCTAGAAGAGTTAGTTGTGCACAATAGGGATATTACACAGTTTTACCCTTGGGATCCGAGTGGTTTGTGATGTTTTCTTGTGCTTTGGGATTGCTCGGTGACAAGCAATCTTAGGGAGGGCAGATGTAATGTCCCCATTTTTTAGTTATAGCAGAGTTGATGGATTCAACCTATCATCGAGTCCTTGTAGGCTAGTATTGGTATTTAGAGAACCTTGTTTTTAGAGGACCTTGTTGTTAGGAATCCCAATCTAGAGGCATCTTTAAGGTTTGGGGTTAGGATAGAGGGTAGAATGGTATAATTGGACCTGTTATTGTTTAATTTTGACACATATTTCGTAGGTACTTATCCCAAGGTAACCTTAGTAGTGGGGATATGATAATCGACATGCAATACAACAAGAAGAAGTCAAATTACCTTTTCATAAGAAGGCCAAGCAAAGAGAATTCCAAGTTGGTGATTGTGTCCTATTCTACAACAAAAAGAAAGAACCAAGAGGAATATGTGGAAAGTTTGATTCTCTTTGGTGAGGACCTCTCACAATCCATCAAGTTTAAGGAGAGAACAATTCTTGTTGGCCGACAAGGATGAGACTCCATTTGCACTTCCATATAGAGCACAACATATGAAGCATTATTTTGAATAAGCTCCAGTTAGGTAACATTGTACGTAAAAAGTCCATGTCTTTTAAAACAATTTAGTTCTTTTGAGTCTTCTTCTTTTGTTGTTTGGTTGCCTGGCTCTTTAGCCCAATGGAGTAGATAAAGGCACCTAGAGATCTGGATGCAACATATTTTCGTTATTTCTAAGGATAGACGAGCTACATTCCCAAACAGAGTCACCAAAACACCATCATTTGTCAAGGATCAATTGGAAACCAATGGTTCCAACCACAACATGTGAGAAACAATCTCTCTTGACTAAGGGAAGGCTTCCCCTATCTATTGTTATTGAAAATGACCTATGCAAAATTTGACATTTAAGAGTATATCCACTAAGCTAATTTACAAGGCAATACTTTTAACATACTCTATTCTTTTAGAGTAGGTGTTCTTCTTGTGTCATATTCTCTTATTTTAGAATATACGTTTCTATCTTTTGGCAATGCAAGAAAACTCTGTCAGTTTGTATATGCACTCTTAAACTCTGATCTATAATGTAAATTAAACTGATTTCAATAAAGAGGCAGGCTATTTTGATACTTTGTGCGAATTCAAAGTGTTATATGATGACATTTTCTTGAGTTGATTGTGAGTTTTGTGCTTTTGTTCAAAAGGGATTTGAACTCATTCTTACAGACTTTGAGCTGCATATTGTGTTTAGAGTTATAGTTTGTTTCCAAATTTGGTGTTGCAGACTTTGGACTGCTTATCAAATTTGAATTTATTGTAGAACACATATACAAGGAGGTAACTTGCAGACTTTGTGTTGCTTTGACTTTCTCAGTTTGTGCACGTATGTTTCATCCTTGTTACTGAATCGTCATAGGGAGTAAGGGAAAGGCATTGAGCTTTCATGAGCTTCTTGTTTTAACTTTGCTAAAATTATACTTCAAGAAATTGTTATAATGATAGAAACTTATATTTTGAAATAAGAGAATATGATACAAGAACAACTACTTTGAAAGAAGAGAGTGTGGTAAATGTAACTCTGTTGATTGACTCTGTGTAGATAATCTTAGGTTTCAAGTTTTGTATAGGTCATATTTAGTAACAGTAGATAGGGGGAGCCTTCTATTTGACTTCTATACACTAAGAAGTGGAACCTTTTAGCTTTCAATACCAAGTGGAGTTGAGTCATTGATGCCAAAAAGTGGGATTTTATGTGAAGTCATAATTCCAGTGCAGACGAAGTTGGATGCTTGGAAATGTTTTTGGTGGAGGTCTGGATTTGGCGAACTGAAAAATGGAGGCTTAGACACTAGTGAGTGATTTGGCCAGTTCCACCACTCGACAAATTTTGTGGAAACTCCCGCCGTTCACTGAGTTGGATGATTTTTGTAAATTTTTTCCATTTATTTCATTTTCAAACACTGCCAAAATAATCCTCTTACCTCATGCATCTTTCCTCTTCTTTGATTGTCATTTTTCCTTTGAATTCCATTTCCTTTTGATGGAGCTTGAAAGTTTTCTTGCAATCTCCTATCTCTGCCATCTATTACCATTCTTATATAGAAGTCAAAAAACAAAGAAACACATTTCTAATGATAAATTTCTGATTTTCAGGCCTCTCTCCTCAATTTGGTGTATATTGAAATTGCTGACTTGAAACTGCAAACTGTTGCAATGGCATTATTATACTTGAGTGATGACCCCAACAAATGATTTTGTTTCAGTGATGTGGAGTCGATTTGTCCTAACCTTGATTTTTCTTGCTTTTACCTGATATCTACAACAACAACGTTTCATTTAGCTTCACTTTTTCCTTCCACAACCTATGTTGAAGTCTAATCTAAGGATTCAAAGCTTGATGCTCGTCATGGAAAAATTCCTCTGGACATTGTTACTGGACCTAGGCATTATGACACTTAGGAATTGATTGTTTGATATGAAAGGTAACAAAGTTGACCTTGATGAGACAAATATGAATTGACATTTGGATGCACCTATGATTGATCTTGAAGTCTTTTATGGGTTGCAATTTTGGGTTCCAATAAAACAAGTGCAAACATAAAACAGATATGAAAAGGCCTACCCTAATGTTTGGAACTTTGAGAAAAACAAAACAAATTGCAAAGGAATTTCAGTAAATGATAACGGATTTTCCATTGTTGTTTGCTTCTTACCTCATAGCTATTATCTTTCTATAACTTCCTTGCAATTTTGGGAATAACAAATGACATTTTTTTCTTTAACTTGCTATTGTGGTTGTTTTAGGTTTACAGTTGAGGAAAATAGGTGTGGGGGTCATTGTGGGCCCCATCCATCTCACTGACCCATTTCTCTTTCCAATTGTGTGTGTGCATATTTTCTTAAATAGATTTTTATGTTGGTTGGGTTGCAGGGGATGACTGACCTTCCATAGGAAGGTCGAGGGATATGTTGACCCATCCCTTGTTTCTTTTCCAAGTTTTCCAGTTCAAAAAAGTTACCTTTTTAACAAAAAATGGGTATAGGTTGGGGATGTTTTCGAACTGTCCCTGGGTCTGATGGAGCCCAAATTATTTTTGGCCCCCATTTAAGAATTAATATTAAACTGAGGGAGTTATTTTCAAAGATGTTAGATTTATGCAGTCAAGATTATTGAAGGACGTGCAAAAGAGCTACAGACCATATATAACCGATAATGAAGGAGAGATGAATAGAGCAAACAACAAATCCAAAACATACAATGATTATGTTTTCTCGACAGATTTCATTGACAGTGCCTCTAAAGAGATGACACCTCATGGAAATGTAACGGCTGTAAGGTATCTCTGAATTGGTTTGCTTAAGGATTTTTGAGAACTTTAATACAAATGCATTCAGCCAGTATAAAGCAGAGCCCACTTGTCTTGGCTAGTAATCTCCCTTACCTGTGCATCTGCAATGGGAGTTTTATAACAGTAATCTAATGCTTTATTTATGTCTGAGAATTTGAAATGAGAGCAACATGAGAGTCTGCTAAAGAGTGTTGAAGATCACTACAATTGAGAACAAAATACAATACACCATTTCATGATGCTGGCAGGGTTATGGATGGTTTCAATTTATCAGCCCTTAGATTTAGTAATGCTTCAAGATCACTAGATTGAATGTAAGCCATGAATGAAAAAGGATAAATAGTCATAGACAATAATTTAAGACTTCCAGATCATACCCGTTAGGAATCATTAACAAACATGATAAACTGGAAAATACAAACCATGGCATATGGAACGCAACTCAGAAACTCAGAGAGGGCATACCCAGACTAGTTAACGACATAGAAGAGAAAACCAAGGATGACATATTCCTTCCCTGAGATAAAGGCTTGATGTATTAAAGTTTCAAACACACACACACACACATGCACACACACACGCGCACACACACGCGCGCACGCACACACACGCGCGCACGCACACACACACACACACATTTGTTAAAGAACGCTGAAGTCAATGTACACCTTGCGGCAGAGTGAATACATTCATTGCGAGATCATATACAATGAACATATGATGCGATTAAGGAGAATCATCAGCAATATTCAAAGAAGCTTGGGCTAGTAGTGCATTTTGTGTGTGACCATGGAGAGGTGTTTGAGCATGAGTAAGAGCGATCGGGTGATGGAAATATACATATGCATCGAATTCCCTTTGAATGCCTTGTTCGCATGAATAATATAGGTCACGTGATTATGGTTCAAAAGTGCCATTGGAAGTTTTGAAGACTAGTGTTTCATTAAATCTATTGGACACTAAATATAAAATCATATAATATCTATATTACGTTAATACATTTGAAGGATATTCTGTAACAAATGTTGCCGACTAGAAAGATTTTAAAGCCCATACCATTGAAAATAAACTATCACCGCAAGACAACTAAATATACAACTCACGAGCTTTATCTTTTGATAGACAGGAGAAACAAATGCTAATGTATCATGAAGTTCATCGCCAAAGAAATAAAATGATTAAGGAAGGAGCATCATCGGAAGTAAAACTAATTAAAATTATATTAACAAAAAGTGTTATTATAATCAAAGATAGGACGTATAATTTATTTTAAAAGAGATGACTTTTCTTTTGAAAAGTCACGTCTTCCATAAGATAGAATATAAATAAGAGATGCTTTATTTCTCAACAAGACATATTCGAAAACATTCATATTCTGAAGAAGCATTTTATATTACTTGTACAGAGGAATAAGGGCTATAATATGGCTTTGTAATATGAATTCAATTATTTTATTTTAATAATAAAATAAAATGTTTTTTGTTTATTATTAAAGGCATGGAGATTTAAACTGCAGATGAATCGTCCTTTGTAATTATTATTTGGAATTTGTATACAATTTAAATGTCGGATAAGTGGACATGGTCATTTAGCATTTTAAATTTGATCATCACAGATATTGTGAAATATTAAGTTGTTTCCGTATCAGTTTGTCTCCCTACCAGAGGAGTTAAAGTTCAATCTAGACTAATTTAAGATTGCATATATATTTGATTTGTCGCATCTTGATTATTTAATTGTTGGTAGTAAAGTGCGTAAAACATTATAAAATTGTACTTGAAAATTTACTGAAGTTGACTCTACTGCTTGTATGAGCAGAGGCATTGGTCTTTTTATTATTGAAGTCAGAAAATCTATAACTTCCTTCCTACAAGCATCAAATTAATTATTATTCAATTATACAAAACATCAAACACTCGGCATCCAGTTTTCATTTTAATTGAGTTCGAGGACCTTGCTAGCGGAGAACTCCAAAGCTTAATTCGCTTTAGAAAAGCTCTAAACCAAGTGATCAGGTTCGAGGAGAAGGTTTACCTGCCTAGGTGTAGCGGAGCCTGAAGTGCAGGGGGATTAAGGTAATTCTCATTCGTTGGTCATAACTGATTACGGAATTCTATCGGAGAAGTGGCAGGCTCTTGGATTCCCAATCTGTGGTTTTGGGAACCAACAAGGCCTTCAAAATGTTCCTTAGAGGGGATAGATCAAAATATATTGGTAACATGTCTTTGGGGAACAAAGATTGCTTACATATTTCTTTTCTCTAAAATATTTCAGTCCTTGTTTCTTTCTCTTATTTTCTTGTCTTTTACCATCCAATTAACTTCTAGGTCTGTTCATCTACATTTTTTTAGGTATGGTTCATGTATTGACCCTTGCATTTGTCTTCTATCTTCCTTAATTTTACCCTTCATGCGAGTTTCTCTATTTTCATTTAGCAAACTTTGTCACCTTTATTCAAGGCAAGTTGGTTTGGTTTTGGAGACTACATTTTCAAATCTTCATGGGTAGAACCTAAACATTCAGTAGTCAAAGGTTATTGGAGAAAATAATTTCCTTGTGAAATGCATTTAGGGAGAACTTATACACCAAGTTGGCACCTGGCTTCGCAGAAATTCCAAGAACTACCTTACCTAAAATATATTATATGATATGTTTGCTTTTCATGGTGTTTATGTGCATACACGATGAATTTTGTTCTTACACTAATAGTAGTGACTAATTATTACATACATATAAATGTTTTTTTTATTAGGCAAGACACTCTTCACTGAGAAGCCATGATTAGAATAATTTTTAGTACTGTACAGTGATTTGATATGTGATAATATCTAGAAAGTGCTGTATACTTGAGTAATGAGTATTCCAATAGAACTGTAAAAATGGCAGTTAAAAGTTTTTTTAACCTTATTATGGAATGATCAGATAGAAATCAGCCTTACCATAACTGTGGCCTGATTTAAGCTTTTGCATGTGTCTACATGCTATAAGGAAAGTTGTTTTCAAAACAATTGGTGGATTACAGTGCCATTTGCTTTTCATCGTCTAGCTATTCTTAGTGGAATTCATTTAGTGAAGTACTCTCTGGAAAAATTCATCTGCAGGGTTAAACATAGAGTCTTGACACTATAGTTGTATGGTTGGTTCATTACCACATTCCCAGCATCAAAAGCTACAAAATATCTATGCTGTTCCAAATACTTTTGAGTTCCACAGTGGGGAAGCTTTAGTTATGGTGGGTCCTTGTGAAGGCTTCACTTCAGTCCTGAGGCATTTGTAACACATTTTCTGTTGCATTTTTTTTGAGTTCTAAGTTATAAAAGCTATCTATATATGTATCCATCTTTGTAAATTATATCTGTTATATGCATAGAATTGATACTCAAAAAATTAAAAAAATTGAAATTGTTTAATCAGCCAGTCAAGTTCTTAGCTGTTGGTTCCCTGGGAATCATATAGGAAAAGTGGGAGAAATCTGGAATGAACATTGATGGCCTTTCTTGCTGCTGTTTTAAATTGGATGTTTGCAGATACGAGCCAAATACAGTTGATCTTGGGGATCCTACTGAACTTCAGTAAGTGTTCATAGTTTTTGCCTGAATGAAATGTAGTTAAGAGTAAAAATATTCACCCCTTGTTAAATTGTTGAGCTTTTTCCTGAACAGAATTAATTCAACTTCCAGTGCACTTGATTTATTTGCAGGTACTGGTTAACCATATTATCTGAGCATTTGCCTGATTTGGTGGATAAGGCATGTTATACACTACTTTCTCTGTCCACATTCTACAAAATTGGAAATATGTATCTTAAGTCTAATTTTGGGGACACATGGAGGCACTTATATTGCTGGTGTCTAAAGTATGTTTGCAAGTTGCAGCCATTATTGAGAACATACTCTTAAAGGAAAGTTAAATGTAGAAATGTGCTAATTTGAGAAATACATTTGCACTTGTAATAGAAATGCTAATATTTTAAAAGAATTCAAATTTCATAGCTTTATTTTCTTAGAACTCATCATTTATTTGATGGTTAGAACATGTGAGAAATTATTTTCTCAATAAACTATTGGAAAGATTTTTCTGGATGATACCGTTAGGATTTCATCTCATCATATTTCCTTCCCATTCTGAAAATTTAAGTGTGTTTTCAAGTTTCTTTATTGTCAACTTGGAAAGATAAATGGTAAAACAGATAATGTCAGGATATGTACACACAAGATGATTCATTACCTGCAAGAGTAAGTTTTCTTTTCTTCAGAGGGATGTAGAAATGATGGGATCACAATTATGTAGCTTGCAAACAACACTGTTAGAAAGAAAAAAATTATCACAATAGTAATGTAAACAAATAACCAGAGTACATTAATGGGATTCTAATGTACAAAACGCTGTGCAAAAAAGTAGGATTTTTAAGGGTGAAAAACACAATGATCGGAAAGGCTCAAATATTCAAAAACCATAACTAGAGGCGTTGAACATACAATGTACAAATCCAGGATGAGTTGGAAGAGATAAAGCCATATAATATATATTAAATTGACATGTGAAAAGTCCTTCAATGACATGGCAAGGGTGACATAGTGGGCCAAAGCTGGAGACAAAAGTTGGTTCTAAATTTTGTCGTTATTTGAAGAGGAAGGACTATCAATTATTCATCCATTATCGCAAAAAGGTTCTGTAATGGCCCCTTCCTAAAATAATTTTTAATAACAATACTAGTAGAATATAAAATTAAATAAAAAATAATGATATTAAATAATATGATATAATATAAAACATATTATTATATAAGATATTGGTTTGGTCAATAAATTAAATAAAACTATTTTCAAACTCTAGTGGTTGGCAATGTTCAAGCCCGCTCTTCGTTTGAGTCAGATTGGCACACTATTTTTATGAAGTGTCTATTCTG
This sequence comes from Cupressus sempervirens, assembly GCA_028749045.1. NCBI lineage: Eukaryota > Viridiplantae > Streptophyta > Pinopsida > Cupressales > Cupressaceae > Cupressus > Cupressus sempervirens. The sequence goes on along the minus strand of CM053783.1, from coordinate 523,198,443 downwards.
GGTAAGTCAGAGTTTCTTTCTTTAACAGGGTTCCTGGACACTTTGGTAGTGGTTTGGAGTTATGGTGACATTGACAGAGCTTCTGGCTGGAGACTTACTATTTATATTAAGTCTAATTATGAGTAGAGCTATTTTTGGCAGGGCATCTGAACTCATAATATGCACAATGATTGACTCATTCTTTAGTTGGCTCAATTTGATATACTTACGATTCATAGCAAGTCATCTATCCAACATTTCCATGGTTGGCAGGGCACCTGGATCAGCTTCAGTTGTGATATTGACCCTTGACATCTTTGTTGATTGGGTATTTAGGGTTTTCCAATTATAGCAGGTCAGGGGTTGAGAGACATAGAGCCTTACTATTTTTAGTAAGACGGATGCACAATGGTTTAGGCTCATGCAAAATTGAGAAATAACGAATATTGGTGTAGTTGTAACACTATAATTATTATTAAAGTTATGATTTAATAAATAATTAATTATTAAGTGCATATTATTGAGAAATTAAGTGGACTTTATTTTAAAAGGGATTTTCAAATGTTTTAAAAGTATACTTTATAATAAATGATAAAGTGTTATTTAAAAGGGAGGTATAAGTTTTTAATAAAGTATACTTTATATTTTAATGTGTGCATCAAAAGGAGGGGAATATAGTTAAAGGTTATATTTCAATTGCAATGAAAGCAAGTATTTTAAAATGCTCAGTTATGATTTAGGTTATGCGAGGTGTGAGTTTGAAGCTACTAGGCCAATCTTCAATTGAGAATTCTAAAAGGCTTCTTCGGTGAAAATGGAATCATTCATGACTTGTGCATTGGCTTTTGTTTGTGTGGAGAAGAAATTGAAACAAGGGTTTCAGATTTGGAGCTTGAGGAATTGTGATTTTTTAGAAGTGTTTTTGCACTTTGAACTGGTGAACTATCCAACAAATTGTACTTGAGTATAGTTGAAATGAGAACTATCACTGTGCTTCATTTGTGATCAGATAGTGAGAAGTAATTCAGCGTAGGGTTTCAGATTTGATTTGCAAGGGCAGAAAGCTTTATTTGTTGCAGATTGCAACCCATGTATGGTTGAGCATTGGAGTTTGGAGAGTGGCTGCAGGTTATATAGGTGAAGCAACAATTTTGCTACAAGCTGCGATATATATATATATATATATATATATATATATATATATATATATATATATATATATATATATATATGTATGTATGTATATATATTGGAGAGTTTTTGGCATAACACGTGGGCTACGTCATTATAAGATTCTCTCTAATTTTGTAATAACATTTCAGAATACCAGAAATGGTATTTGTATACATTATGAACACTTTGATTTAATAAAGGTTTGTATCCCAACCGTTTTCTTAAATGCCTAGTGGCTGTAGGTGTGCATTGGAATGCATGTAAAGTGTTTGTCTTAATGTCAACCAGCTATAATAATTAATTTCAGTCCCGTATATGTCTGTCAAAGGTCTGAAATAGCTCGTATATCATTTCTATAACAACCTTGCATTGTCAGAAGCATTCAATAACTTCAATTGCAGCCTATAAACTTAAAGAAGACAATTAGAAAATTCATAACATCGGTTTCAAGCACTGTATGCTAAAAGTTTGATAATATTGCTTTAGCTTAATAAAAGTAGATTGTGATCAGATTTACAAGGAATACTACAGTGGTGAATTAACCTACAGGGGTTCTTACAATGGTATTAGAGCATTTTCTTGTCATCCTGTTGGGGGTTGGGGAATTTTGTCTTTAGTCATGTCGTTATTTGAGTGACCAACAATCTTGCTTGTTTCATCCATGGATAAAACTAGAGAAGCATTTGAATTGGAAGCTCATATAATTGTTTAAAAATACCAGATCATGCCAAATAAGCTTAAAAAATCAGATAGTTTTGATAGTTTCTTGGATTACTTGCTTGACTTCAATTCGGAAATGTCTAATGCAGTGAAATTTATTCGAGGGAAGTATGGGGAAAAGATAGAGCAAGGTTTATTTGACACTCCTTTAGGGAAACCCATTGAATCAGTATGGCATAACAAACAACTTAGGAGAGAAATCTAGGAGTTCTTAGAATATGCAAAGAGATTTGAGGATAACGACAAAAATTTAGTTTTTTGCAATAGCACTTTGAACTCTTTGCATTCTTGTGAGGTAGTATTTGTTTCACTTAAATAACATGCTTCTAGTTTGTTGCCCTTATGAAGACACTCAAATTTTAGGTGTTAGAAATGAGATATGTGATGCATATGGTGGTCACAAACAATCTGATTTTATAAATCAGACCTAGGAAAATGATTTAGAGAATTCATCTATTACCAAGAGGTCCTAGGATCACAACTTGCTGTGACTTACAATTACATGGGGAGAGGAAGGGTGTGAAGAGATTGTCAAAATAACAGCTTCCACTTTATCGGATGAATCATTTGTTGAGGTGCTTAGTATTAGTACCTTGATTGATGATGTGTGTGCTAATGATAACACTCATAATGTTGATCACAAGGTGAACATTGCAGATATAACATCCTTTCATAGTGAAGATATTGCTTGAGTTCCATAAATCCCATGCACATCAGTTGGTTGGGCAATTAAAGGCGATTGACAGTTAGATTGCCACAACTATTTAGCACTTTGACATTGCTTGCCAGATGTTTGCCACCAATAGATGAGTAGTATGATGATAGTTTTTCCCTCATAGAGTTTCATGCAGTGAGAAGCTATTAGAATAAGGAAACAAAACTATTTGCAATTATTGGCTAATAGAGGCTATCTTCTCGAGTGGGGTTGCACTTGATATGATGCATTGAGGGGAAGAGAGGATGAGGTAGATGAGCTCACTCATGAGCTAGAGGTGACTACAGATTCACTAAAGAGTGCCTAGTTCACATTATAGGAGTCATAGTCACAGTCAGAGGACTTTACCAAGGAGTTGGGTCACGCTCAGTCTTCACTAACTATAGGTACAATGCAGTTCTCTATTGTGGCAATTGGTGATAATTTGTCATCCATGGGTTATGGTGATGGTTGTACTGAGGATGTAGCTACAACAACTACAATTACAGGTGTAGATGATATGGTTGGGATGGGTGAATTTGTAGAAGGCAATGGAGAACTACATGTTGCTGTAGGTTCTCTAGTGGTTACATCCACTACAAGTGTTGCTGATGATTTAGTTGACAAAGATTTTATTTAGTACTATGACAATCAACGCTTAACTAGTGGGACCCTTTTTATTGAAATTGCATAGGGAGTGCTCATCACTACTTCTCTAATCCATACACAGTGGTTTCGGCGAGGCATCATTATGAATTCGTTTTGAGGATGTACCATCAATTGTGGGATGAGTGGTTGCAAGATGGATTTCTTGCAGAGACAACACATTCTTGTTGGCCCAACAAAGGATGTAGATAGTGGTCATGTTACAAATATCTCTAGATGTTTCTATCTCCATAATAGGGATGGTAGTGAGTTTTGTTAGGTGGATATTTGCAACCAACAGTTTTGGGTAAAAATCCAGTCGCAAATAGGATGACCAGCCACAACATGTGAGACTAAGTCTCTCTTACCTTAAAGGGAAGACTCCCCCTTCTCACCATTCCTTGGATCAACTCAAGGTAAGCAAGAAGTTGAGAGATTTTATAAAATGGGTATTACCAATATCCTTTCTTCTTATCTTTCAAGAAAGAATCCACTTACTCGTAAAGTGAGTAATGGGCAGGGTGAATCTCTAACTACACTTCTATCAAGAGTTGGAAACAATGATACCGATAAACCTTCACTAACTCAAAGGCTAGCTGAAGATGCACTGGTTTGGCTCTAAGTCCGGTCGTACTTCTAAATGGAAAAGCTTTACAATTAGGGCACAAATGTTGATGTATAGCGTCTGTAGAAGTAATTAGTCGTATGCAAACCTGTATCAGATTTATTTGATAATAATCATTGGTGTTTCTCTCTCTCTCTCTCTTTCTCTCTCTCTCTCTCACACACACACACACATATATATATGAGTTGTTTAATGATTGCCATAAACATGCAATTGATAGTCTTATCGACAGATTATATTATTGACAAACTGCTTTATATTGGAGAATGTCACAAGTTATATAATATCGATGGCATTGTGTTATTGCTGATTGCTTATACTAAGCAGTATTGGTTTACTCTAAACTAATATGGAGTTAGTTATGCCTCCGTAGAGTCATGACTCTACGGGGGTCATGGCCCTTCACTAACATATATAAGTATAGGCAGATCGCTGAGGATAATATCAATATACGACATAATAAGTCTCAACGATTTGCACTATCATCGCAAGATTATTCTAAACTCTCTCCTCCACACTTCTTGCTGAAAGATAAATATCATATGCACTCTACAGTACAGATTATTAGCAGACATCATTGAAGATTGTTGTCATATCAGCAATCACAGAACAGTCACCATTTGAGAATCAAATTGATTTTGCAGTTATACAAGTAAGAGTATTTATCCATATTTGTTGTAATAGTTTTATCTATTAGAGATTTATAAAACTAACAATAGAGACTCCTAAAATTAAGAATAACTTAACTATTTTGTGAACTAAGAAGAAAACATAAACTACAAACAAAGCTTCTGGCTATATATTTCCACAATTGCTACTGTTCAAAGCTCTGGCTCCAATTGCTTCTTAACTCTTTTCTATTCAATTCACAAGATACAATCACCAATAACACAAAATAATATGAATCAAAGATAACTTGGATGAATTATAGACAAAGCTTACAACTCACACAAATAACAATCTCACTTAATCAAAGGTAAGTCTCAAATGCTCCTTTGTATTCACTTTCTCTCAAAAATAGTGCTTCCACAAACAAAGTTCTGCTGGCACAATTTCTCCAGAGCTCTCTTGCATAAAGATAATGATGATTTTACAGTGAGGGGGCACTCCTTTATGTAGGCACAGGAGTTGAGAAAAATGTAGTGGAAAAAGTGGGAGCAACTCAACCAACTTTGACCTAGTCTAACTACAGAAGAAAATAAAGGGTTACATGCCACTTGACATACAACTTGCATTACATCTTTTTACATACATGTAACTTGCATTACATGTAATTACACTCTTTCATGTAATGCATCCTTTACAACGACTAACATGAAGTAAAAACAAAAACAACAATCTTAAAGATTGTTTCTTAGTGCCTTGAATTTGACAATGATGTCACGCGCTGTAGGAAGATCAACAATTTCCATAGTCTTTGATATGGCTTCTGCTCTCACTGCATTTTCATATGTAGATTGCATAAGTTTGGAATTTGCTGCTGTAGTATCTAATAAGTGTTTTGTTAAGGATTTATACAAAACAAATTTGTTCATTGTGTACAAACCAAAATCTTCAGAATCTACATCAGCATTGATCCTGATTGTATATTCTGAAATTACTCTTTCTGCTGCAATAAGATTACCAAAGTCATCAGTAACACATCCCATCTATTCCAAATCACAAGTAACACCTGTTTCAACTGCTTGACAATCTCCAAAGGCCACCTACAACTTTGTGATCAACTTCCTTAATGTCTCAACCAATGAGTCATTGAAATCTGAATATTTCACATGACGGAAGAATGTCACATGAGACCATAGCATCCAGATCAAATTTTATTATTTCATCCTATTCAACAAGGATGTCCTTCAAGTTAACCGCTTCTTGAGTCAAAGAAGAGATTAAGTTTCGCTCCATTTCATTTCATCCTTTTGACACACCTAAGAACTGCAAATGATTCTGTAATAGCTCGAACTCTTTTAGAAATGACTTCCTGTATCCAAGGCTTAGCGGCTTCAATCAGCTCTCTCTCTTTAGACATTTGAGACATAACAACAACACTCTGAGAAGATTTTTTGGGATGACCTCATTCAGACGAGAGACCTCCTGTTTCAGTTGATTTTGCTTTTCCCAAAGTTTATGATTGCTTTTTATACATTAGCCAATGCATCTTGAGCATCTTGTAAACAACCCAAACGTGATTGCTTTCTAATTTCAACATTAGTAAACTTGTAGTTAGAACGATTAAGTTCTTCAATAGGTTTATCTACCAAGGGCTCAAAAACTTCAACAAATTTGGTTTTATCAGAATCAACCAAAATTCTAAAAACAATCTTGTCTTTCAAAGATTTGGATTTAGTCTTCTTAACAATAAGATTGTCTGGAGGAACAACCACTTTCCTCCTCTTCATTGTTATTTTGCTCAACCATGCAGGCAAGCTGAAATTTTCATCCGCATAAGCAGGTACAGCGGAAACCATTGGCATTTGTCTTAATTGTATTTTTGTTGTAATAGAGCAGGATTCAGTTTGTATAACTGAAGGCATAGGAACATGTTGAGAAGACTCCGTCATGAAAAGCTCAAATCCTGTCAAAGATGTATCAAGTTGGAAAACTTGACCACTGGTAAGAGTTGGAAAATCTTCAAACACATTTGCTAAATGATCATATTGTTCATGTGTTGGGTTGCGAGGATCAACAAAGGAAATAGGAAGAGCCATGATATTAACCTCTGAAATTGGAATGGAAGGAGTGAAAACAGTGGAGAATGAATCCACATGATCATTAACCTCATGCAAAAATGACTCTTCATGTATAGAAGATGTACAAGTTTGTGTAAGCTCTGGAGGAGATATGAGCATGATTTCTCCTTCTTCACTTGAATGTCCTTTATCAGATTTTGTTTCCAATTCCTCTTCTGATTCTTCCATTGATTATTGAATTGGTTCAGAAACTTGAGATGAATTAGCTCTTTTTCCGCCCTTCAATTTGAATTTGAGGGAACCCTTAGCATCAGAAGATGAGGCACCATCTTTTCCTATGATTTCCAATTGTGACTTCCTGTTAGGAGGACAAAAACTTGCACAATTCAAGTCCATCTTAGGATTTACTCTTTTAAGGCCTTTACTTTTCAACCATTTATTGGTGTTTACCAAGATGGATTGAAATCTATCCATGATAGACGTACTTTCCTTTTGTTGCCATTGAATAGGAAAAGGGCACTTGTTATCAAAGCTAGCTTGATGAAATTCCGGATCAAAGATGTTGCTATCATCTTCAATTTGGAAATCTAAAGGGATTTCCAACATGTTAAAATCAATTATCTGCTACAAGGTTAATTTGCAGTAGTCCATCTTCATGATGTCAAGTTCTATCCTTATATCAATCCATATATCCTCAATGTGATGAACATGATTGTAGGCTCTTTTCATCTGAGAATTCATCTCTCGGTAGTCAAAATCATATCTGGCTTTGAACTTCTTCAAGATGATCAATTGTGACTCTGCTTCCATGTTTTTTTCTTTAGGAATTGAAATGATAAAATAATTGCCAATAGCCAACAGTTTAGCTGAGGTAATGCCAAAACTAGGCTTATGCAAAGTATGCTGATCACTCTGCACGTCCATGAGCTGTCTAGCTAGTTCCATCAAGATGATTTGATCTGTAGCATACCTAGGTAAGTATACGGCTCACCTTTGAAATATCCAACTCTCAAATATGTGGAAGTGGAAAACTGAAGAAAAATACAGCCATATTGGTTCACCTTCTCCCATGCTGCATCAGATACTCTTTTAATAGATAACTGCTTATTGAACAAGCACTGGGAATGCCCAAAGAACGCATCTTGGACTCTTTTATAATGAGATTTACTATTTGCCAAAGTGATTTGGTTATAGTAATCCCAGATAGGAACCTGAAGATGATCTCCCTTGGTAGAAAGACCAAAGAATGATCCTATGGCAGCAACAATATAAACAAGATAAGAATTCATGTAGAAGGGCACTGATGTTCCCACATTGCATATCTGTTGGCAGAGTTCAGTACTGATGAGTTCTCCCCAAAACATGTGTTTTTTATTGTCTATAATTTGAAACATATATTTATACATCCATGGTTCAAAATCAATAGAATCTTTGAGGCCACAAATCCTTCTGAGAAGGATGATGAGTTCCTTATATTCTTATTTGAAATTTGACTTATGAACGGTCTTTGACCATCTAGAGAAGTTGCTTCTTTTATTGTCTAACCAGTAAAAGTTGACATATTTCTGATAATTACCCTTTTGCTCATTCCAACATGCCAATGATGATTCTTTGGTCAAATCAGCACATTTTACTTTATGTGGAACTTTGAAAATTTGCTCAATGACCTTATGATCAAGACTAATGATAACCTTGCTATCAACATCTTTGATAGTCTTCGTCTTGAGAGTAAACCGTCGTGCACATCCAAAAATGAAGTCAGGTTCTATAGCTGCCATGGGAAACATGGACACCAAGTGAATGTTGCTTCTCTTAACTTCATTTCATGACTAGATGGAGCTTCAACTCTTTGAAGAAAATCGACCACATTCACATGGCCAATCTTTGTGTCCAACATGTTATCCAAAATAGATATGACTGAAGGAGTTGTGTGAGCCAATTCTTTATCATATTGATATTTCATTTTGCCTCTAGATTTGGATGGCAAGGACATGTTTTGTGCCTGCATTGCAACACAAAAATCCCAAAAGACAAATACATCATCAGAAGGAATCTCCATACAAGTTGACTCTGGATCAGTAGTGAAGATTCAAAAATGGATTGGAGACTTAGCAAATCCGACAAAGTGACTTTAAGAGAAAACATATGCATATGCAGTGGAGTGCGGAATGAAATGAATGAATTGCGGAATGAAATGGTATGAAAGTGAAAATATGGAAGATGGAGTGAAACGAAATGAAATGAGAATGTTGAAGTTGGAATGCATGGGAATGCGTGAAAATGAAAATTGCTGATTTCAAAAGTGACTTAGTATTTGATACATATTATTGCATGAGGAATGAATACATGTAAATGCAACATGTAACAGGAGATGAACGGTGGAATGAGATGTGAATGCTAGTGGAGGATGCACTTCACATGTAAGTGCTAATGAAGGATGAGATGGAAAGCATGGAAAGATGCGGAAACATGTATTTGCTTATAGAGGCGCAAATGCATATGGAGGGATGGAAATGGAAAATTGGAGTGAGATAATGAGTTTTATAATCACTTTTGGTGAAAAGGCGAAGTCAAAATACATGGGAGATGAAAATGACATCTTTTTGACTTTTCAAAAAGTGACTTTTAGTCAAAATCAGACCTTTCGGATGCTATTACACATAAGGCATTTCATGTAATCATGTCATGCAAATGGATGCAAAAAGTGAGATGGGTGAAGATGGAAGCGAAAAATGGGATTACATGCATATGCGGATGATGAATGAGATGAAAAACATGTAATTGCAACGTGGAATGTGATCATGCTTTCACATATAATGAAGCAAAAACAAGTTCTTGGGAAAGAACTTGTAAGTTCTCCAAGTGGAGAAAAACCGGCAAGCAAGCACAAAACACAAAACACAAAAGAAACAATGTATCTTTCGAAAGTGACTTAAACATACCGAGATGCAATGCACTTCAACACTCAAATTCGAAATTTGGACTTGGGAAAGAACCAAAAACATGAAAAGATTTTAACAAACGGCAACCATCAAGTAATTTCATGCATAAAATCAGCTAGATAAGCATGAATTTAACGCAAGAAAGAAAGAGTCCACTTACATGTGCAAAAAATGAAGGGAAAAGATGCTCCAATGTTTGAAATTTTTTTCCAAAACACAGACATTTTCCAACATAACAAATATGAATGGGAGGGGGCAGCAAACAAGGAGAAGTTGTTAGGAGATGCCAAAATGTGCCCTATTCATGCTCCTTAATCCAACGTTTTTGGGTGTTCATGCTTGTGGGACGTTTTTGGCAAAAACCATTTTTCTTCATGATGCAAGATCAAAACATTTTGATCATTAATCACCAAAAAATGAACCACAATGCAATTTAACCTCCAAAATATGCCAAAACGATTTACTTGGGAGTAAAAACATGCATTAAAAATGGATTGATTTGCTGATCTCCAAAAATGTGCTCTATCATGAAGCTTTCAAAAAAGTTTTTGAGCTTAATAAATCCGTTTTAGAATCAAGAGAAATCATCGCCAACTAGAAATGCCTCCAATGGAACAAATCTCATGCAAATCCATTGAGAAAATCTCAAGTTATGATCAAAATCAGGTTTTTGGAGGGCAAGAGCATGTTCTTCAAAAACGAACTTTTGGAAGGTATATGCATATATTAAAACATGTCTTTTGATCAAAATTGGACCTTTTGGAGTCACTTACACATTTTAAAACATGCATCTCTCCAAAATCACACTTTTTTGGTGCTCTTACATATTTTAAAACATGCTCATAGGCAAAAATAGACCTTTTGGGGGAGATAGCATGTTTTAAAAATGCAACTCACTTTTTAGATGTCCAAGTATGAAAACTTCACTTTTAATGCAATAGCATAAAAAAGGTCCACTTATGATGGACTTTTGATGTAATGACATCTAAAAAGGTCCACCAAAGTAAACTTTATATGCAGTGACATGTAAAATGTCCACTTTTGATGGATTTTACATGTTTTTGCATATAAAATGTCTAATTATGAAGACTTTAAGTCATTTAATTCACTTAAAAATTATATAAATGTTACAGAACGATTCATAAACAATATTTATTTATCATATTTTGAAATATAACATATAAACATCATTTTAAAGTAACATTTAAATTAACATTTGTTTTTTAAAACTAAAAATTAAACTGAAACTATATAGTTATATAGTTACTTTAAGTGAAAAATTAAAAGTAACTCAACTTAAAATTATAACATAAAGTGCAATATAATCACTTTAAGGTAAAAATTTAAAGTTAAAGCAACTTAAAAACATAAAAAAAAGTGAATATAAGTTATAATTATCAAAAAGTGAAAGTCAAATTGAAAATAGAACATCATATTTATAATTCGTGTTGTTGCACCCAAAAGGTCCACTTTTGAAGCACTAAAATGGACATATCTTTTGACTGACAACTCCGATTGACCTCTAGGTTAGATTGAATCGAAGGGAAAAATGAAAGGCATGACATGAGCAAAACTAAAAGACTAACAATAAACAAACACAAACTCAAAAGCAAAGAACGGATGATGAAGGCTTCAAAAATCAAGCAAAGCTGGATAGAAAGCAAAACGAAAAAGACTTGATGAAAGCCTTCAGGAAAACAATTTGATATATGAATTGAAATTTATCGATCGATCAACATTAAACAATTGAATATCAAATTTAAACTTAGAGAAACACGAAACTAGCTTGAAAAAGTTTTGTGCTGTTATGAAGATTTTGTGGTGACAAAATGTAGAACAACAAGTTTAGTGTGCTTTGGGATCCTTCTAGAGCATTGGGGTTTGAGACGAGGCTCATAGAGGGGTTTTGGATGTGTGTGGGGTGTTGAGTACATATGATTTTTCTTTTGACTCATGTGCATGATCTTTTTCAGGTGGATAGTTCTATTGCACGTGTCAGATAGTTTGTATGACAATTCACTTTACATAGTTCTGGGAAGCAAGCTTTGTCATCTTACTGAGTTGCTTCCCTTTGAATTGTTTATTCTTGGGACATCTACAGTCGGATTTGGTTTAGTTTCATAGGTTTTGTCAGTTGTACTAGTGATGATGCTACCGGAGCTAGTTGATCATAGGGACATTACAAAGTCTTACCCTTGGGATCCATGTGGACGAATGTGTTATTTATTTTTGAGATTGGTTGGGGGCAAGCAATTTCACAGAGGGCGGAATGCAATGTCCCCTTTTTAGCTAGTGTTAGAGGACGACTGTTAGCTCATCATTGCGACCCTTGTAGGCTAATGTTATGGATAGCGGGTCTTATTAGATTGAGCCAATGGCTATTTTCCCCCTCTAGTGGTCGGGGATGTTCAAGTTTTATGTTCCTTTTAGTCAGATTGACACTCTTCCCATTTATATTAAGTGTTTATTTTTTGTAAGTCAAAATTTCTAACTTTAGTAGGGCACCTGAACATTTTGGTAGCCATGTGGAGTTATGGTGACATAGACAAAGCGTCTAGCTAAGGGACTTACCATTTATAGTATGTGAAATCACGGTGAGAGCTATTTTTGGCAGTGGCACCTAGACTCATGGTATGCAAAGTGATTAACTCATTTGTTAGTTGGCCCAGTTTGGTACACTTACTTTTATAGTAAATCATCTATCCAACATTTTCATATTCAGCAATGCACTCAGATCAACCTCAATCGTAGTATTGACCCTTGGCGACTTTGTTGATAAATCATAAGATATTCAGGGATTGACTAATTATGGCAAGTCAAGGGTTGATAGAGATATACCCTTACTATTTTTAGTAAGGCAATTGGATGCACAGTGGACACAATGGTTAACTCTTAGGCTTAGTTAGAACTGAGAAATAATGATTAATGATGGAGTTATAATGTTGTAATTATTATTAAATGTAATGGGTACCCTAGAAATGCTCACAAACTAAACAACTGCTGATGGGAATTTTGTCAAACAGTTTGCATCCAACTCCTTATTCCCCCATTTACTAATTTGATCCCTTATGACTTCGGAAATAAGACATTTATATTGTTTGCTTGCATGGAATTGAAAATCACTCAACATGAACAAAAGAAAGTACAATGATATGCAGATTGAAATTGTATTACAGATGATAAGATGTCATTTTCAGAATTAAATAAAATCAAATACATGGTAGATTATCAACTCACTAAATGCTCCACTATTATTGACATAATGCTCCAGCAAATGTTATTTAAACCCGTTGCTACAGTGACATGAATAGTGTCACGTGAATAGTACCCGCATGAACAGTGTTGCTACAATATTTTGTCTTCCAGACAGCCCAATATCTTCATAAAATCATTCCCTCAAAGTAGCATAAGCATAAGATGAGTAAAGAAAAAGATATGAGCAAAACATCAAATCTGCTTGTAGCTAGAAACACACCCAATCTGCCTAATAATGAAGCTGATAGCAATGTATTCCAAAGGCCAAATCCTAAGGGGATGACGTCTAGAATGTCACAAGGGAGGATAGACGGCCTCTAATGCCAAGAATGGATTTGCAACTCACATATCAATTTTCTTCTCATATTCAAGCTGCTGAATGAAGCCACTAATGCTCCCTTTTATTCTTTCTATAAGGGTTGTTTCAATGAAAACACAACTTCTTCCTCTTCAACTCATTCAGGGTGTCATTATCGAACTTCGTATTATACCCTTTTGGCTGTGCATCTTAGTAAAAAGGTTTTTTGTCCTTATCCTTATCCTTCTTCGTATGTGAATCCCTAGGCTGAAATCTGCTCTTAAAAGAAGGTGCTAAGTCATAAGCCTTCTTAGTGGCCTCCTGTAATGTGGCCGGGTCATACCCCTTGACCCAACCCCTCAAGGGATTTGAGAGTCCATCCATAAATAGCACTACTAATCTCCTCTCTGAAATATTTGTAACCAACACAACTAACCTCTGAAATTCACTAATGTATGTCTCAACTGATCCCCATTGCTTGAGTTGTGCCAACTCTTTAAACTGTAACTTGGGATCTTTAGTATCAATCTCTCTATGAGTCTCTCAGTGAACTCCTCGTAAGATTTGATCTGATTATGACCTAAGGTTACCATGCCATGGTGCCACTACTCGTGCTGGACCATCCAAATAAATAGCTGTATACTTGATAGCCTCCTCCTCTAGCATTAGACTTAGTTTGAAGTATGTATTTACCTTCTGCACCCAAGCTCGTGCACTTATCTTCCCTGAAGCATCATAATATGGTAAAGAAAGTTTTCCAACCTTCTTTCTCAGCGCAAAGTTTTGATTTCTCCCTCCTGCTCTAGGCATGTGTCTGATCCTCAAGTCCATATAATCTTTGAGGGAAATATCCGCTTGAAACTCCGCTCCACTATTCTCCCAATCCCTCCTGAATTGATCTTGTCACTTGGTAATCTGTGGTTCGTTTACTGGTTGAACTGGATCTTTTAGTGGGAAGGTGGGTAGAAGAGGTCTCGAGCTCCTTGGCCAAGCTGGGCGTGCAACATGTCTAAAATTATGAGCCTCATTCCCATTGTTGCCATGTCCATTGTTATTACCATTAATGTTATTCTCAGGACCATTTTTGTTGCCTCAACCTCCATTATTATCATTGCCCCCATTTCCATTGTTTGCATCACCTGGATTAATATTGACACCCATATGTCTAGCCATAAGCTGCAACATCATATCCATTCACCTATTCTACTCTTGTTGCATACGCTGCCCCTGCTCTAACGTACCTAGTAATTGTCTAAACATTACCTCCTGATCTGAATCGACATTCCTGCCTCTGCCTAGTCCTGTATTCTTGTCATCTCGGTCACCATACTGCTGTCTTGTTCAAAGAATATCTCCTTTGTGTCTGTATGAATGGATTATATGTCCACCTGCACGGATGAACTAGACTGCTCGCTCTGTGAGTCCGAATCTTTGTTTTCTTGCTCTAGTATGGTAGAAGTTAATGGCCTCTGTCGTATGCTTAAACATACATTCTTAACCTGTTTTATTTTTTACTTTAGTGTTTTGACATTTCATCAAACACTTTTTCCTCTATTTGGCTGTTCCAAATTCCCTGTAAGGTCTCCAGAGGATGGCAGGACTTAAATCTCTGATACCACTATAATGGGCAACCTAGAAATGCCCAAAAACTAAATAACTTCTGATAGGAATTTTGTTAAACAGTTTGCATCCAACTCCTTATTCCCCCATTTACTAATTTAATCCCTTATGACTTCGGAAATGAGACATTTATATTGTTTGCTTGCATGGAGTTGAAAATCAATCAACATGAACAAAATGAAGTACAATGATAATAAAATCAAATAAATAAAAGCAAATACATGGCAGATTATCAACTCACTAATTGCTCCACTATTATTGACATAATACTCCAGCAAATGTTATTTAAACCTGCTACTACAGTGACATGAATAGTGCTGCGTGAATAGTGCCGCATGAATAGTACTCGTGTGAACAGTGTTGCTACAGTATTTTGTCTTCCAAATAGTCCAATATCTTCATAAAATTATTCCCTCAAAGTAGCATAAGTGTTGAATGAGTAAAGAAGAAGATATGAGAAAAACATCAAATCTGCCTGTAGCTAGAAACACACCCAATCTGCCTAATAATGAAGCTGATAACAATGGATTCCAAAGGCCAAACCCCAAGGGAATGACGTTTAAAATGTCACAAGAGAGGATAGACATCCTCTAATCCCAAGAACAGATCTGTAACTCACATATCAATTTTCTTCTCATATTCAAGTTGCCGAGTGAAGCCACTAACACTCCCTTTTATTGTCTCTCCAAGGGTTGATTCAACTCACATGAGCAATGTGGGATAAAAGATGTGCAATATAAAACATATTAAAATAATCACTTATGTTTCCCTTAGGCGCCCCCTTTGATTTGCACACATTCCCATAAAATTTAATATTAAAGTAACACTTAAATATTTTACAACTAAATTAAATGTTACGTTAACAATACTTTAGGCATAAAAATATATTAGCTATCGGACTCCGAACAACATAAGTGATAGCTCGTCAGAAAGCTCTCGCCGAGGAGTAACAAATCCAATCACCAAATCTAGCCTCCCCTGTGTCCTGTTGACTTACTAAAAATAGTGAGTATGCCTGAGACTGAGTAAGTCAACTCCATTTTGGCTCAAACTGGAGATGACTAGGCCAAAACACTCTAAGAGCCCTTTAAACCCTTCGTTAGCCCTCAGAACCATGTAGAACTAGGCTAACACACATACACTTGGTTGACTGCTAAAGTGGGGACATTACATTAAAGTTAACATTAATAATAATTAATTATTAAGTGCATGTTATTGATAAATTAAGTGGATTTTATTTAAAAAGGGACTTTTAAAAATACATATTTTAAAGCGTGCATCAAAAAGAAGAAAATACAAGTAGATGTTATATTTCAATTGCAACAAAAGCAAGTATTTAAAAATAAGTTATGATTTATGTTATGTGAGGTGTGAGTTTTAAGCTACTAGGCCAATCTTCAATTGAGAATTATAAAAGGCTTCTTTGGTGAAAATGAATTCATTCATGATTTGTGCATTTTCTTTTGTTTGTGTGGAGAAGAAATTGAAACAAGCGTTTCAAATTGAACTTGAGGAATTGTGAATTCTAACTAGTGTTTTTGCACTTTGCACTGGTGAAACTATCTAAGCGGATAGTTTAAATGAAAACCATCATTGTGCTTCAGTTGTGATTAGATTTTGATAAGTATTTCAACATAGGCTTTCAGATTTGATTGCAAGGGCAGGAAGCTTTATTTGGTGCAAATTGCAACTCATGTATTGTTTAGCATTGGAATTTGGAGAGCGGCCACATGTTATATAGGTGAAGTGACAATCTTCTACAAGCTACGAGATATATATATATATATATATATATATATATATATATATATATATATATATATATATATATATATTGGAGAGTTTTTGGCATAACATGTGGGCTACATTTCATTTTGAGGTTCGCTCTAATTTTGTGATAAGATTTCAAAGTATCACAAATGGTATTTGTATGCATTATGATGACTTTGATTTAATAAAGTTTTGCATGCCAACTGTTTTCTTAAATGCCTAGTGGCTGTACGTGTTCATTGGAATGCATGGAAATTGTTTGTCTTAGTCGAGTAGCTATAATAGTTAATTTCAGTCACATATATGTTTGTCATAGGTCTGAAACAACTATTTTTTATAATAATCTTGCATTGTCAGAAGCATTGAATAAGTTTATTTGCAGGCAAAGAAGACAATCAGAAAATTCATAACAATGGTTTCAAACATTGTATGTTAAATGATTGATAATATTCCTTGAGTTACATAGCAACGGATTGTGAATAGACTTACAAGGGATATTTATTGGTGAAGTTAGAACCTACAAGGGTTCTTTCACAATGGAAGAAGAAATACAAAAACGCATGTGTGCAGTGTCATTATTAATGTGAGAGAAGGTAACGCAAAAATATAATGGAGGAGGTGATTTGTATCGCTAAAGATAGAGGAAACGAATCTGGAACAAGAGATGCTGAGGAGTTACAACTCTCCAATCCAACAGAGCTACAGCAGGAAGGACTCGACTCAGTCTTGGAACAAAGTTTCAGACTTAAAAAATAAATAAAACAATCATAGCTTGAGCTGGGCACATCTTTATAAGCATTGATTATTATATGGAAAATAAAGTTCTGCTACCTTGCTGTGTATGAAAACTCTGTGCGGAGATTAGTAACATTCAAATATTGTTTTACTCATGAGTGTTGTTTCACAAGAGTATACACCCGAACGAAGTTGCTATGACATTACAAACCCTTTACACGTGGATTAATACTTCAGCACCATACAATATAATAAAAACATTGAAGCTGAAAGATCGCAGGAAGGGAAGACTAACAGTCTGCTGCTAGACATTGGTGAATATAGTTCTATTTTCAACAAAGATTCTTTTTTTGTGTTGCCAAGCGTTAGTGGTGGATACATGGAGATAATATTCAGATTTCTAACTGCTTTGAATCAGTCAACGTGAATTGACTTGACTATTATTTGTTATACACGATACACACAATAAATTACTGAAATCTGATCATGGGTGGATTTGACTATGTGCTTGATAGATGGTTGTTTACTGTAGCGGTAAATAGATTAATGCATACCGACAATGAAACAAGAACATGTAACAGCAGTACTCCTTTTATTATTCGCATATGCCAAAGACATTACATTATGCTTATGATGATGATTACAATGATCTCGGAGGGTGTATATATACTTTCCGAAGAACCTTCCCAAAGGGCCGTCGACTACATAACAAGAACCTTCCCGAAGGGGCTGTTGACTACATAGTATTTATTGACGGCATCAACCCATCGGCTACATAATATTTACCGACATCATCCCCCCAAAAAGAAAAGTCGTCTCCAGATGACAACACAACAAAACTCAAAAACAACTAATTACATTAATTCATAGATAGAAAACAACATAAACATCATGAACTAGAAGGTTTTGTCTCTGACTGAGTAGATTGGCTACGTCGTAGCTGATACACTTGTTCCGTCCGTACTTTTAAATCAGTTCTGATCTGTGAGTTCTCCTCCACTACCTCCTTCAACATCAATGTGACCTCATGGCATTCAGATTCTTTCTGATCATGTGCTTTCTTTACTGTTTCCTTTTCGTGTAGCGCTGCTACAAGTTGCTGATCTACTTCTTGCTTCCTTTGTGCAAATTCCTCAAGTTCTGCTAACAGTGCTATTCTCGTTGTTTCCCATGCAATCTGTTGGGTGGCAAGTCGGTCGGCCATCTCCTTCCGAGCCTTCTTTGCGGCCCCCCAAGCTTCTTGCCCATCCTCTGCACGTTGTCTCTTTGCGAGCACCAACTCTGCTAGGCACTTTCTCCTCTCGGTATTGTTGTTTTGCCCTCTTCTATTGTTTCTATACCCACTCGAAGTGGCACCATCACTGCTGGTGTTTCCTCTCCCTCCTGATGCAAAAGTCTCCTATGTTAGGAGCACTTGTTGAGGTCCTCGTTTTCATAATGAAGGGGCATTCTTTTTATGGAATATCCCATAATTTGGCAGATCTCACAGAATTGGTTCTTCGGACAGGATCCCTTCGTGTGACCTCCTATCTTGCATTTGGTGCACCATAGCTCGTTTCCCTTCATCTCTTTTTGCATATTTTTAAATTTCTTCATCATTCGAAGCATATCCTTTTGGAGAGGTCGGATCTTCTTGTTGCCCTTTTCGTCATCACTGTTGTCTTCTTCTGAAGGTGTGTCATCTGAGTTGGATGAGCTACTTTTCTTCTTCCTTTTTGTTTTCTGCTCAGTTTCTAAGTTCATCACCCAATTGTATGCTTCGTTGTATGATGATGGCAACACGATCTTCATTTTCTTCCTTAACTTCGAGCGTAGTCCTTCAATGAAGCATCTCTTTTGCAACCCATCTGTCAGCTTACTTTCCATTTTATTTATTAATTCTTTTAGTTTCCTAGCATATACACGGATTGTTTCATTTTTCCCTTGCTTTGTGTAGTATATTTTTGCTATGATCTCATTGTTGTCGCGCAACAATTGAAATTCGGTGATAAACTCCTTTTGAATTCCTGCCAAGTTAGTTAATTTTTGGGGATCCACATCGGCAAACCAATCAATTACTACACCTCTTAGGGTTGCTAGAAATTGTCGCACCCATTCATTTATGTCAATTGCACCATTCGCCGTCCAAATTGTTTCACGTCTTACAGTGTCTGATTGGATCGGCTGTTCCATCACCATCAAACTTTGGCAACTTCTCCTTTGGTCTTGCCATTGTTACTTGTTTTTGTGTATGGGTGTTGTTTAGTACTGCTCCACCAGTGCCGTTCGACACTGCAACATCGATGCTGTTTTGTACTCCGACATCGACGCTCTGTATTCCGACTTGGACGCTTTGCACTCCAACACTAGCGCTATTCCGGACAGTTGCATTCTTTGGTGAAGAAGGGTCGTCGTTAAGCAAAGTTGTCCATTTCGGAAGTGTATCGCAGATGAAGAGTTCGCTCCACGCTCGTGCTCCCTTGGCACTCCGAGCCGTGCGAGTTAATTCCCTTTCGTCTGGATTCTCTTCCCTCGGTGTATACAGGTTTAAAAATTCTTCCCTTGCTTCTTCCACCAAATCCAACCACTGTCGAGTCTCTTTTAACAATTCCTCGGTGCTTCGGTGTCTGTCGGCAATCTGCTGAAACCTTTGTCTGCGTTTGGCCTGTTGTGTCAAAATTAAATTCCGTTCTACTGTGTGTATTTCATCTTTTTCCTTCAGCTTATTCTTATTTTTGTTCAGCTGATTTGACATTAGTCTTCTTTCCTCTGCCTTCGATATAGGTCCATTGGGCAACGGTGCCAAATGTTTACCGTAGGGGTAAATAGATTAATGCATACCGACAGTGAAACAAGAACATGTAACAACAGTACTCCTTTTATTATTCGCATATGCCAAAGACATTACATTATGCTTATGATGATGATTACAATGATCTCGGAGGGTGTATGTATACTTTCTAAAGAACCTTCTCGAAGGGCCATCGGCTACATAACAAGAACCTTCCTGAAGGGGCCATCGGTTACGTAGTATTTACCGACGACATCAACCCGTTGGCTACACAGTATTTAGCAACGACAACGGTGGTAGACGAGATAGCTTCATTCCTATTGGAATCCACATATAGCTTCCTTAACCAACTAGAGTACGAGCTGGAACTATGTTGCCGTGGCATAACTGCATGCAATTGAACCAACGATAATGTGATTGGGTATATGTTTATATCCTCTGTATTGAACTTGAGTTCTTAATATTCATTGTTGTGTTGGTTTTGAGGAGCAATTGTAGCATTAATTAACTTCTGCCCCACAATACTATCAAACACACTTCTTATTCCTTACATATACATGGATTGATGTAAATTCTTTGTAAAGGGAACATGTTGTAGATTTAAGATTCAAAAACAATTCTGATAATACTAGTACATTGTTAACAAAAAATTGTATGATAAGATTCTTTATTTGACCGATTAATTGGAAACAAATTAGTGCAATAAAACAAGGGTACCTCTTATCTGAGATAGCATATTTTATATGGCATCAAGTGATATGTTAAAGTTGACTAATCAGATTCTTCTTATTGCTATAATGACAGGGTTGAGTAATCACAAGTAGTTGAAGTATTCAAGGAGTGAGGTAAGCTTCTTGTCTGATGGAGGTCATAAGAAATTTAGCACCACAAGAGCCCTATGAAGAAGACATCATGAAGGAGGTAGCTCAACTTATCGTTCATAGCTTTCAAAATCTGGGAGACAACAGTAGTTGTTATTTCCCTAAAAGGCTTGTTGTACTGAAGTCATTTGTAGAAATCAGATTATGCAATCTCTTGCCTGACCAGAGATTGTATGACCAAATACACACCATGTTTCAATGTTTCTTGGCACAATTGGGGAAAAGCACCATGAAGATGTTTTTGCAGCTATGGAGACTATTATGGTTATGAACATAAATGAGAGTGATACTCATTATCAGCCTTTTGTGCATATGCAGTTAGCAATTTCAAAGCAAGAACAAGATGCTTCAAAAGCGGCTAATAAGTTGGTCAACAAGATGCTCAAACAATGTGAGCTAAAAATTGAGAAGTACAAACAACAACAGGCTAAAGAAGAACTAAATGTAATTACAGGATCTCCAACAAAGAGTAAAAACCAAATGAGTAAATAGCAGGTTTTCTTTTCATGTCAGGAAGTCTGGACACTTGAATATATTTGTAACATTATTCAGGGAGAGGATATATTGCAATTAAGGGGTGATGAAGGGAAAGTTGCAGATGAAGGTAGTGTCATGACTTGTGAGAAGCAGGTTAATGATACAACTCTAAATATATCTCTTACTAGGCATCATGAAAACGCAAAGGTTAATGGTTTCTAATCAGCCAGGGGGGATAATGTGGAGGAAGAACCAATCAGCAAAGGCGAGGAGTATTCAAAAAAATTTATTGGTGATTTGCAAAGCCATATTGGCAAGGAGGAACTCCTTCAAGGATTCCATAGACGATCATAATACTATTCCATTTGTGCCACATAAAGGCTGCATGAGATCTTCTAGAGATTTAATAGAGTTTGATGCAAATATTGTTGTCACAGTTGAGATTAAAACTAGAAAATTTAATATGTGATAGCCCATCCACTCTAGATAAATTTGAACTAAAGCCCTTGTCCTTGCAAGATTTGAAGGAAAAAATGTTGGTCACAGAGGAGAGGGTTGTACAAGTTTTAACAAGGATATGAGTCTCACAAATACATTGAAGACCTTATGTGGAGAACTCAAATGGATGAGAGGCAAAAGGTAAATTTGTGTGGAATCACTAGTACTTAGTCGCACTCAATCAAAAATGCTTTTGAAAGGTTGAAATCAATTTATTTACAGTTGTTGTGGGATAAGGATCTTGCTATCAAGTTTGTGGAAGATAAGGAAAGAGATATGGAAGAACTTTGTCTACAGTTGAGCATGACTCACTACTCATTATATGAATTTGAAAATCAAACTTCTATTGCAAGCATTTGCAAGGAAGATGAAATGAAAATTAGGACTATGGAGATGATGTAAATTATTGAAGAAATTAATCCATTTGTGAGCTTGAAAGTAAGTGCAATGTTTCCACCATTCTGCATCCTAATGAGGCACGTTATGATATTGAGCAGTAATATGCCTTCACAAAGCCAAGACCAAGAAGATGAACCGAGTGCTACTGGCCCTGAAATATTGTATGACGATGAGCCCTTCATTGGTGGGGGTTATGATTTGAGTGATGATACTTATGGTGGAGTTGAAAAACTCAGAATTGTCCCTAATGTGTACTGATGGTGTCTATAGTTTATCACCAAGTCTTCATGAGATGACAGTTTTTTATTGATTAGTTGTTGATTTTATCCTTGTGCCTTATTCAGTATTTAGTGGATGCCCTTCTTGGTCTACTAGTACCTTTTCAGATTTTGTTTGACATATAGGGGTTAGGGAGTTACAGGCAAATGTGTGGGGACATCACATGTTGCGATATATTCCATATGCGATGTTTAGGTTTCCAGCATAGGGGCATAGTGACAACATTGTGATTATTTACGTTGCTAACCTAGATTATGACAACGACATTTTGGAAGTCTAACGAGTTGATTTGGGTGCACATTGGAGTTGTCTTTCGCAGCCTCATGGTTACCTACTTAGAAAGTTGGCTGATTCTGGTGGGTGGTGGATTAATGGTCACCTATTTTTACACCCAGGATCATGTTGAGAGGTTGATTTGGGAACCAAGGAGTTGATGGGATGGTCGTTTTACATTATGTGGACTTTGATAAGTTGCTTCAGTCTTTGAGACTTGACACAATTGTGTTCAGGGTAGTGTTACGGGACTCAGACTCGCCTCTGACTCGACAAGTCAAAATTGGGCTCAAACTTGGACTCGGACTTGGCCAGGACTCGGCAAGGACTCAGGAAATAAAAAAACCCATGAAATTCAAAGATTTTTAAGAATTTAAAGATTTTTTCATGCATCATTTAGTCAATTAATATCAAATACACAATAATTGAGATAAATAGAAGCTACTTAACACACAATTTTGCATAGATCACATAAGTATAAAAGCAAATTTTTGAAGGAAAAAAATTGAATAACATAATACAAAGTTAAACATAGTGTCACGGTCAAATGTCTACAATATATGAAATCCATGGAATCAAAAGTCCAAAACATGTATCAAAATATTATCTAGTGTAGAATTCTAAGGTTCATAGTAGCCTATGCTCTCTTATGAATACGCCTAGTATAAGTCATAGAAGACTCAAATATTAAGAAATATGTTTGTTACAACTTATGTGCGCATTGTAGACAACAACAGGGCTCTCAAGTATGTTTATGTATTTAGTTGTGTAATTTGCTATACCCTGGTTAACGACATTTGAAGATTTAAACATTAAATTTCCTATTGTATGATAGATATTGTTCATATTTTCAGACTGGGAGCTGACTATATTGGTTTATAACTATTTTTTAAAAATTTGTAGGAGAACATTGACTTCTGTAATGCAAGGATATAGTTGCAGATTAGTTTTGAAAAACATCATTACTTGCTTGACTAAATACTATTGTACTAGTACTATGATAATCCCACTCCAAAGATGTCAAGTCCTATACACAGGGGCAAGCTCAGAAAGGACAATTTCCTAAGAATAAGCTTGTCAAAATCAATTTCAAGCATTCATGAGTGCATAAGGCATATTGTTAGACAGTTGGCATTCTTTCTACATAATTTTCTACACACCCAAAAGACTGAAATAAGAACATTATAACATATGGTCTCCATAATTTGAGATTGATCAAGGAACTATTTAAGATTCAATCCTTAATAAATTCTTGACATACCACAACATCATTTTCAAAATTAATATACACTGAAAAAAAGACACCTTCTAGAAATCTCTATATCTATTATCTCACAATTTGTAACTTTTTTTTTAAAATTAATTTTTTTCTAGGAGAGTCCTGGGCTCGGGACTCAGCCGAGTCCAAGTCTAGAGGCCATTTGCCTTGGAAAGGCCGCCTCTATGTCAAACTCGCAGAGTCTTGGAACACTGGTTCAGAGTAATGCACTAAGTTGGTGCAACAATAATCCCTCAGGTTGACTTGGGATTCGAGAATTTTATTGATAAAAGAGTTGCATTTGGACACCTTGCTTCACAGTGTGATAGGATATGATCTCCAATTGCACTATAGAACTACTTGCAGATTTATATGGGATTTTGGTATTGATTGCTTGAGGACAAGCAATCTCAAGAAGGGAGAACTATAATGTCCCCCCTTTTGGGACATTAGAGAATTTAAGTCAAAGCATAGATTAATTTTGAGACGAATTAATTGGAGGCTTAAGGTAAATTATTTTAAGACATTTTAATGTTAAAAAGGTGTTAATAAGGCAATGAAAGGAGAACAGGGTGAAAAATTTAGGAAAGGGAAGTTGAAGAGTAATTGCTTAGGCAATAAAAGAGGAAGACTTCATTCATTTTAGCCGTGCTTGGATATTGGATTTGGTTTTGAGATTTATCTTGGACAATTTAAGGAAGCTTCAACTTCTATTTAAGGATCACAGGGACGAAAACCTCCAAATCCTTCTCAACAAGTTGGACGCAAAGCCAGGTCAACGTTGAGGTAGATTTGAGATAGAGTTCACAACTACATTTTCAGGGTCTTTTTAGCTTTCCAACTTGACCGTGACATTATATTTAAGATTGGATTTTTATCATGCTATTCTATTGCTGGCTTATAATGCAATAAAAAATTCTGGAGTATTTTAATATAAGTATTTTGCAAGGTTCTTTGCTCGTCTTTGTTGCATACAAATTATCTGCTACATTATGAAATTTGTCAGTAAGAAAATTGGGGAAAAATATTGAGTGGGATATAACCATAGATACACCGCCTTGCGAGACGGGGGGATAGAGGGGCCTTGATTTGGGGACGACGGGGGGGATGACGATGGGGGGAGCAAAGGTGTATATACTATACATATGGTAATTAAACTGCTAGTTTTGAACTGGAACTTAATATTTCATGATCAAATGACAAACAATGAACATTGAACATTAGCAAATGAAAGAGTGTCAAATTATATAATTTTAAATTTATAATATATATCAGTCTTCAGATATAGAAATGCAAATGTGAATAAAAGTGAAGAATAGAAGGCTTTTGAGCAAAGGGGGAAGGAATGGACCCCACATTCCATTATAACAAAAATAGAACCAAAAATATATTAAAATAATCCCTTCTTTTTTTTCATTTTTTAACATTTCCCACCTTCTTGTCGTGGGAGACATCTTGGTGTCCCCCCGGGTGTCCCACTGCACCCACAGGGGACATGGAGCCATCTCGCCACCTTAGAGATGTCTTGCCGTCTCTGGTGGAGGTGGCGCTTTGAGTGGCGACGTTCGAGATGCCATCCCCCCATCTCAGGTTCATCCCGTGTTACACTAGATATTACACTATTCCATTTGAATGACCTACCTTCATATCTTTAGTGATCCTATGAATGGATGCAACTCTTTGAAATGCATACAACCATTTGAATACTCATGTCATTCACTAACAAATCTGCCTTAACTTCTCATCAACTTTGTTGTGATTGAATAATGGACTTTCATAAATTCATTCTTTATAATTTTTGTCACATTCTATTCACATTTAACTATCACCTTCTGCATCATGAAAAAAAATAAATCTTATTGAATAGAAATGATCTTATGAAAAGACATCACCTTTTGTTAATAATTCCTTTTGATTAGTATAATGTGCCCTTTTGTGACATTAGAAATCCTAAAGTCCAATCCATACAATATTAATTTAGGCTTAAGGGACTTTAATGCAAATTCATAAAATGGTCAAGTTAATATTATAAAGTGGGTTAAAGGTGACAAAGAAGTATAAGACGAAAAGACACAAGGCAGTCAAAGAGTCATTGTTGAGCATTAAAAGAGGGAGTCTCATTCATTTTCAGCTATGCTTTGGTTTATGATTCAGATTTCAATTTTCTCTCTTGGAGAGCCTTTTGGAAAGTTTCAGATTCAAATATTTATTCCATTTTTACAAATACGAATCCCGCATCTATAGAAAAGCCTTTTAAAACTAGATTCAACTTCTATACAAAATTTAAGTTTACTTAAGGGCTCGAAGACTGTAGTTGGGCGCAAGAATTAAATATTTGTCGGGAGATTATATGCGGTACCTATAGTATATATTTAACAATTATTAGTGTTCAAGCATTATATCCCACTGAAGTCATTCTATGTTGCATAACATTTTGTGGCCCATTTCCCTTTAGCGGAAGAAGTTAAAGACTTCATTATTAAATACCATGATTATGGTGTGCCATGAAAATAATTTTTCGCATTATCGCGAGACCTTATGCATTCTACTAGAGCAGATACAACACATGCCTTCAATTCTATATTAGCAGGAAATGTGGGGACATCGAAAGCAATCTGTGCAAATGAAGTTTGAGGCATAGAGGACGTCAACCCTTCAAGCAAACAAACTTGGCACCATTGAGGATAGTGTCGTTTTTGAAAGATTTTGAAATTGTATTAGTGAATAGAAATCGCAAGTGTTTGCAGAGATTGTTCTTGGATGCCTTTTTCATCAGCTAGGGAATATTAGAGATAGCTTCTGTGAGATATAGTTCATGTTGTCAAAGTCACGATATTAATTTTTTTAAAGGTGATTTTTTACATAGTGGTGTTTCCAATGTTGTCATATCGCAGGTTGCCGTCAAATTGACTGAAAGTTTAATGGGTAGTGTAGGGTTACTGTCGACAAGGAGTAATTACGTTTTGAACCCGTAATAAGTCGGAAGTTGTAGGGAAGTGCATTCATAAATTCATCAAAAGAGAAAATAAGGAACTGTTGAAATATTAAATGATATTTTCTTGTGGAGTCTTGGTGATTGCCATGAACATTTCATGTTTTTTGGAGCCATCTATTGTACCCAACAATTCAAAGTTGTGCATATTGGCATCAATATTCATTGTATGATAAAGGAGCAAATGTTTTGGAGGATTATTATTATGGAATAAACTCTATTTCACTAATAAAATTATCATTAGGAGTTTTGTTCAATAAATGAAATATCATTGTTGAGCGACTATATTTTTCGTTGGGGAATGAAGCTGGTTTAATATTTGATTGGAAATAATATATAATACCAGTCAGTGGTTGAGAGGAATCATATTTCTTGCATGATATTTAATAGGCTTTAACAATAGGGATTCTAACTATTTCCTGGGTGGTGCTGAGCTATCAACTTCATTGGTTCCTAAGACCAACAATTTTCCTAGATCGTCGAGTGTGGAAGTTAAAATCAGAAATTAGAACAATCCTTTTAATATTTGTTAGTGGAACTCGAGCAACCATGCGCCTCAGGGCAAAAATCACAAGTAATGCTTTTGGAGAGTTCTAATGCCTTTGGGGAAAGGTAAAGGTTGTTGGACAAGTGTTGCTTTTGCAAGAGTTAGGAATATGCCACTTCTTTTGGAGTGTTGTTTGTAGAAATGATGGGTTTCATATGCATTTTTCGTTAGGGTGCGAGCAAACAAAATGGTGTATCGTTACATATCTTGTCGGACTGGACAAATATAGACAAGTTGCTTTTTCCCACACTTTCAAATATCAAGAGAGGAGCTACGAACGAATTTTAGTGATGAGCAATTGGAACTAGCAAGATTCACTGTGTCGATGTTACATTCTCCCTAAATTAGAAGGTTCCTATGTACCTAGTAGGTCTTATATTTAGAAAACGACAGATATGAACTTGTTTCTGGACGGCTTCTGGTATTATCAAAATTCATTGGTAGTTGAAGTTGGAGTAGTTGGTATTGTGAAAGTCTAGACACTAGTGAACCATCTAATTATTCCACTACCATTACAAAAACTATGAAGCTCCTTGAGTTTGTCATGGATTATTTCTATAAAGAGATCGTGTGCGGAGATTGCTATTTTGGAATCCGAGCTTAGTTATTATATGGTTTCAAATTCTTAGAGTTTTAATTTCAAAAGAGCTTAAAATTTGTAGAAGTGATTGTATGGAGACTAGTAGATGCGAAGAGGAAGAGTAATTATTATACACATTGATGCTGGGATAATGTGAACATTGGTACACATTGATGATTATTTCTGATTATTACCGAAGAACAATATATTTAGATTTCAAGTGAATGTGTCCATTTGGTGAAGATAGATGTTGTCTGCAATTTTCAGATTATTGTGTATGGGCTCTTTTTGTGAAGTTGGCTTGAAGAATACCGAGTGCTGTTGGTATTGTGGACCAATAAGGGAATTAATATAGTTTGTCTATTTGTAGAAGGCGACTTTGTGGGCAGAAAACCTTCTAGGTGTGGATATATGCATAAAACATATGCTCTATCTTCGTTATGTGTTCCAGGGTGTTGGGTGTTGAATTATTTGTTGGCGGATTCTAGTTGTTTGTTAAACTTATAGTATTAGGATAACTGCCTCTAGCATGGGAAAAGTATCTTTGTTGAAATTCTAGAATTGAAAGCTACTATAGGAATAATGTTCTCTATCAAAATCTCTCTATGGATGTGATGGAGCCCTCAAATTTTCAAAAAATTTAGGGCCTCCATTTGAGAAAAAAATGTTGGAGTGAAAATAAAGCAGTAAAATAGAACCACCAAATAGAACAAGATACAAAATTACCAAAAGCAGAAGCTGATAGGCAACAACTTTGCATGGCTATGGGATCTACAGCTTGTGATGGCGCTTTGATGGGCCCTTTGGAAAACCAATATGATATTCTTGATGATGATTAGACTGGCCTTATCTTGCTTTCTTGGATATGGGCATCAAGGATTCTACGGTGGGAGATGGTAATGGGAGAATAGAAAATAATGGAGCAATTGGTTGTTATTTATTTTATGAATCTAATAATGTGAAGGATTGAGCTTTGAGAAAAAACGTTTGAGTGAAAATATGGCAATAAAATAGAACCACCAAATAGAGCAAGATACACAATTACCAAAAGCAGAAGCCAATAGTTGACAACTTTGCATGGTTATGGGATCTACAGGTTGTGATGATGCTTTGATGGGCCTATGGAAAATCAATATGATATTCTTGATGACGATTAGATTGGCCTTATCTTGCTTGCCTGGATATGGCCACCAAGGATCGTATGGTGGGAGATGTAAATGGGAGAATATAAAATAATGGAGCAATGGGTGCTTATTCATTTTATGAACCTAATAATGTCAAGGATCAAGCTCCATTGCATAATGTTGAACGAATCTTTTCTTTAGATTAGAGTCGACGATTTTGTATGTTTGTTTTGGAAGCCAAGTTATTCCCAGACACTCACTGGATTTCTAAAAGACAATAGTCCATATCTTTCTACTAATCCAAAACAAGGAAAGTGTATTAAGCCTAAAGTCATTGAGATAGTAATATAGGTTTAGTGGCGGGAAACTCAAATGGGACAAGTAGTTGGTATATTAACAATAGGAAAAATAATGATTGCCACTATAAACATGGAGATAATAACATGCAGTTCAACTACCTTTGATAAAGGCTTTCCTTCATTTAGATCTTTATTGTGGAGGATCCTACACTTCTTTTTCACTGCAATAGCAGTTGGGGTTCTTGGATGGTTGGGATTTAGTAATAACACATCAATATATTTAGCACCTGGAAAATATACAAGGCAAAGAAAATTACGGTGACACTCTAACAGATGTTTCCCCTATTATGAACAAAGGAATCTCTTACATCACCAGAAGAATGGCTTCATTAGACAATACGATTTTCTTGCACTAATAAAGTTTTTGTTACTATTCGAGGAGGAAGAAAGGATTTCTATTCATAGAGGAACTTTAGTATATAATAAAATCAATTATTATGTAAAAGATAGACTCCATCCCTATAGGTCATGGCAATATCATCTAGCACCAACCGAACATACCATTGATCTACCAAATTCTCGATTGCAGTCTTATTCAAATGTGCCACTCACAATCTCATCCATTGGTGATCGTAGTGCACTAGCAGCTTCCCTTTTCAATATTGACATGCTCGAACAATCCAACGGTGGCAAAGACTGGATGGAAAATGTTGATGGTTGTGAATTATCTTGGAGAGAGTGATTCTTGTCCTGAACAATACTAGCTTGAGAAGAGGTCCAATGAGGATGGAGAGGACTCTCAAAATAAACGCATGAGAGTTGTGGTCGCACAAATCAGAGAAGCATGAAGGGACCGGAGAAATGGATGCTACCTCTGGAATAAGCTTCCATTGTGCTATGTTACATGAATGATACCTCTAATGAAAGATTGACTCTCTATGTTTCTTTTTCCTCTCGATTCCTTGCTCGCTTTTGTACCAAGTGCCAAGAGATTTGCATACAGTGACAAATTTGTCTAATGGAGAAGAGGTCCGATGAGGATGGACAAGACTCAAAATAAATGCATGAGAGTTGTGATCGCACAAATCAGAGAAGAATGAAGGAACCAGAGAAATGGATGCTACTTCTAGAATAAGCTTCCATTGAGTTGTGTTACATGAATGATACCTCCAATGAATGATTGATTCTCTATGCTTCTTTCTCCTCTCGATTCCTTGCTCGCTTCTGTACCAATTGCCAAGAGATTTGCATACGGTGACAAATGTATCTAATGGAGCAATACGAACTGAAAGCATTGAAAGAAATTAGATTAAATAAGAAAAGAGGTGTGATTTGTATAAAAAAGGCAGGATATAAATTATGACTTCTCAAGTCATAACTTTAAAATAAGGAGATATAAATAATAAGAGAAAGATAGAAACAAGATATATTCGATAAGAAGAAGCAATACATTACATCCAAATTTTTGTAAGGAGGAATAAGGAGTGTCAGACATTACTTGTAATTCAAATTCAGATATTATATTTTAATGATGAATAAAAGGGTCTTTTTGTCTACATTTATTTAAGGCATAGAGATTTAAAATACAATTTGGATTCGTCCTTTATGATCTATAAGAAGATTACTGAATTATTCCAATGAATCGTATGCATTGGATTTTTCATCGCATTCTTTGTTTAATTATTAGGGATAGGCGTGAAATATATAGGTGTTTCCTCATCTGTATCTAATTGGGCTTTCCACCAAAGAAGTTAAATTCCTTTTAGACTAACGTTGAATTGTGTATAAGAATTATCTTTTGCATTTGGAGTCTAGGGATATTTGATAATATTTTAAATAAATATTGTCTCATAAAGTTTTATGTAATAATCTTCATTGTGGTTGACTTTGTTGCCTAGATAAGAAAAGGCACTAGTTTTTTGGATCATTAAAATACAATTATTAGATTTACAAATGAAGTTAGTAATCTATATATTGCCTCCTTACAAGTATCAGCTCAGTTATCATATAAACATTAATCATATCAAAGCAATTAGATAACTTTATATCGCTCGAGTTAGAGGATTTTGCTAGCTTGAAGAACTCATTAAATCAAAATTTGCTATATAAAAGCTTTGAATCATGGGGAGAGTTGCTCACAATATATACTGTGAAGTTTCCCAGAATATTAGATTTCGCAGATTAGAATGAGAAACCAGTTCTCTCTATTTGTTTGGAAGCATACTCTGCTAGAAGCAAAAACCCAAAAAATCAACAAATCAATACATTCGTCGAAAGAGGTGGCAACTCTATTCAATAATATTTCAGTTAGTAACTCTATTAAGAGTGAAGACTTAGAAGGAAATGATTTGATAAAGAAATCATGTACTATGGAGAATATGTATTATGAACAGGAAGGGGATCAATGTTACACCATAGAGGAAGCACGCATACACCTCTTAGATGTATTTTTCAGTTAAGAAAGATATGAAGGTGAATTTGCAAAGCATTTGTTCATAAGGATGGTGAATATTTATCAAGAAATGGCTTCATACATCGTGCCTCCACACAAGAAATTCATAAGAAAATTTTGTGATTTTGGAATCTCTTCTAGACAACTGTGGCTTGATGTTTCTCTTTCAAACATTAGAAGATAATGAGGATGGAGAAGAGGAGGTTTATGATCAGATTGAACAAAGCCTTGTGCTTGATGGAAATCTCAGTGATGATGAAGAACCAAATCGCATATTTTCTTTGAATGTGTTTCTAAACTTGGAAAAACAAGAAGAAGAATCTACAGTACAATTCTTCATAAGGATGTTCAATGTTCATCAAGAAATACATGCAAGAACTTGACCAAGCCAACCGCAAGAGCCTGCTAAAAATGGGGATATCACAGATCACTCTATGCATATACTTTTCTCTAGCCCAATAAGGTATGAAACCTTCAAATGGATACAAGGTAGTCCTAGAGAAAAAGAAAAGGACACCAAGACCTAATTGACTTTCCCCAGGATACATAGGCACAACCCAAAATGGCAAGGCCCATTGAACACCATATTGTTTCTTTCTTAGACATATTGTTTGCACAAGCATGCATAGGCATCCTAAGGATGAATTAGAATCGTTTCAAAATACAATTATTCTTGCAATGTGTTGTATGATGAGATATGGGAAGTACGATCCACACAATTTCTCCAACTCCTTATTGAAATAACACAAGATAACCACTTAAAAGATCAACAAACAAATTCTTCAAAATACATCAAAGGGATGCATCTCTAGGACACTAAAATTTAAACTTTGATTTTAAGAACAATTGTAATCCATGGATGGAATTGCCAAGACTAGGTAGGGGAGTTTTTCTGCCAAAACCTGTTATTTTAAATATGTTTTTGACTTCAAGAAACGTTGGAAGAACTTAGTTTCATTCTAACAACATAAAAATATTCTCAACTCTATCCCAAAATGATCCCCAACACCTCCTTTTAGATTTTTCTTTCAAGGAATAATGTAATCTTGAAATATTATAATTATTTTTTCCCCTTACAAAGACCTTTTTGAAATAATAATAACATTTCACGTGCAAACGCCCCTTTATATAGACATCCAATATTTAAACACTTAACGCCTTTCCAACGAGCTATCAAACAAAATTGTCATTTGTATCCTTCGCCACATTAGAAACCAATAGTGACATATTAATTAATCGATAATTATTCAATAAGGCTTTGAAGTTGTGGAAATCACTGAAACTACATCCATATTGAATTCTAATCATATTGAGGTGACATTAAAGATGTAGGGTGGTGGTTGAAACCACTAAATGGCTTATTCAAAATGAATGTTTTTTTGTGAAGTTTGAAGAACACCTTAGATGTCAGAAAATCAAGTTTTGTAATACTTTGCAAGTATTCCTAGGACCCGCAAGCACTTATAGCAATAAATATTAGAATATTACAATCTTTCTTTAAAGGTCATCTTAGTTAGTCCTTGGTTTATAATGTAGTTTCTATTTTCATCTTTAGTTCATGATTGTTTGTTTTAGAAACATTGTCCCTCTAAATGTATATAAAGAGATTTCATCTCCTTTGTTTAATAAATCAGTTTTACTGTAACATGTTATTGGAGCGGGTCGATAGCATTTCATAAAATTTGGTGAATTTTTATGAAAAATTCAAGCCTCTTCCAGTCTGGAATTTTTTTCAAAAATTTGTTTTTTGATATATTAAAATATAAACAATTAGAGGTACGTTAAGAAAATTTTGTCGTTCGTCTTTGAAGATTTTTGCACAAAATCGCAAAGCTTGGTCAAGGGTTTTGATTTGCAATTTCCTAGTTTGAGCAAAAGTCTATGTTTGGTGGGTTGCATGGGTTGCATGTACTTTTTTGTTTTTTGTATGTTGCTTGCTATCATTTTTACTACATGAAGTCTTGTGTTTTGTTACATGAAGGTTTCTCTAATGGGTTTTCATACCTTTTTCCTTAAAACTTTTATGTACTTTCATATTATTTTTTCCCTCAATTTTTTTTATGGGTTTTCATGATTTTTTTGCTAATTTTATTTTTATGGGTTTTCATAATTTTCTCTCGTAAGTAAATAATGACTCTATAATTTTGAAGTTGTTTGGGATTCCTTTGTGGGTTTTACAATGTTTTTGAAAATTTGTAATGATCTTCGATCTTGGGTTTGACAATATTTTCCTGAAAAATCACGACTTGTAGTTTGTTTTGGGGTGTTGTGCTCTTCTACAGTTCTTTTGAAGGTTTGTTGATTTTCCCCAAATCGTGGCAATTGTTAACATGTCTTTGGCTACAATGAGGGACAACTTTGTTGTCCAACATTAGTTTAGACATTTTGTGATGATTTTTGGTTAGAAGTTTTGTAGATTCTTGGAGTGTTCGTGTTAGACTTATCTTAGTGGTAGATTCAGTGACAACTCTTGTCTTTTGTTACAAAGCATTCTGAAGAAGGTGACAACCTCTTGACGGATTTTGGCTATCCTTGGTCATGGACATTCTGCAGATCTAGGCACAGTCAGAACAACAATAGAATGTTCTAAAGAATTTATGACCACAAGACGTGAACAATCTTTTGCAGGGTAGTTAAACAATGACTATTAGAATATTTTAATGTTTCTTGAATGATCATCGTAGTTAGTCTTTAGTTTATTAGGGAGTTTCTATATTCGTGTTTAGTTCACGATTATTTCTTCCAAAACATCGTCTTTGTAGATCTATGTAAGGAGCATTCGTCTCCTCTGTTTAATACAACGTCAATTTATTGTAATAGTAAACCCTATGTAGGTTACAGATAGGTATGTAATGTTCCGTTCTCGGCTATACATTGCTTAGTACCCAAACCTAGAAGTAAGTTTTAGAAACCTTGAAATCAGTCATACGATGATGTTTAGGTTGATCATACAGTGGGATCAGGAAGACAATATAAGTTGGTTGTACGACTTGAGAAGGATGTCCGTACGATATGAGATGTGTTAGTCATTCGATGATGTGTTGACCGTATTGTGGGATCAGGGAGATTGTATGACTATAAGGTGAGGAGAGAACAAGTTTGTCGTAGAGCCTGAGAGGGATGTCGGTACAGTAGCCAAGAATGATATGTTGGGTGGAGATGTTGCTTGAGAGTGGTTAGATTGGATTGTCGTGTAGGAAGACCGTATGGTAGATGTTATACAACTACTTAGGGTGTCAATTTACCAACTTCGCTAATGACAAATGAAAATCTTGTAAATTGCTAGAACAAGAGGGATGTTGATAGAATTGATGAGGTTTTACTGAAAAATATTTATAATTGCAAATAAAGATGGTGCATAGATTTGCTAGATCTGAACAAATACTACAAAGACGAAATAGGGTGAGGGTTGAATACCACCGAAACCAGAATGACCAAGTAGGGAAGATCTTTCACTTTTGAAATGGTGAACAATAGAGAATCCCAACTGGAATTTGGAGTATAAAGAAAACATAATCCAAATCGTATACCAACTACTACCTAAATGTCGTTCTTTGTTTGTCTTGTGCAAGTCTTGGCATGGGTGGTAGGAAAGCATTGACAGAGGCTTAACCACCCAACCATAGACCTATATCCCATCTCACTCTCATCTGAGAATGGACCTACCCTGCACAGGAACACCATCATGTCTGGCCACCTAAGCATCCTGGTGTTAAGAGTGTCAACCGTTCAGCTGACTAGACCCTAGACATCCTCCTAACAGTCTATCTATCCTGCTGGTGGCTATTCTGACCTCTAGTGATCACAACAGCATCAATTGTCACTAAACCTGCCTTGGCCAGGGTTTTACGTGGACACTATGTGCCTGATCACCCATCGCTCAACTTGACAAATCCGACACACCTTATTGAACCACCATGAGCTGACTAGGTTATGTTTTTTTGGACTTAGCTTTACTTTCCGCTTTGTATTATTATTGACATGATTCTCAAATCTTGCAAGACATTTCTACAGAAACGTTGTCATCATGATTTGCATCTTCCGTCTCAGCCCTATTCTGCTATCCTTGATGACCATTGATGTTCCATTCTCAATCATGGTGATCACAGATATCTATTTTTAGAATCAAGCATTTCCGATTTCTTCAAGGGTTAAATAAGATTATGTAAAAACCCTTGCTGGTTAAAGCTAAATCAAGCGTTAATTCCTTTTACATTGAATGGTTTGATATTACATCAAACACCTTCCAAGCAATCTCTGATTCCACTGTAAAAACTCTACGTATGCTCTGATATGAACAATGTTTCTATGTCTTTGTTTTTTATTAAATTTTCAGAAGATATAATGAGTACAAAGTAAATACTAACAACACTGCTCCAGCATTACTTATAATTTTAAATGGAAAAGGAAATAAATTTGACATGAATCGAATTCCAATTTCTATTTAATATTGGAACCTGATTTCTGCCATAGCGTAATCCTTGGTGCTGCTTGCTAAAAGGAGAATCCAGAATTTAAGCTATAGGCAGCTACAACACTCCCAATCCCACCTTCAACGCAAGCCAAGACTCAACCGCACCAAACTGCTATGATTGGTATTGCTCTGAATGTCGGTCACACACAATATGTTCAGTAATGTCCAGCTGGAAAGAGAACACAGCTCCCATGTGAATGCCCTAGCGGTCTTTGATACCAATTCGAGCTGAGGGAATTAACGTACAGGTCTGCAACTGATCACTTACTCCCAAACGCTGATTACAGACAATTGAAGAACAATGCCAGGCCTCTCAATTAAATCGCAGATCTCTCCCACCAATCGCAGGTGTAGAATCAGAGTGTAGGGTCTGAATTTGTAATCCATCTATTTCAAACGCTGCTCCCAGCTAGTCGTCACAACCTCAGATTAATGGCACTCCCTTTCTGATATGGATTCTTGGGCTTTAGAGAGCCCAACCACTATCTAGAGGAAATTGAAATTCCCAATTCACTTCTTGACTTTGATCGCCATAATCTGATGTGTAAATGCAATCAATTCATTAAGTAATTCAGTCTCCTTAGCCACAATAGCCACAGTAGGAGATATTGACAATTGTTCACCACAACACAATTGCCTATGCCAAACACAGAAATTCTCAAAAGTAAAAATCATATCTCCTAGACACATAAAATGACAGTTAGGAGATTTGACTAGTAAAGCCACTATACCTCAGTAGAGACTTCAAACATTAGAAACTCAGAGACCCTTATACTTAAGCGAGGGCTCACAATTCAGACTACAGGAAAAAGCCACAAAGGCAACAAAAGCAATTATATTTTCAAGCGTGCTTTTTCCCGATGAAAAGAGCTCTCATTTAAAAGATTTTTGTTGGCAAAAATTTCCATAAAATTCCACTTTAGAAAACGTGTTTCCCAAAAGAACTCAACACTAGAAACTTTCCAACTTGCTTTCTAGAAATATCTCTTTTAAGTCATTATTTATAATAATATAAACATTATTATAATAATGCAACTCAATGAATAAATAAATAAGGGCTCCTGTAGTTATTAACCTGATCAACTATAGGTGACAACCAATTGCTAAGCCATCACTGCACTGCTAAAAATAGCAACTGCCTATAATAGACTTACTAAAAATAGTAAGTAATCAACTGAGACCCCCAAAACACCCCATCAGCTCACAAGGGCCGCTATGATGAGCTAACTCAATCAACTTCATAGACGGGCCAAAAACAAGGACATTACAGATTATCATGCCCTACCCTATTTTTAGAACACAATTTTTAATGCTAGATGATATGCTGCCAAGAGGTAAGCTTTCTTGTCTCAGAGACATATAGCCATTAATGTCCTTGTACTTGTGGCTTCCCTCGACTAACTTGTTCCTAAAGATGTATTAAATACGTCATGAATTGATAAAAAAGGTTTTGGCTAACACATGGGCCATTCAGATTTAATATTAGAAGTTGATTATGCAATTGCATATCATGCTTGATCGAATCTTGTAGAAGAAATAGTTATGGATAATTCTAAAATATATGTTGGCTCGATAACTTCCAATAAGGAAAGCATGTTATCAAATAATAATGATACTAGCGAATTGGGATGCCACCTGATGATTATGAGTTGTAGGAATAAGATACAAATGCCCCAACTACAATCTGTTGTAGTGACTGCGTGATAGTACAATACAAATAATTCTCTGTAAATCCTTAGATGATATTCAATCACAAAGGTTATATCAAACTAATAAGGAAATTACTTTCAAACTTGTGTGCAGTAAATTCAACACTATGTATTGAAAAGCAACCTCTGAATGGTTGTGATTAGATGCTATATAGACCGAGGCTCTGTTACTTGAAGATATGAGTTGAAGAAGAGTTATGTGCATGGAAAGAAGGCACAAGGTGGCAGACAGGGGTTACAATCTTGAAAATACAATGCCAGCGCCAAAAATAATGAGTATAGTCGATGGGTTTGAAATAATATTTCAATGACGTAAAAGGAATAATGCATTATATTACTTCCCATGTTTCACTATATGGTATCTATTCTACTTACATATATATGTATATGTTGCACACACATATACATATATGCACATGTTATTCTAAATATATGTAGTTTATGCATATGTTGCATTTTTAAATATACATATACTTATGTCTACGTCGTATTTGGATATATGCATACGTACGTATACATGTTTGTAGCATGTACAGATTTATGTAGATACCATGGTACCATTATATTAAAACATGTCTCACATTACAAGAAGGATTTGAGATCGACTCACTTCTCAATGGTAACATTTATTTTTAATTCACTTTATTGCATAAATAAAAGTGTATATCTTAGTATGCTTGATTACCTAGTTAGCTCATGGTAGTCTCTTGATGGGTGTCTGGCTTGTCCTAGCTTGCTTTCCCTGACCATGGTGGTTTAGATTCATACCTGTCAACCTTTGTGGCAAGATGATGCTCTCGTAGTCAATTCCCTCTCTACCAATGCTTCCCTCTGTCTTCGTGCTACCTACAAGAAGAATTAGCAAGGTAAAAGCATACTTTCGAATTACTCAACTGAAACTAGTCATCATAACTAATGACCAAATTAACTGTAATAGCAGGTATTCTAACTAGCATCTTCCTTTTCACATGAAACATAATGATAAACAAATATTTCTATTCATATGAACTTCAAAAACGAGTAATTGATTTAACTAATTACTTGAAATATCAATGATTGAATGAGTTTTTCAATATCAACCAAAATAGGGTATGTAACAATTAGGTCAGTGTGTTCATGTATTACATAGGTTGACCTCTATGAATATTGATATGTAGCACAAGCTAGGGCTAAAAATGCATGCATTAATAATTGGCTTGGCAAGGACTTAGTATTAGAAATTAATTTTTGTTATATTCTTGGCCTTTTTTATTCTATAGCTTTGATATGTAAATTTGTTCATTAGGCTGTTGCAAGTGAAGGCGGCACAGATAATTCTAAACGAAGGGGGGATGCTTTTGCTCGTGCATTTCGGGCTCACTTGGCAAGGTGTGTATTCCTTATATTTGGTGGCATTCAAAGTTCAGTATGAGAAATATGTCATAGAAGTAAGCTATGGATCTTCAAGCGATCATGCTAAATAAAGGTAGCGAAATGTGTCTCCTGATAGGATATTATCAAGTCTTAGATGTTCTCGGCACTAGCTTTAGGTAGCTCTAGTACCACCAAATCTACTTGCTAAGGTGAACGTGTTAGTGGCCTTTCTAGAATTCTTCTTTTTCTAAACCATTAAAATCAATCAAATATACATTTACATTCTATGTGTGCTGTTCCCACCATATTTGAATTTGCAATAGCTAATTTTCTTTTGCCCTTTCTAGAATTCGGTATTTTCAGATAAACTATTAAAATTAATCAGAAATCTATTAAAATATTATGTAGACTGTCCCCACCTTGATTTTTTTATAATCTATAATTTGTTTGTTACGTAAACAACTAGAGTCAAATAATTGTAAACCAAACTTTATGGCAATCTGCAGGTTAATGGAAGAACCTGCAGCATATGGAAAATTGGGCCTTGCCAATCTCTTGGAGCTAAGGGAGGAATGTTTGAGAGAATTTCACTTCTCAGATGCATACAGAGCAATTAAACAGAGGTTTATTTTCTTTTCTCGCTTTACGAAATGTTGATTAAAATCACTACGGATCCTTAGCAGAAGCATATCTCTTACAATTGTGTATTCATTCATATGTGCAATTAACAGTTTGCTTATAATATGTTGAGGTGTTGCATATGATATATTATATTATTTTCTTCATATGGAGGGAATAGTGGTATTTTAATGCAGTGACATGTGCTCTAACCAAGCAAGAGTGATTACCTGTTTCCATTGAAGATGACCACTGGTAATCCAATGGAATGATTCGACTTTTTAAATCTGCAACCAAATGCCTGGACACTAGATTATTTGTTTCAAATTTATATTTTTTTAAATATTATAAGAGGTCACCAGTGTATGGTACAGTATATGAGTCAATTTTATTGTAATTCTGGTATATCTCAGGTTCAGCAGTTTCAGGGAAAAGGTAACAAAATCCTTATGTAAATTCACAATCTGTTAATTGATGCAATTTCTTGAAGTTTATAGTAAATATAGAGTGCACAATTTTACACTGCCAATTTCACAAGGAAACAATCGACTTTATATTCCAAATGCTAGAGGGCAGTCTGAGACAGATGAGAAAAAACTATAAACACAAACTTGATATAAGAACACATTATTAGATTTTAGTCACCGACTATTACCTCATCTTCAATAATTTTGATGATTTTTGTGAGCCTTCAAATTTCTGACCAGCATAAAAATATCATTGACTGACGATAAGTTTGCAGACTTGGACCGGCATAAAAATATTTAAACGATTACTGGTCTTGAAAGCATTTAAAGTTCCAACCAGTATTAATAGATATCATTGACTGACGATAAGTGTGTCTGTCATCATGTTTTTCTCATCTTTTACCTACAGTATCGTTGAGGAACCTGTTGGAAAAGGTGTCCCAGCCTTGCTTCTAATGTTATTATAAAAGGTGCAATTTTCTAACATAAAAGTTTACAACAAAAAAACTAAATTTTTAAGGCTAAAGGGTAAGGTTATGTGGCACTTCCTATGGGGGTGCCAGTTGCTTAGATGTTTAAAAAAGCTCAATCAACTCACTAGATCAAAAGCTATGGCTTTTTGGGAGTTTGCACAGGAAAAGTAAAAGGTTTTGGGATGTTGAAATAACATTGTAAAGGGGGGTTGCCCCTTTTGGGAAAACTATGATGTGTGTTAATGACATATTGTAAGATACTTTTAATTAGGTGATAATTTGGGCACCACTTTTGGGTGATTTTAGCTGCAGGCTTCTAGTTATTATTTGTTGATCTTTGTTTTATTTAAACCACTGAACTATTATAAAATGATGCAGTATTCATCAAACTTGAATCTACCAGCAATACTAAAAATAGTAACCTTGCCATTTGGCCCTGTTGGTGCTTGAAATTGACTTACTAATAATAGTAAGTATTGGAAAACTGACTGAAAATCACTCTAGACTAGGGCAGTACACTCATAATAACAGTGGGAGCTCAACTAATCATTAAATACTGTAATTGCTTGACAAACCTCCTCCAGGTTCCATAAATGCAACTCAGTTGTCTATATGAACCAACTGAATAGGCTAAAGGTAGTCAGGGAGGGAACACTACAATCTAGTAAACACCTTGAAGACATGTGAGACATCAAGTAAATCTTTTATTATATTACAAATTTTAATTTACTTATTCACTAGTGCAATTGACAATTGTTCTTTGTTGTATTGATGTGTTAATAATTTGTTACTTGTTATTTGTAAGGTCCTAGATTAAACAGTGTGCAATCCTAATTCGAATTCATTCCTTTGAGCTTTTTGTTCTAAGATCTCTTCTCCCAATTATCACTGTTATGTTTTGAATGTTTAGTGAAATCTGAAGCTAGTAGCTTACCTAAAAATTGTACAAGAGATTATAAATATACTAGATATAAAAGTGACTTGAAAAATATGAATTTAAACAAATTCTATAAAGTATTGAAACATTGTTGACACAATTACTTTAAACATACGGTTGGTACCACTCTTTAGACACCCAAGGCACCCTACTTCAAGTATATGCTCCATGAATATTGATGTTGATAGAGTCCTAAAAAATGAAATGGAAATCATATTTCATTGCTTCTATATTTGTCATTGCTAGATATAAGTTATATAACAATTTGTGCATTAAAGATTTTCTCACTGTCTGGTGGATTTCTTTTCTTGTTATTGTGGTTTAACAGGGAAAATGAGGCATCATTAGCTGTTTTACAAGATCTTTTGATGGAACTTGATAGTATGGATGAGGTATTCATGTTTGGTACATTCTTATTATATGAACAAAATCCATTCTATAGTTCAATGCTGATTACTAATCGAAGATAGTCTTGTTATCCCTTACTCATGGGATGATTAATTAAAAAGTAACCACTGTTGTACACTAATCAGATTTCATAGTATGACAAATTAGAAAGTGTTTAAATAGTATAAGTCTGTAAAAGAAAAATTGTAGACTTCCTATGCTTTAATTCAGACAAACATTTTAGAAATTTTTTGTGTCTAAAAGGATCATATTATCATATACTTATATTATAGAATTTAGGTAGCAATTTTTTATTTTTTAACTCTTGGGGTAACTCTTTGAGAAGGTACACATTTTTTTATTGAGATGCAATTTTTCTAGATATGTCTGATATGTATTGAGTCTCTTTCGTATTTTTATGGGTTCTAAGTCGGTACAAAGCCATAAAATGAACAAATTTTCTAGATTTAACAATGATCACTTGCTTACCTGAAGTAGGAAAGGCATTGAGAGTTCCAATGAGCATATTTTGAGAGTCCCAATGAGCATATTTCCTAGATTTAGAGCAATGACTGGTAGATGCCTGTGAATCTTTTATTTCAACTTGTCCATTTTAGGACAATACATAATGGGACATATAAGGTAAAATCTTACTTCAAAATTAAATAGCAATGCTTCTTTGTAATTACCAGTTTTAATCCATAGGATTGAGTGAATGTTCTTTAAGCAATTAGATGGGAAGTGAGTGTCTTCTCAGAAAAATAATAGAGCTGAACAAGACAGTCATGTCAGGTTTTTGTATAAATAGATGAATTTGAAGTTAGGGGTCAAAACCTCTAGTATTCCCAGGTAATAGTCTTCAGTTTTAGCTTTCTACCTATGCAAGATTAAGGCAGCAGACTAGCTAGTTAATGTGTGGTTGAGGGATAGGGTGATTATTCAGCTGCAACTATTGAAGTAATAACCTCATATAACCGTTTAGGGCAAGAAACATTGACTATAAGGAAGCATTAATGGGTAAAGAGAAAGACACGATCGAAAATAAAAAATGGAAACTTAGTTTGGTGATGTTGTTGCTATTGTTTTAGTACTTTAGATGGAATATCAGACATATCATCTTTTTTCTCTTAAGAACAATAACTTTTAGGAAAGATTTACTTGCATAGGGTGACTTTAGGGTTGTGTAAAGTGTGAAGGATCAATAGGCATTCAATTTAGCATGTTACAAAGTGTCTAGGAACATCAAAGGAGTTAATTTGCATGCTGGGTGACCTGTGAATTTTAATAGACTAGTCATTTCCATTTGAATGTTTGTGTTTATATGGAGATAATGAAAACAAAGGAAATACTGTAACATGGGGATGCATCCTGGCCCCCAAACCCCCAATTTCCTGAGACGGGGAGACAGAGTGCTGGCCCACTGCCAGTCAAGTGCAGCGTATTGTCCCCATTTCTAGCTTAGCATTTCTTGGAGCTCAATTAGCCTATTTTTCCATCCTGGTAGGCTAAATAACAATTTAGAAGGGATGCTTGGCATTCACGGGTTATGTTGTCGTGACTTGGTGTGAAATTAATTAATTTGATGATCCTTGGAAGTTGTCAATATTATAAAGTTTATTTTATGTCTTGGCAACTTTATTATATAGTTATATTAAGTATAATGTCCCCATTTTGCTAGCATTGGAGTTTCAGGGATTAGCCTATTATTTTGATCTTTGTAGGCTAATTATTGTGGATAGAGGGTCTTCTAAGGTAGTGGCTTGGCTTGGGAGGGTCTTATTTTTTCCACAATTCAGTAAGCTATAGGTTGGTCTAGTTTGGCACAGATTGGACTTCGTTTGGGCTTAGTTTTGGGTACTTACTATTCGTGGTAAGTTGGGTGATGATTGAGATGGACCCTTTCTATTTTTGGAAAGTGCATTTGGTCACATGGAAAAATAATAGGTATAACTCCTATTTCAAACGACATATTTAAATGATGAGTATTTTGAGAGTTATCATATTTTTAGTGGCGCCAAATCATTATTAATTTATTAAATGGCTTATTATAAAGTTATAATTTAACTTTATAATTTCACTTAAGTTGAGAGTTGAGTTATCATTAGAAAGAGCCATTTATTAATTAGTTAAGCCAAGTCAGGTGAAAGAATCCAATGGAAGCTTCTAATTAATGTTGTGTGGTGAAACTTCTTGAGTGAAGTTACATTTTGGCAACAAAAGGGAATCTGGAGGTTATAAATACAAGCCCATTTGTTGAGAAAAGCATGGTTAGATATTTTATTTTCTTTTGATGCCTTTGTGGCTTTTTTTGAGTTCTGATTTTTGTGCCCTTGTTGAAGTATAAGGGTCTGAATTCTGAGTTGTTCCATTGAATCTATAGCTGAAGTATAGTAGATTCAAATCTGAGATTTTGTTTTGAGTTGGCATTGACAATTGTGTTGAGGTATACAATTGGCCATTTCTCCTACTGTTTTAAAGTAGCTAAGGAGAGTTTTGTGTTGAAGAA
The DNA here is from genome assembly GCA_028749045.1 of Cupressus sempervirens. NCBI lineage: Eukaryota > Viridiplantae > Streptophyta > Pinopsida > Cupressales > Cupressaceae > Cupressus > Cupressus sempervirens. The sequence continues at coordinate 523,153,550 of CM053783.1, read as the reverse complement.
TTTCACTGGCATTGGGAAAAATTATTAAATTTGTACTTGCATTTTTTGTTCGAAGGGATTGGCTGATTATTGAATTCTACAAGCAGCGTTTGTTTAGATGAGTTTCAGATTTGCAAAATTGGGAGGCTGCGATTCATTTGGCTATGCTAAGATTAGAATTTGAAGAGATTGGCATCCATCCTGACAATACATTCCAAGTTGTGTTTGATGAGGAAGCTGGTTAGTTATTGTATATTTCATTTCAAGATTTATTGTGTACCTGCAACACTATTGTGTCATGTCCAATAAATGAAATTGTGCTAAGGCATTTAATAAAGTGGGGAGTTGCTCATTAATTGTTTGCCAATATTCTGATATCAATTCTAGTCAATTTTTGAATGTATCAAACTATTGAAAGAGTGGAGAATCAATTCTCATATTGGTATTATATATAGTTATGTGCATCTATCCATTTGTAGTTCATTTGCTTGAGTTTCGAGTTCACTTGCCAAGTGTTTGATGAATTGTCAAACATTTGAATAATTGATGTATTTTGAAGTTATAACCAGCAAGGGTTATTACATTAAGGGTGATGTTTTTATTTTATTTAAGTGCTTCCAATTATTTTACTGCTTGAGCGCCTATTTGTAACGATTCTTTCTTGTAACACAAAACTGTATGCACATTCAAAATTATAGTCGCGAGTTTGCCTCAGGTGTATATGTAAATTTATGAGAGCTCAACTCATCTGCAACAAAGTCTGATAAAAACTTTGACAGTGAGTATCAAGTTTGCAATAAATTTCACCTCTATTATTTGCTGAAATCAATTCACATCTTTATCAAGTTTTGAACTCGTAGTTCCTCGTGAATTTATAAAAAACTCAATGGTTGATGCATGCACATGAATAACATTTACAATCAACACAAATAAAAATAATCATTTGTTGAAGCAAAATTTCAAAATCTTCTGGAACTAGACAAGTTCATTTCACCATAGAAGATGCTATGTGGGAAGGAGAAGTCTTTAATCATCTAAATCTGAAATTGCTTGAGGGTAAGCAATCTTGGCAAGGGCAGACTTTAATGCCTCCACCTGGGCAATCACGTAAACTCATCACCAAACTATAGAAAATTGTCTTCTTCAGACATAGCAATTTTCTGAATGAAAGAAAAACAGCAATTCCATTGTAAAAGATAGTGATCTACACTGAAGGGCAGCGATTATGAAATACAGAACCAAAAAGTAAAGCAGTGATCATCAAGGAAAAATTAGACAATGATGGCAGTGATCAGAAACAGTAATTAAAAGTAATTTGAGTTAATTTAGTGATCTCGAATGTTAAGATATGATTAAAACAGTAATTATATTAAACATGAGATGCATGGAAGAGACATTATTGAAGTATTCTTGGGGAACCGACTAAAGGCCACAACCCTCTAGCAAGTCAAGAAGATATTTAAGATGAAGGAATGATCATTCTAGGAGCTATCCAACCATTCAGGCAGAAAGGCATCGAAGAACAGCAACAGAGAGATTCAGATATATTATTATGTACAACGATCTACATAGAAGCAGATCCAGATTTAATATATCAATCAATTGAAAGCATTAACAGCTATCTTTTATTTAGTAATAATGACGAATATCTTTTACATATTTTGAATGTAAATTATGTTTGGCCTATACAGTATAAGCTAGAAATTATGATAAACTGTCTTATATATATGGAATGTGAAATGCATACTTGTGAACATAAATCTGTTTTGTAATATGCTAATATCACAAGCATTCATCTAGAGAAGGTGAGGAGGCATAACAAAGGGGAGAAACGACATGCTCACCATCTAAGTAGACGAAACCTAGTGGATCTCCATTGTGGTTGCCGCTAGGACAAGAGGGTGAATGTCCTCTCTTGGGCTTAGATAGGTAGATTACAAGGCATCATTGGGAAGCATAAGGGAAACAATATAATCTCACCACCCTGAGTGGATGGGCAATGTGTTCTACACTAGGGCCAACAGGGTGAATGTCTGTTGTTGGGCTTAGATAGTCAGATTACAAAAATCTTGATTTGAATCCTGCAACCATGATAGATACACTTGTACTAGATGGGAATATATAATTATCTTAGTACTTAAATTGATAAAATAGAATATAACTATATTACTACCTAGTATTAAAAAATATTAGGGTTTGGGGAAGCACGATAGGTCTGACTAAAGGGAGTATGCGTATAGTGAAAGCAGATACAAACACCAAGTAGATCACGCAGAGTGGACGTCCAATTACTTGCCACTGGGCCAAGAGTGTGCATGTCTACTTTTGGGCTTAGTTTGGGGATGGCTTTGGGAAAACCTTTATTGCTTCCCCAAACCCTAATGTATTTGAATACTAGGTAGTAATATAGTTACAACATTTTATTGATTTATGATAATTATATGTTCTCATCTAACCTTAGTGAATGTACATATCAGTGTAACGGGACTCGCCGAGTCAGCCTTGGACTCGGCGAGTCAGAGACAGAGTCCACCTTTCCGAGGCAGACTGCCTCTTGACTCGGACTCTGCCGAGTCCTGCCTGACTCGGTGAGTCCCGATGCCAAGACTCTCGCCGGCGGGTAACAAGTAAAAAGGCAAAAAAAACATAAAATGCTTTGTTTAATTGGATTTTTTTGGTTTGTATAACATGTTATTGACCTAAAAAGGTCATTCCACCATTTGCTTGTGCTCACAAGAGAGAGGAAAGAGTTAGAGAAGAATATTGGGGTTTTGAGAGAGAAATCAACAAACCGGTTTGGTCTCTCGTATTGATTGCTAATGGTTTGTGCATCTTTCTAGCTTGCATTAAAGCATTGAGAGGAGCTTGAGGGAGCATTTGGAGGAGGTTTCTACAAACTTGCATTTCCATTGTTTGTGCAAATTTGAAGAGGTAAGCTACAAGTTGTTGTTGCATTTCTTTGTGTTGTTTTATACTATGTTTTAAACTTTTACATTCATATTTTTAAAGTATTTTCACTTCTCATTTTGTTTAAATTTGTTTGGTCTCTACTCTCTACTACTAGTCTACTATTTTTTTACTTCTCATTTTGTTTACATTCATATTGCAGCAGGCTGACAGCGAACAGTAACTTATTGAAATTTGATATAATGTCTCAACAACAAGGTGAGGGAAGTGGAAATAAGCCTCCATTTAACCCTAATGCAGACCCAAGTGCAATAGCAAGGGATAGGGCTTGGAAACATGCCATCCCGGGGCACAAAAAGGGAGTTGTTACATGTTGGCATTGTGGTGTGGTATATAATGGGGGAGGAATAAATAGATTGAAGTATCACCTAGCACATATACCTAGACGTGATGCTAAAAAATGCAAAGATGTACCCCAAGATGTTATGCGAGATATCCAAACTCTTCTAGAGGAAAAAATGGAGCAAAAAGAATTGAAAAAGAAGCAACATGAAGAAATGGCACAACTAGCCAGAGCCCAACAGGGGTCTTCTAGTTTTCGCTCTCCATTATCCACTGCTCCACCTACGGATACCACTGCTTCTACGAGTGTGAGCATTGGGCCTCGCATTCGTAAGCAAAAATCGACACTTGATTCTATGTTTGCTCCACGCACGGCTCCAGGTTCACAGTCATTGCTTGAGGGCATGGGTTGGAACAAGGATAAACATGATTATGGAAAATTGGCACTTGGGGACTTCTTCATCTACAACAACATTTCATTCAATGCAGCAAGGTAATTATTTATGTAAATTTAAATTTAAGTCTTCTCTTGCTTTCAAAGTTACAAGTTTTAGCTTTCAATAATATGTTTATTTTGTTTATTTTAATTTGTATTTTGTTTTCAAATTTATTTATAATATACTAATTTGTTTAACTTGAAATTTTATTCTATTTGTTTTAGGTCCCCTTATTGGCAAATTGGAATCGATGCTGTTGCTGTTTGTGGTCCGGGGTTCAAAGCCCCTAGTGCTGAAGAGCTAGGAGGCCCTATTTGAACCAAAGGGTGGCTGATGTACAAGTTGAAATCACGGAGCAGCGTGAGGTGTGGAAGAAAAAAGGTTGCACCATCATGATTGATGGTTGGACTGATAGAAGGAGTAGAACACTCCTCAACTTTCTTGTTTTTTCATCAGGTAAACTGTAATTGTACTTAGAGTCTTAGACATTAAAAATTTAGAAGTAGAACTTGTACTTAAGTGATTAAGTTTATAAATTTTGAATTTATAAATTATGATTCATCATTAATCGTTATACTAATTTGTTTCTTTTTCTTTAGGTGCCACGGTTTTTTTGAAATCCATTGATGCCTCGGGAAAAACAAAGAATGTTGAATATCTTTGTGGGATAATGGATGAAGTGATAAAGGATGTAGGTGAGGAGAATGTGGTGCAAATAGTTATTGATAATGCAGCAAATTATGTTGCTGCAGGAAAGCTTCTTATGAAGAGACACCCTCACCTATTTTGGACCCCTTGTGCCGCTCATTGCATTGACCTCATGTTAGAGGATCTTGGTAAACTCCGTTGGATCAAAATAGTTATAGAGTGAGGAAGGAGTGTATGCAAATTCATATATAATCATACATGGGTCCTCAACCTCATGAGGAAACACAATGAGCAAAGGGAGTTGTCTCGTCCAGAGGTCACTAGATTTGCAACCAACTTCCTCACATTGAAATCCTTGCTTGATTCAAAGGGAGGTTTGAGACGTATGTTTGTTAGTGAAGAGTGGCTTGCATCCTCATATGCAAAGACCACTGCAGGGATTGCTGTAGCTGATCTTATTTTTGACGAGCCCTCTTTTTGGACACCTATTGCTGATATTGTGAAGGTAATTTTCCTTTTTGTCCTCATTTCAACTTTATTTTGTTTATGAAATTATGTTATAAATTATTGTTCATTTTTTAAACAAAAAACTTAAAGCTGATTATTTCTTTTCCAACTTTCATAATGATTGCAGTTTGTAAAGCCGTTTATTGTTTTCCTACAAACAGCTGATGGAGAGAAGCCCTCAATGGGCTACATTTATGAGGGCATGGATAGGGTGAAGGAGGCCATTCACACTTTTTTTGCAGGGAATCGAGATAGGTATGGGCCTATATGGGATGTTATTGATAGACGATGGCACAATCTACTTCACAGGCCTATACATGCAGCGACCTACTTCCTTAATCCAGCATACCAGTTCAGCCCACATTTCAAGGCTGATGATGAGGTGTGGAGCGGCCTCTACGATGTCATAGAGAGAATGTCACCTAATTCAACAGTTAGCACAGATATAGTCCGTGAGATTGAGCTATTTAAGAAAGCTCAAGGGGACTTATTTGCACGAGAGTTGTGCAAAAAAAATAGGACAGCATTGATGCCTGGTAAACACTAAAAATCTTTGATTCTAATTTCTACATCCTAATTTCTAATAGTAATTCTATTACCATCTTAATTTGATAAATTCAAAGTTATTGATATGATTCAAAAATTTCTTGTTTCAGATGCATGGTGGGAGATGTTTGGCACAAAGGTGCCAAATTTACAGAGGATTGCGATTCGCATCTTGAGCCAGCTATCTAGTGCATCAGGATGCGAACGTAATTGGAGTCTTTTTGAGCACATACACTCAAAGAAGCGCAATAGGTTGGCAGTGCAAAAATTAAATGATCTTGTCTTTGTTCACTACAACCTTCGCCTTCGCCATAGACAGATCCTTGGCACCGATACAACTCTGATTGTATTAGAGAATGTTGATCCTCATGCAAAGTGGAACACAGAGGTGGATGATCCTGCCTTCAGTGATGAAGATGTGGAGTGGGTAGATTAGGTGGATCGAGAGGCTGAGGCAGTAGCGATGGCAGTTGAGGAAGCTAGAGCACGAGGAGACAGAGTGGACCCTGAGGCTAGGAGTGATGGATCCGAGGCTGATGACGAGGATTATGTGCGTGAGGAGGATGATGATGATGAGGATGAGGAGGAGGTTCAGGGTCAGCCTCAGACACAGGCAGAGAGGATGGCTCTAGAGTCTTCCATGACTTATCTTAGGCGCACTCGTAGGAGGACATAGAGGATGGCTCTAGTTGTTATTTTGATATATGTTTTGAACCTTTGAATTTGATACCATGGATTTTGTAATCCATGAATGTTGTAGACATTTGAGTCTTTGATATTGGAGTGACACTATGTTTATTACTTTATAGTTTATAACTTTATATTGTGGTTATTCAGTTTTTTTCCTTCAAAAATTCGCTTTTATACTTATGTGATCTATGCAAAATTGTGTATGTGTATTAAGTAGGTTCTATTTATATCAATTATTGTGTATTTGATGTTAATTGACTAAAAGATGCAAGAAACAATCTTAAAATCCTTAAAAATCTTTGGATTTCATGAGTTTTTCAATTTTCCGAGTCCTTGCTGAGTCCGGTCGCCGAGTCCGAGTTCGAGTCCGAGTCGGATTTTGACCTTTCCGAGTCAAAGGCAAGTCCGAGTCCCGTAACACTGGTACATATGTATATATCGTTAGTTGTGGTTGCATTCCATTCAAATCATGATTTATTTTGTTAAAAAGGGATATTGTATTGGGTCAAGATATATACATCTCTAACCATATCTCATCCCTTATTGCATTTGTGATTCTAGTGCAAATTCTAGGGTCAATCTAGGAGGAGACTTTACAACTAAAGATAGAAATAATTTGCTATGGTACTATCTACATGAAAAGGAAGTGCTTGTGAAATTGACTATTACTCCAGCCTGCAAGCATGTAAACTTGTTGAGGCTTGAAGACATTAAGGAAACATTGCAAATCAACCAAAGCAGGGGACGTAACAGCTAAGTAATCTTGCAAAAAGTTTTGGCGAACTAGGTAATCTTTAAATAAAATTACTCATATATAACATGCTGAGAATCTACATAATGAAGTTCATAGTCTTAGAAGAATGAATATACCATTAAATGGTCATATTAAATTTGAATGCCAAAATGGAAACAAAGAATAAAAAGCTCAGATAAGAAGCTATTTTTGAATTTGCAATAGACTTAGTCATGCAATTTAGGACCATTTCCATTATTTGACTAATGCACTATGCATGCTGTTATTGAATTCCGTTTAATTGGACGGGGATGAAACGTAATGGTTTTATTAAATATTCAAGTATCTTTTATCAATGTTTATTTCATTGAATTAGAACATTATGAATTGTAATCTAGTTTATGATGTAAGAAAAATAAAATGAAAAGGTAGCATAGAAAACAAATATTGTGTGACTTGATTATTGTTTTAGAAAAATGTATGATGATGTGCGTTAGATGGTACATCTGCAAAGATGCTTAGCATATAACTGACTGGGTTGTACAAAAATGAAAACAAAAGTAGGTCAACATGTGAAGATGAACAAAACAAATGAAAGAATCATATTAAATTGTAGATAATGTGAGCGTAATATGGGAGTACATATATATGTGCAACATAGTAAAAAGTGATGGAGAGCTCTGTATAAAAGTCAATAATACCCCTGATCAACCATTATTATAATATAAAGAAGGCTTGCTATTGGAGGAATGTTTATTGTTGAGCTGCTGTGGTGGCTGACCACAAGAAATACTTAATTAAATATTATTTGTCTATATATGGCTAACCACAAGTGTAACAAATGGTTTTTCATAATAGAATAGGAAGATCAATAAAGAGTTTTCCCCAACAATTAACCGAATTCCTTTTCATGGGACCTTAACCACCTTCAACGGTTAATTAAAATAATTTAAATAACGATTAACAAAAATAACGATTAATTGAAATAACTGTAACATTGATCATCAAAGATAATGATAAGTGAAATAACTGTAACATTGATCATTAGAAAGAATGATTAACTGAAATAACTATAACATTGATCATCAGAAATAACTATAATAACAATTAACTGAAATAACTGTATCAATGATCAATTATAATTCAACAATTAACTATCTTTTCCTACATACAAGTAAAGTAAATACTTAAAATGAAAAGAAGAAAAGAAAACATACAAGTAATATCCGGTGAGTCTTTAGTTGGTTGTACAAGCCTCGACTTTCGATAAGAGAAGCATTGACTTAAGCTTAACCTCCCAACCTCGGACCATACTTATCCCCACAGAGTCTATTGAATTAAAAAGGCCCTCCCTACCCTGGGATCGGGCTTGGGTACTTTTAGTTCAACCACCATAGCATTTTGGTGTTTAGAATGCCCACACAGTTATGGATGGTCATGTTAGAATAACTAAACACCACTGAAATCATGTGATCTTAGATGGAAAACATGCTTTTAAATGACCTTAGCCAAGGTTTTTCTGATGTGTTCAATGACCCGATCACCATCACCTGACTTGACAATAGGGGAACAACAATACGAACATGCATGAGCTATTAAGTAAAATTATTTAGATTTAATGTATCATATCTGATTTCACTTCCATGTCATTGCAGATTCCATCTCACCTCTTCACCTTTTCCATGGCTATATAGCTGGTGAGTCCTAGGTGCTCAGAATCTCAGAGCAGTCGGCTCCATCTATTGATTCATGAAAATTATATGCTTCCAGCCATAGATGGAACACTCGCCGAGTTTTTAAGCTCGGCGAGTTTTTCCCAGTTTAACTCGCAAGGTCAAAAACTCGGCACATGTGCAAAAAATCACCGATTACTTGGCGAGTAATAGGCGAGTTTTAATGAAAAACTCATGGATCTTGTAACCCGCGCGCTGTGATGGCATAATAGGGTAAAAAGCTCATTTTTTTGCATCGTTTGTTGCATTTGTGTTCTCTAGAGCCTTGAGGTGTGGAGAGGTGGTTTTGAGGAATTCTTAGCTGATTGCATCTTCTCATTAAATTTTGCAAAACAAAACGATTTTTAATTAAATTTTAGTGGTTTATTAAGGTTCCCGAGTTTTCCCAAGTTTTTTTTTAAATCGCCAAAGTTTTTCCTGATTAAACTTTTGGGGGGCTTGGCGAGTTTTCCAACTATGCTTCCAGCATTTTGCAATTTGTGATTTGAGAGATTATATTTTTTATTACTTGCATAAATAAATATCATTTTATTCTGATTTCTAGTGGCAAAAAATAATTCATGATTCCATGTCATGGATACTTTACTATGATTTATGGTAAACAACTCCCTAATGTTATTTAAGTGTGAATGAGTATAATCTGCAGCTTACTGCTATGGAGATCAAAATGCAATAACAATTGTCAATGTATCAACTCTTCTTCAATTTTCTTTCCAAGCGTAACCACAGTGTGTAAATTCAATCACAACTTCAGCAAGGAAGGAATAACAGAAGGCAAACTGTAACAAGAATGGCACTGTTATAAAATGTAGAGGTTTCGAATGGAATTTGCAGAGGTTCGAATGATATTTGCAGAGTATCAGGTGGTAGATAGAAGCGGGAAATAAGCAAGGAAAACGGGAATAAGAAAGGAAGTCGGGAAATGTGATTTTGTATGTCCTCCATCTCTCCCGACCTCATGATATATATTAAAGGTTAAAGGACTCTGGCTTCCAAGAAGCTGTAACATAAAAGAAATGTCTTGGCTCTTGGATGGCAACAAAATGTGCCAAGTGTTCAATTGGTTTTAAGCAAGAAAAAAAAAGAATAAAAGGATTGAAGAAGATTTGAAGGTTATAAATCAAAAATATTATGATTTATATCTATCTACACGCACATAGATATATTTGTATGGTGGCATCATTTTATTATAAAGAAAATAATATTATGGTGTCACTTATTTTATATCTGTGTACGTACATAGGTATATATTATAATGGTGAAAGATCAATCAAAATCCTTTGAGGTACGTATTATATTATAATTAAATTATTTTATGTTTTAAATTGTTTATTTAATAGCTCATGCAGGTCCTTTAGTTGTATCTTGAAGTTCAAGTCACTAGGTCCTTACCAAGGCAATTTAAGGTCATACCTGTCAACCTAATGACTGGACTAAGTTAGTATCCTGTTCCGTTGATCCCGTTTAGCAATGCTTCCCCCCTTCATCTTCTCTTGCAATCACCCGTGCAATAATTCTACAATAATAACAAGTTCCATAATAATTTTCATATAAACATTAAAATAATTTAACTATTAATCATAATTCCAAAATCAAGCAACTGCTAAACATCACATGACAAATAATGGATAACGACCATCTTCATTAACAGTTAATACAACGGATATAAATAACTACCTACTTCATATGATTATGAAAGAAAAATCCGTTCAATTTAACGACTATGAATAAATTTAAAATTAGGTCAAATTTGGGATGTAACAACAAGACATAATTAAATATTATTTATCTATATATATAATAAGTTGTATACCAGAAGATGATACGAATGATGAAGGTTTAGTTTAATATTTGTCATGTTAGTGATATGCATTTTAAGTCTATGGAATATATTATTAATGTGAAGGGTACTGTAGGACATTATTTCTCTATTCTACTTGTCACTCGTTATTCTTAATTCATCTCTTTTCATTGACTAAAAAGAATTTTGTATGATTTCTATTTTCTTTAGGAGAAGAGATTGCTGGCCCTTATTGAGGGTGTTCTTGCTGCTAACATCTTTGATTGGGGATCACGGGCTTGTGTTGAACTTTATCATAAAGGAACAATTATTGAGATCTACCGCATGAGTCGCAAAAAGATGCAACGTCCCTGGGGTGTAAGTTATGTTCTAAAAGACAACTTGTATCTGTACTCTGAGAATCATATTTGTTTTCATTACTGCAGTTTTATTGCTCAATCATACTAATATGGCACTTCAAGTAATCTAATGTGTGTACAATATTATGATAATTTAATGTCAGCAACTGTTTTCTGGGGCCATTCCATTTTTTATTACTGACCAAATGTTAATACTTATATATATTCTTGGGCAGGTGGATGATTTTGATAAGTTTAAAGAAAGAATGCTAGGAACTGGAAAAGATAAGCCCAAGCCACATAAACGGGCACTTTTTTTTGTTGACAACTCGGGTGCTGACATTGTGCTTGGAATGCTACCTCTGGCACGTGAACTTCTACGCCGTGGGACAGAAGTATTCTTCTAATTTCATTTAATACATATTCATCTTTATATGCATGTGTGATTTCCTAGCTTGTATTGATAAAATGATTATGTTCAACAATCAAAATGTTAAAAAGATATATTAGCATATTCCTTTAAAGGAGGATCTATTCCTATTAAACTCAGTATGTATAGACAACATTTTTTTCTTAGATAGCATGACAACAAGACATAAAAGCATAAAGACAGCATCAGGGATTTACTCCCTATTCTCTAACAGAGGTAGATGGTTATCATGCACCTGTATTTCACTATGTAGCAACAATAACTACCTAGTTACAAAAAATGATCCGGTGTCTTGCAACTGATCTCAAAGATCATATGAACTTGTTGAAGTTTCAAATGTACTTTGTAACTTATCACTTGGGTATTCTTTGATACATGATTCTTACAAAAAGTGGATATCTGCAGGTTGTTGCTGATATCAAGGATGTATTCATCAATTCGTGTGTTTGCATTGATGTTCAAGTATTTGTTTCAAGGGATTGAGAATGCAATTTATATATTTAGTTCATCTAGGCTAATCCAATATAAATTTGCATTTGTGTTTTTCTTGGTTGATGTCATTCATAGCATGTATGCGTTACATCCTTAACTGGATATTTTCCCCAAATTTTTAAAAAACTACATGAAGAAATTTAACAACAGGTTTTCATGCCAAGATTTCCAATTCATTCAACAAATACCAGTATCCAGCTGAAAATATATATATTCTGAAAATAACACTGCTTTACAATTCCTTAACAAAACAATGCAACAACAAATCTTAAACACAGAAATACAATGAGATTGGTACTAAGAAAAGAAAGATTTAACCACAAGTGAGATACCTGTATGATATCTCTAGTAAGACAATGGGGTTTCCATCCATTACCTCCAAGCTCGAGGGTTTCCATCCTCAAAGTGGCTGAAAGTTGACACTTCACAAAATTCTCCAAGAGAGAGAAGAAACCAAAAACCATAAATCAAGTACGCTGCGAATGAACCCTCCTTCTTTCAAGCCCAACCTGGTGACTCTTCGCATTCCTTTCTGTGTTTCATTATTTCCCCTTAAGAATATCTTTTTTCCCACTTCAAAAAATAAATTGCTCAAATAATAATAAAGTGATATTAATGATATGAACTTAAGTTTTAAAGTCACCTTCTAGATAGATTATTGAATTCTTCAAGCATTGAAATCACTAATTAGATGGACTCATATTAGCATGCATGATGGCTCGTTGGGTAGATCCAAGCGAGACACTTCAAGTCCAATATTGAAATGTCAAGAATGTTGAGTCTATTGACTTACTAAAAATAGTAAGAGTTTGGAAACCCCACTAAAACGATCTCGATTGGCCAGCAATTGGAATTGCCTAAGACAAAACTCAATTTGATCCCCTGAGAAAACCCTATTAGACCATACGAGCAAGGCAAAAGGGCTAATAGTGCAACAAAATTTACTGACCTAGAAAAGGGGACAAAATAGTCCTCCCTTCCCAAACTCAGTTTGATTTGCTGAGAAAACCCTATTAGACCATACGACCAAGGCAAAAGGGCTAATAGTGCAACAAAATTTATTGACCTAGAAAAGGGGACAAAATAGTCCTCCCTTCCCAAACTCAATTTGATCCCCTGAGAAAACCCTATTAGACCATACGACCAAGGCAAAAGGGCTAATAGTGCAACAAAATTTATTGACCTAGAAAAGGGGACAAAATAGTCCTCCCTTCCTAAAGATTGCTTAGCCCCAAGCAATCTGCATCTATCTATTGAAACTAAATGCCTGGATCCCAATCCGCTTCATGACTGATGGTCTGCCCATCTGCTGTGCTACACTGGTGTAAACGTTTCTAATCACAGAGTTCTAAAGCAACTCAACATGAACCAAAACACCAATGAATTGAATGCCAATATCCCAAAACATCTCATGTGCATACTCAATTAGGACAACTTGTCGTATGCTGCAATTATAAAAGAAAATTTTATCTAGCCAACTGTGTACCTCACTTCAATTGTAACCATATACACCTCTAATATCAAGATATGGTGGAATCTCGATAGTATGCCAACCTTCATCAAGAAAGGAATTCAAAAAATCTCTCCTCCTAGCTCCCTATCCATAACCATCCATGTGAATGCTCTACCTAGATCCCAAGTGAAGTCTTGTGTGATGTCCCTAATATCACTAACAAACTCATGTAATACCTTCCTCTATGAAGAGGATAATACCTACCAAACTACCTGAATAATCATGCCATCATGCTGGAAATGGTGTAGTAATCCAACAATAGGTGTTGCAGGAAAGAACATCTCAAAAGTGAGCAACTCAGAAACCCAACGTATCTCACCACCCTCAACTGGGCAAGGACATATATCACACAAAGCAAATCTTGTGCACAAGTGGAATACATCAAAATCAAAATAGGTCCAAGAAGATCATCAAACTCTTGTCACTTGACTTAGATCTCATCTTCACCATGCCAGAAGTGGTGAAGACAATCAGTGGAGCCCACCCAAGCTACAGTGCTAACTCTCTCAATACTCGGGTCCCAAAGAAAACTGCTCCCGCATCCATTGACTATGAGGAGATACAACTCACTAAAGGTATCTGCAATTCCACAACTATATCCCACCTTTGCTAGACTTCTATGCATGTGTTGACTCTACAAGTAATCCTTCTTGTAGTAACTGACACCATAATCACCCTATAACCTTATGTTTTCATGAGATCTTTGTGATGTAGAAATAACAAACCCTCTAAAATACTTATAAGTATGATGGAAAATGATTGGTGTACCTACAAGTAATATCCTATAATCACCTAAGTTGGATGCTTGCAAACTCTAATCCCATCCTTTGAAGATGACGAACCTCCATCCCACAATAGATGCTACAGTCTCTGAGCCAATCCCACCTGCGCTTCATCAAGTCCGTCACGTGGGGATCTAAAGAAAAATGATGAGCACTCCGTACTACATAGTCGCCATAAATAACTCCAACCTCCGTCAAAGGCTCATCACACACCATCAAAGGATCATCACTAAGTACAATCTTCCCACTAGATGTGGATGAATCGTGCTCATCCCAATCAACTTTGGTGCTATCATCACTGACAACCTCCTCAACTCACATTTGAATGTTGAGCTAAAGTAGAGTGTTCCAAATTTAATCTTTGATTATGCTCAACAATTTGATTTTCTATTTCATGAAATGTCACTAATGCATCCTCTAGGTTGTTGTTAGTATTTGAGAGCTCACAAGTAGGGGTGTCTACTTCTTCCTCCGTCCTTAAAGCCTCATAATAGATCTCTGTGAGATTAAGATGACCACGATTTGAAAGAAGATGTACATAATCTAATTTCATTGTTTTCATCCCTTTCTCAATCACCTGCAAATATGAGAACTTCTGAGTCCTTTTTGTCTTCTCTCTAATTGTTCCCTTCAAAATTGCTTTTCAGCCATCTCATATATGTCATCAAAAAGTTGTTAATCGCCAGGATTGTTGTTACATCAAAAGATTGACCTGTTAAAGCCTAATACAACCACTTGACTTATAGAAAACACAAGAGGTAGTTAAGCCATGTAATGAATCCCGCGAGGGACATTGGCCCATTTCCAACAATCTCACTTCCAACATTGCTTGTTGTGGCTTGTGTGGATTCAAACCTGTGACCAAGCTCTGATATCACTTGTTAATTGCTAGGGTTGTTGTTGCATCAAAATAATGTTAATGCTTGATATGACCACAAGGTTAATAGATGACACAGGAGGTGGTTTATGAACCCCACAAAGAGCATTGGCCTACTGCCAACTAAAACAACAAAGCTGCAACAATTTTATCTTTAGTTCCATTTGACTCTTCAAATAAAGTGAACTAGTAGGTGTACAAGAGCATTCAACTGCATATGGTATAGGGGATTGCATTTTGTCACACATAGCAATGTCATCGTTTGTGCCCAACTGCATATAGGAATATGGACAACACTATGTCAAAACAAAATTCATCACATGAAGAATCCATACATATGTAGAGGCCACTAAATTAGGATCAAAACAAGCATCAACACTCACAAAAGATGTGGGGTCATCATCATTGGTAGGTTGGGCAATCTTCTTCCATGAGCTATCAACATGCCCTGTAATATCCCCTTTTTTTTAGCCATTATTTCCAGGGGCATCGTTAGCCCTTTTCACCATGGTCCCATGGGCTAACCAAGATTTTCCAGTGATCAATGTGAGATTTGACATTGACATCTTCATTTCAAGAAGATACGAGTCGAGATAGCAAGGTTTATAGATACTATCTATCATAAGTCAGCAGGGATCCACAATTTTGGCCTTTCAGTATTGGACTTGGAGCACCTCGTCGAGCTCGTTCCAACGAGCTATCATACATGATTTTAAGAGTCCAACTGGTTATTTATTTTAATGCCTGAAGATTACGTAGTTTTAATAAAGTGACTTTTAAATTAAAAATGCATCTTAATAAGTCACTTTATTATTATATGATTACACTATTCTTTTAAGTGGAAGAAGGACAAATTAAATCGAAAAGATAGTAGAGATGAAGAGACAAGCAAGGGAATGTTAAGTGGCACAGGGTTGTGCTTAAAAGAGGGAAGAAGAGCTCATTTCAGCATACTTTGTTAATTGGTTAAGATTCCAGTTTTCTCTCTTGGAGAGTTTCAAAAGCTTTAGCTTTTAGCCATTTTGAGGATGGAAACCCTCAAGCTTGGAGGCAGTGAATGGAAACCCATTGTCATGTTGGAGATATCATATCTGTATCTCATTTGTGCTTAAATTTCTTTTCTAATTTCCAATCTAATTGTCATTTTTGTATTTAAGATTGGATTAGGATTTTGTTAGATTAATGAAATATTAGTTTATGAGAATATACTTTCATTTGGATGTTTTCAAGGGTTTTTGCTAGTTAAATTTGGAATACATTGGATGAAAATAATCGCAGGTCCCAGCGAGTCACGATTCTGGGACCTATCATCATCCAATAACCACTTTAAGTCACCACCCCACATCTAATATGATATACTAGACTGTAGCATGAATTGTCATTGCATGAAACATCAGAGGTCCCCACATCACTAGAATCAACACTGTCCAACTGAGACCCCTCTGTTGTCGCTTGCTACTGCATATATGACTTAATGTCATCATTTGAATCAACAACACTAGGGTATAATTGTACATCTCCTGATTCCTTCGTAACACTCAAATCATGAGTGTCATCATTGGGTAGCTCCATGCCCTCATTCTTCCTGCCTGGGAAGATTGTTATCTCTTGCACTACCTCGACATTATGACAGCTGCCATAAAAATCAGAACTTTCAGTGCTCATATCATCCTCACAATCTTTAGAAACAACACTCTCATCAATCGAGTCTAAATTAATGTTGGTATCAACTGCCTCTTCCGCACTCGCTTTACCAACTATACTATCAACTTGATCAAGTAAGTGTCCGTTGTCCGAAGAATCAGACCTTGTGTCACTAACATTTTCATAACCACTAACTGGAGTGAGACTGACATCAATGGTAGTGAACATGTCATCATTATTTTCCTGTTTGCTAACTCTGGTCTCATCAAGATGCTAAGACTCAATGCAGTTGTCATGTAGCAAATCTGTCATATCTACGTGTCCCTGCAAAGAGTCACCAACATCATGTACATGAGATGGACTAGTGGCTGCCTCACTAAGCACAAGATCATCTTCATCATGATTACTAGCTGCTGAAAACTCATGGTGAAGACTTCTGAATGTTGCACCTGTGAAAATTTCCAATTTCTCTTCCTACATTCTTAGGGAGACTTTTTAATAATGGCAACCATATACATAGCTACCTTGTCAACTATCGCCAAATCTGAAAGTCTTGCATCCATCCTTTTTTAGTTTTTTTCTAAGCTTTTCCATACTTTCCATCAGGCCATATCTCATTTGCAAATGAAATATGTAAATGAAAATTGTAGAGTAGGAAATCCGGAACTGGTAGATTGCTTCATAAATCGCCATATAGTGCTAAAAGTCCACTAGCTGCCCAATCAAGAGGTGAATTGAAATACCAAAGTGTTGCACGATCAGGCTTAGGTGCGAAACGCCATGTCTAGGAGGTTCACTTAGGCTATCTATGTGAATCGGCTGCTACAAATACCCCACAAATTGTCTAAAAGGTTTGATTCTTTAATATTGTCGCCAATGGCGATTCTTCAGTCTGACTCTAAAAACTCCTTGTAGCTATGAAATTGAAGCACAATT
Source organism: Cupressus sempervirens (assembly GCA_028749045.1). NCBI lineage: Eukaryota > Viridiplantae > Streptophyta > Pinopsida > Cupressales > Cupressaceae > Cupressus > Cupressus sempervirens. The sequence continues at coordinate 523,136,215 of CM053783.1, read as the reverse complement.
ATGGTTCTTGGATGATGCCATCCTAGTATGCAATATTCAATAGATCTTTCATCATTTCAAATTGCTAATAACATTGAAGAATTGTCGCCCTCCAATGCAGATGAGTAAAAAAAAAACAAAAAACCTCGTCTCTTCACTATTAAAAAAACAAACTCAAGCCGAGTCAAAAGCTCATGTCATAATGAAATCGATCTCCTTGAGGAAGCTTTGTAGCATTTCTTACTTGGTTTGGTTTTTGCCATTTTCTTCTCTCATAAATTTGTTTTATTTTTAATACATGGTTTTGAAATTGGTTTATAATATTTAATGTATCCCCATAAACTCAAGTCATTAAATGCACATTAATTACACAACTTGGCCCCATTCCCTTGAATACTTTATTATTGGCTTTTATATTGAATTACTAATAAAGTTTATTGATAATTCAATACCATGAGCTTGTGCTATTGAATTTTAAATCATTGAGTCAACTGGAGTCAGGGGAACCACTTCATTTACCATGATGAAGTGCCTTGAAAAAAATAACTTCACATATAATGCAAGAGCATCCTTGGGTTCATAACAATCTTGCATCACCCAAAAGTATTTCCTTTTGAGGTGTTCTTGTTAGTTTCTGTATTTTCTATGGCGTTCCTTCAATTTGGCTCAGTTTATGTCATGTACCTCATGGCATGTTTTGTACTTCATGTTTTACCTTGGTCTAGGTTTGCACCTTGATTTGATACTTCGCAATGGAGATATCATGGATTTGTGCTCAGATCTATGTGTTCTGCCTGATTAACAGCTACTCTGGATTTTTCCAATTATGCGAAGCATATCCATGATTTGCGAAGCTTCATGGCACATTATTTGATGGTCCTATGCTTATGGTCAACTTACCTATGGGTTCATGCTTCACTTTGGATCATGTGGGTTAAGTTCTTCCAGATTTAGGTCTTGATCTATATTTGGTATTACATTTTCTTTACCTTTGTAATTATGATTGATCGTGGCCGACATGTTTCTTGTGAAGGGTCTATATATTGAGGCATTTTATATCTGTCAGGTAGCCAGTCAGGAAGAAGGATAACCTCTAGAAGGTTAGCATTGTGGTTGGATCTGGATTTGTGTTGTAAATCAGGCATGTATGCCTAGTGTAAGCCTGCTTGTTGTTGGTCAATTGCAAAGATCAGATTTGGTTTGTTTTCTGCTCATTGTTGATGTTACTGTTTGTGGTGTGACTTGGGCTGTATGGATTGGCCTGTCCTCTTTGAGGATCCTCTAACAGTGACTGCATCAGCATAGATGACTTACCATAAATAGTAAGCCCCTAATATTTGATTTAGTCAAAGATGCCAAATCTCAGCACTGCAGCATGACATATTCTTGCACTCTACTAAAGTAAAAAATCTTGACTTTCCTGAAATAGACACTATAAAGTGACTGTGCCAAACTGAACGAAACGAAGAGCAATCCTCATCACCCCTATCCACCAAAATTGGAATTAGCCTCCTTTTCTGCCAACTGTGACCCTCTAAACATCTGACTTGTTGTACGAGGGCCAATGATAAGCTAAACCAATCATAAATCATGGTGAGTTGAAAGGGGGCATTACATGATAGTTAACACTCTTAAGTAACTATGCTTGTATTTGTTTGAATATCAATCTACAACATCAATTGAATCAATATTATTTAATGTTGTATTAATCACCGACTTCTACCAATGTGTAGCCCAGGCCTTATTAGATATTCTTATGATCATATTCGATCTTCAGACCTTGATATGAGTCAACATCTCCAAGATGTTTAAGGGATGTCACTTGTTCCAATGGTAATTGTCTTGTACTCAGTCGATGTTATCTTTCACCATCATATTGTTGCCTCAGGCAATCAGCCCATTCTATTAGTGTTAATGATTGTTATATCCCATCAATGATTCTCTACAAACATATGATGATTGATCATTCCTGGTTAAGATTTATTGTTTATCTTGATGCTCGATTAATGCTTCTTTTATTACTTGATAGTAATCCTCCTCTTATCAACTATGGGTTGATGACCCAAGTACTGCTATTGATGATATCCAAGACTAATCTGGGATTAGTCGATAGAATCATGATATCTTTCTATGGATGTATATCTCTTCATTTATTTCTGCAATTGTACTGAAAGGTCTGATGACGGACCATCTCATAAATGGAGATGCTCTCCTTATTGCTTATGGTTTTCCAATATTTATCCCTCCCAAGATAACTGTGAGAATCATCTTATGCCTAAGACTTTGCGATTTTCTGAATATCTTTATTCTCGTACTTCTGCTGATTTCTACATATCTATGTGCTAACTAGCTATAAGTGTCCAAGGACTGCTACTTTTTGTCTGCAACATGTTATTTTTGCTATTAGTGGGAATGGCCCTAGAATGGGGACATTACAATTCCTATTTTGGAGGTTCCCCCCACAAATGGTAGTTGTTCAACTTCAAGCTTTAAGAATGATCTCCCTCTTCTTTACATTTTGTCAAGGATTTCTATTCCTGTTAGGAACCATGAAATTATCAACTCTTCTGAGGTTCTCTAGCAGTTATGAATTCTGTGACAATTCTGTGTCATGTCATCAAAGTTTATTATGAGAATAGAAACCATCGGAGCTTTTGTCAAGAACCAGAGAGTATGGAGTTTTTAGTAGAAACAAGAGCTTGTTGGCGGTTTGTTGGATTCCTTGAGGCTTGTACTGCTGGAACCTCCAAATTAGTTTCAAAGCAAGCCACATACTCTGATTTTGCATAACTGAGGCAAATTTTGCTCAATTTTCACCAAATTAAAACCACAATTACCCATTTAGCTCCTGCAAAATGATATTCTGAATTCAGCCAAAAATTCATTTAGAAGCAAAAGACTAGTAGAACCTGAAAATATTTTTGGTTCACTGAGGATTGCTTGTGAACCCAGATACTCCTGCATTGATAATGCATTAGGGTCTAATTTTAAAGCAAAAGTTTAGCATATATTGTTTTTGTACTGTATCAGGGAAATAAAAGACAGTTAAAACATCTTTTAGATTTGTTCAGCAGCTAAAAGGTTTTGGGGATGGTCAGAAGTTAGGACAATTCAGCATATTTTTTATTGCTCCTCTCCCTTGCCATGGAAGACTGAGAAGGGATTCTTCGGGATTAAGGATAGCTACACAAATCTAATACCTCTATGATATACAAATCATTTGACAATAACCAGTTTCCTTTGGAGGACAAGATGCAAAGATGATCTTTAGCAGACAATATTTCTCATTAATAATGCAAATTAACCTTGATTGATTTTGAAAGGAAGTGAATTGTTGTCACTTTGGGTCATAGGCTTAGTTATTTTCTTTCCTTTAACTGTGTACAAGGAGATTTCCCTTTTAATCATAATGCTATGTTTATGTAAATCATTTGTTACCTAGTGTACTCTTCTTCAAAAAATATCTATCTTAGAGAGTATTGCAAATATTTGAAATGGTATAATGGGTTACGACTACAAAGTACGGTAATGATTGAACATATCTTGATGGTTGGTTTATTTGAAGATCAAGACTGGCACTGACAGACATATATGGCCTTCCTCACCAAAAACAACTCTGAGGGATCAGTGAAAATTAGTTTGGGAAGTATTTGTACAGTTTAATGTTAGTAATGGTAAAGGACTCATTTTCATAAGAGCCATAGACAATTTTTGGCATTTATTACCTGCTTTGCAACCCTACTTAACAGTACAATATCAGATGAACTGTAAAAATAGTAGCTTGTATGTACTGTTATATAATATGATATCGATAATGGGAAAGAACTCATTTCAGAACTGTATATCATTAATTGGTATGTATTTTTCATGCCTCTCAATCCTAGCTAAGAATACAAGTAATGCTTCTTAATTTTGTAAACTTGGAGTTTGAAATTTGATGAATAGTAAGAACAGCAGTTCACATTCTTTTTAATAGCTAACAGTGATTTGAAAATATTTGACTGCCGAAGACACCTCCAAAATTTAACTGGTTGCTTAATTTAAATAACTGCAGGTTGTTCTTGTTGCTAATTCACTTCCAGCACTGAATGATGTGACTGCTAATGAGCTCCCAGATATTGTGGCAGAAGCTGCAAAGGCAAGTTTTATGACATTCTATTGCATTTTATCAATTTATCCTTCAAACAGTAACACGGGTATCATAAATATTTGCAATACCAGTAATGTATGTCTGATCTTCAAGATATGCGAAGATTTTCTTCTGTGTTTATGTGTGCTTTATAATGAGGATTTCATTTTCAAACCTTGTTTGAATCGCTCACACTTAAATGTCTGTCCAGAGAGGCGTTAATATGTTCATTTGCTTGCTCACTCTTGTACTGTATGTGGCATATAGAACAAGTTCTTATATTTGTGTTTGATTATTCTGTCTTCCTCGAGTGGAATTATTTCAATCACTTGCTATTGGTATCAAGAATAGAAACTTCTATATGTAGAAATTAAGGATGATATGACAACTTAATAAACAATTAAAAGCCGAAGCTTAATGAAAATTGGTTAAGAAAGTACTTCTCAGAAAAGTTCTTAATAGGTCATACTTTTTGGAGCAGCAGAGGGAAATCTAGAAGAAAATTAATTGAGTTACCTGATGGTAAGTTAATTCATACATCTACAAGATAGCTACTGATATAAATGAGAACTACGGCTTCTTTGTCAATAATAGAAACAATCATACTTTCTAATTATAATGGATTGCTAATGATTCATAACAAATAACAGTAAACACTCATCGCTAAATAAAATTAGTGCCATTTTAGATTAGCAAAGAGTTTTTCATGCTTTGTCAAACTTAAACCAGATTGGCTCTTCTAGCATTGTCCATTTGTCATAGCTCAGATTTCCAGATTCCGTTTTAATGTGAGGTTCAGTTAAATAATTTGACTTTCTACTTACTTTCAAGAATTGACTAAGCTTTTGCTATTGATTTCTGATGTCTTATTCGTGCCTTTATTTTGTTATTTTTCTCAGGAAAAATGGGTTGTGATTTTATTGCCTTACATGTTAGAGATTGTCAGTGCCTTTCCTTATGTTCAGAGCTAATATTTTCACTTCTATTTTGTATTTTCTTTTTTCTCTTGAATATGCAGCATTGTCACATTTTACGCAAAGCTGCTGAAGCAGGAGGGCTGCTAGTAGATGCCATGGTGGATGACAAAGAAGAAGATTCTCAAAATGTTTCTGTTGTCCCTCCATTGATGGTTGTTGAGAATGGCTGTGGAGGCCCGTGCATAGACTTCCGACAAGTTAGCACAGAACTAGCTGCTATTGCAAAAGATGCTGATCTGGTACATTGTGTATTGTTCTCATTATTACATTTAATTCCTCTTCATTTGATGATTGGCATTTGCATGCATCCAAAACCCATGCTTCGGAATTTAATATCCTATTATATGTTACAGACATTTTATTTTATGAGCAATTAGGATTATACCAAACAATTTTAGCTAAGTTGCCAGTACAGGTACGTTACGTGGGTACGACAACTTTTAGGGAGGGGGATTTGGGTACGTCCGTAAAAAATAAATCTAAAAATCAATAATATATATGTATGCATGTAGATAGCCTAAAAGTAGAAACAAAAATTGAACTTAGAATATAAGATTAAAAAAATTAGAAATATCATAAATATTGCATTGGGACATTTATATATAAAATTATAATGATTTACTATAAGTCTAACTTCATATCAATTTGTCAAAGCTTAAATGTTATGATAGATATATCTAATTCATGACAAAATTGCATTCTCAAACAAATGTTTCACCTCCTTTTACTTGACTTTTTATTGGGACATATTTCCATAATGGTGAATTTGGGTAGAGCAATAGAAGTGCCATTATGTTAACTACAACAGTCAACAAGTTAAAAAAAATATTAATAAATACAAGATAAATATTAATAATATAATACTATAATATTTATATATTTAAAAACTCACATTTTTAGACTTTAAATGTTTTAGAAACTTTAAGAACTTATAACATTATATACATACTACTATTATACATATATGTAATAATTTTTTAATTTAATACTATTATCTAATAATTTTTTTATTAATTTTAAAATTTAATATTATAATTATTATCATTTTAAAGTTAATTACTATTTTATATATTATTTTAAATATAATACTATAACACCTATGGCTATATATTAAAAAACTTATAATTTAGACCTTAAATGTTATAGAAACTTTAAGACATTAGATACACTCTACTATTATAAATATATATAGTATTAAATTTAATACTATTATCATTCTAATAAAAAAATTATTATTTTAAAGTTAAATACTATAAATATAATATTTTAAATTTTATTACTATTCTATATATTATTTTAAAATTAATCATATTTTAACTATTTAAAGTTCATCCTAAATAATATTCCCGTAACATCTACTAAGTATTTTAAAGTTTAATACTTATTAAATTTTGAAAAGTCCTAAACCATACTAAATATACCCGTAACCTGTAGCATTTAAAAACTTTAATAAAAATTTCAATCATAGCCGACAGCTGCAGGTTCCTCCGTCAACGCAGGTTGCTGCTGCACGCATGTTGGGCCAATCTCAATTTAGACGCAGGTTTATCTGAAGCCGGACATCTACACTTGCAGAGGATTCGAAACTGCTGTCTGATGTGATAGGGCTCCTCCCAACCTTGAGTTCAGAGTTATTCTGCGCAATGATGATTACTTTCTCGGCACAATTGTTGGGAATCATCCTCTTTATAACTTCTCCAACGATGATGATGTTGCTACCTCTGTTACTAGCATCTTTGAAATTCAGCCTTGGTACAGTTTGTCTGGGATTTGCTAAGATGGGAGTGACTTGATCAGCAAGGTTGGATTGCTCATTGTTGCTGGATCCACTTGGAGCATCAACAGCAGGGGCTGTGAGATCTGCAACTCTTTTCTTTCTGATTATATGGTCCAGCATTTCAATATATTCTCAGCATCAGCTTCTCTACTTTCCTTAGACTGGATCTCAAATGTCAGCCCTTCGCTCTTCAGAATGTCAGCACATTCCTTAACAACTTTGTGAAACTACTGCTCCTTGACTTTGAAGCAAATGGAAACCTGCATACACACATACTTTATTATGAGTCTCCAAAGAGACCCAGTAAGAACCCTAAGTCTACCCTTGAATATACCCTCATTTCTAAGAATCCACAAATGCCAAACCAAGAAAGAAGAGAATGTATCCCACAGGATATTAAAATGCTTGGATAGATCAGGAATGAAACCAGAAATGACATGGACGAGAGAGATATATGGTGGCCAATAGCTGTACCAAACATGCTCCAAACCCCTTTGGCAAAGTGACAATCATAAAAGATATGGTTTACCGATTCATGAAGTTGACAAATAGAACATAGGTATGGGTTACCATCAGATCTAACAATAGGGAGCCTGTGAAGCAAGGTTTTCCATACAAAACATTGGATTTTGGGTTCAACAGGTCTCTGCAGAACAGAATATAGGCGTTTAGTCCAGAAAGGTTTGTCATAGGTAGTATTCCTTTTACTGTTAAGGCTATTAACAATTTCCACAGAATCAGAGAGCAAACTATATATAAACTTAGCTTTGGTTACAGCTAAGGGGGATCCATCCGACCATCTCAGCAATGCTAATATGTCAATGGTGTCTCCACAAACAAAAGGCAATTTACAATGCGACCAGGCCTCCTTTAGAATACAATAAGTTCACTTTTGGGTGAGGGGTAACATGAATTTGAGGGAGAGCTCCTCTCAAGGGACCAAAGAGCCATTACTGACAAGGTTACTGAACTTGGAGATGCCCAATCTGCACCATAGCCATGTTGAGCATCCTTGTAACAGGGCCAAAGGTTTGCCATTCCTCTCCAGATTTTACCAAGGGGGTCTCTTTCCAGAAAGCTCAAAGCAATCATCAATTAGTCTTGCTCTTGATACCCACTGTCTGACATGTTCCCATCCTTTCCATATAGCCTTTTATACTTCAGATCCATCTACTTTAATTTTCCGTTTACCAGATAGGAGTCATGGATATGCAAGCTTCTCCAAGTCTTCCCTACTTAAGGTACCCCTTTGGCTATGTTATTTCTAATCATTATTTTCCACGGTTCCTCCCACTGTGTTGCTTTACTGCTAATGGAATGCCTTGCCACCTAAGGTCCCTTAAACCTAGACCGCCAATTTCGTTTTGTCTTATACACCAATCCCATTTAACAGCATGTCTCTTCTTCTTGCCTTTACCATTTGACCACAAGAAGTTCCTTATGATATTTTGTACATAATTGATTTCAGTTTGGTTAAAAAGCCAAGCCTAAGAACAGTATACAGTGTATGCTGACATAATCTTTTGGCACACTTGGAATCTATCAACAAGGGATAGATAGTTGTTGTTCCATTTCCAGAACTTCTTCTCAATCTTATTTAATCCAATTCCACAAGTTGTTGAGATTAGGAGAAATGGAGAAGTGTATCCCAAGATATCTAACTAGATGATTAGGGCAACCCCAGGAGATACCAAATCTGCTATACTAGTCACGAGGATGCTCCTCCCACCCTAACATGATGGACTTGGTAATAGATATCTTGCTACCGGAGCTTTGCAGAATAGGTCCAATTTAGTTATAAGGTGTTCTACATTACTTTCAGACAGTTCAATAAGAAGAAATTGGACATTTGAGATTTCAATCTGATTGGGTAGCATTATTCCCTTAACTTTAGTAGATAGGGAGTCATCCCTAAGAATATACTGGAGGTAGTTTGTTGCTAACACAAACAAAGACAGTGCGAAAGGGCACCCTTGATGAATGGATTTTTGTCCCATTGATCTCAACAGATGCAGTGGCATCCTTCACGAGTACAAAGACCATTTTTACAAAGATTTTAGGGAATCTAAGACAGTCCAGCATCATTCCTATAAACTTCCACTCTACCCTGTCATAAGCCTTTTCATAATCAATTAAAAGCATGGCTGCTTTCTGTTCGGAACATTTAGCTCAGTCCATGGCTTCCCAGCAGGTGATTAGGTTCTCTAACATATATCTTAATTTCACAAACCCAGTCTCAGTATAGAAAATGACACTAGGTAAGACATCCTTTACCCTTAGTGCTAGGGTTTTTGCTAGGATCTTGTATGGCACATTGAGTAGAGTTATTGGTTTGCAGTTCTTTATCAAAGTTTTGTCCCCATCTTTATGAATGAGCTTAATCAGTCCTTTATTAACCTTTGAGCCCAATGTACCAATCTGTATGGCATGTTCATCCATCCAGAGGAGATCTTGCCAAATCCAGTCAATGTGTTCTTTATAGAATTCAACCAGGATGCCATCATGTCTGGGGGCTTTATTATTACTCATTTGTATGATTGCACTAGTAATTTCCTCCTTTGAAATTGGTGAACTTAATGTGTCTATGTCTTCTTGTTTCACTTTGATGGTAATAAGTTTACAGATCCTCCTCTCTTCCTCCATTGTAGACCCATTATCTTCTGTAGTGAATAAGTGAGCATAGAATCTGGAAAAGGCATTGAGAATATCATCTTGGTTTGATATTGTCCTTCCTTCATCCAAAATCACTTCAATTTTATCCCTGGCCTCCTTACTCTTCAAAAGTTGGAAGAAATACTTGGACCCCTTATCTCCATGTTCTAACCAATTGATCCTAGCTCTAGTTTTTGCACCTTGGAACTTTTAGTTTTGAACACTCCTTAGAGAATCTCTAGTAATCGCCAAAGCATTGGCATGGGAGGGGTCCATTTGAATCATAGACTTTGCATCTACAAGAGTCTCATGTAAGGCATTCTCTTGTCTCCTAGAGTCCTAGGCTTTTTTCTTGCCTACAGTCTGAAAAAGGTTCTTCCAGCCATAGTTGGAAAACTCTCACTCGGCAACAACTTGCCAAGCCCCAAAAAGTTTATTCGGGAAAACATCGGCCAGTTTTTCAAAAACCAAGTAGAGAATGCATGTAGAGATTTAATTAAATAGAACACAAAAGAAACAAGTAGAGTTTAGATATATATAAATGCATAGTGAGTAAAAAATTGCATTCTAATGGGGAATGCTGATGGCAGGATCAAACTAATAAATAATGTGTCAAACTAGAAGAAAATACATCATTACAATCACATCTTCCTCTTCCCAACTCTACTAGCACACTATAATTCTCTATTTTATATAATATATATAGGCTTTTTGGCTTTTTCCTTTAATGAAAAATAAATTTAAAAAATAATTTAAAAAAAAGAAATTATCTTAAAAACTCACCGATTTTTGGCAAAAACTCAATGATTAATCGGTGATTTTTTCACATAAACTCGGCAATTTTTTTGCTAGCTGAATTACGATTAAATCTGAGAAAAACTCCTTGGTCAAAAAAACTCGATGATTAGTAGAAACTCGCCGATTTTTCAGCGATTATGCCAACTGTGCTTCTAGCTGTTGACCAACACATTCCATCTACTAATGGCATCAGAATGTTGAACAATACTGAGATTGTACCATCTAATTAGGAAGGCAGTTGAATTCACTCCATCATTAAGTAGTGAAGAGTTGAGAGAAAAGCCTAAGGTCTTGGATTCTGCTACCCTAGGTTGGTTAAGCAAGAAAATTGATGGAACAACTAGATGATGATCAGAGAGTAAAAGGATAAACTTGGACACTATCTCCCTCTCAAGTTCTACTAAAGGAGGAGTTCTTACTGACATAGAACCTGCCAACCTACTGTAGATCTTTTTGGTGTCTTTCTGGAAGTTGGTCCATTTGAACCAAACACCTTTATGTTCACTTCTATTCTAGCTATGGGGTCAAACAGTTTGAACTTATTGACAAACTTATTCCAAAGAAATCTCTCCTCATTCCTTCATTCAAACCTATGCCGTCTTGGCTTGTCATGTTGTCTCTCAACCATATTAAAGTCCTCGGCCATAATCCGAGGTTTATCTTTTAACTGGTGCATCCAATTCCACAAGTTGGCTCTGTTACATAATTCATTTGGAGCATAAATGGAATATATCCCTACTTATCTTGAAATTTAATAGTAACCCATACCATCCTGTTGCAAGGGAGAGGCACCCCACTCCATAATGGACTTAGACCATTTAGGACTAACTAGAATAGCTGCCCCACCTCTACCTTTGGCATGATTAGTGTAGAAAGGACTAGCATCTTTCCAAATACATTTGAGGGCAACATCCCATTGAAAGCCAAAAGCTTTAATCTTTGGAAGGAGAAGGAAGTTGACATCAACCTGATTTCTAAGGAGCCTTTTGATCACATACTTCTTGTCTGGAGTTTCCAATCCCCTAACATTCAATGAAATGAATTTGGCACTCATTGAGAAATGGAATTTGGTTCAAAATCCAATGGGGTTTCTAAACTCTTGAAGAAATTTGGGAGGCTACTCTACTAGATCTTACTTGGTTTCATAGAGGCAATAGAGCTCGAAGGCCTATCCCTCTTTTTGGAAACAGGTTGCTCGCCCTCTAACTTGGCATTGATTTCCTTAACCAACTCTTCATTGTTTCCTGAAGAACCTCTCCTAGGTTTCATGGCTTTGCTTTTTTCCTTAAAAATAAAAGATTCCTCTTCCTCAACATCGACATCATGAGCTAGGAGACTATTATCCTTCCTACCATTGTCAACATCCTCATCTTTGTCACAATCTTCAAGTTCAAGAACTTGAATAACTAATGCTAGCCTCCTGGGGGAAGGAATAACAACTAGAGTCAGAGAGAGAGGAGTAGGGGAAGTGGCTAGGATCACCACCACATCAAAATTGTTTAATTTATCATCTGCATCATAGGAGCTTTTGATAGTTTCCAGGCCCTCACAGGTTTGATCACCATTCGGGATCAAATTGACTATAGGGGGATTGAGATTCCCATCAAGTTCTATATTGCTACTTTCAGTTTGAATGCCCACAGGGAAAGGTTTGGAAGTTGTAGCCAGTATGGTTTCAACCTTTTCAGGAAGGGGAAGAAGCAGAGGGAGTTGATCACGATTCTTGAATTTATGACCATAAATCTTTTTATTCTTCTCAAGCACAATTTGTTGTGCATTCATGGTGCAATGCTTAGGCTTAGTAGGAACTAAACCAAGTGAAGCAGAGTTAGGTTTTGAAATTTCAAAGTCTAGAGGAGTCTCCTTGGAAAGATGGGCGTTAAAAGCCACACATAAAGAGTCCAACTCTGCACAAAAGCCTTTAGAAACAAAAACAAGGTCAAGATTGAGGGAAGGGAAAACATCTTGTTGTGGACTACCAAAAACATTGCACTGGCCAGAATTAGGCGGGGGCAAGGGGGGAACAAGTTTCTAAATTTGACCACGCTTCTTCAAAATAGGACAATTCTTTCTAATATGCCCTTCCTTCCTACAAAGGAAGCAGGATTAGGATTCCCATCGAGATTTGTACTGCTACTTTCAGTTTGAATGCACATGGGTGAAGGTTTGGAAGTTCTAGCTAGTATGGTTTCAACTTCTTCAAGAGGGGGAAGAACTAGAGGGAGTCGATCACAATTCTTGAATTTTTGACCAAAAAACTTTTCAATCTTCTCAAGCTTAATTTGTTGTGCATTCATGGTGCGATGCTTAGGTTTAGTAAGAACTAAACTGATCAAAGAAAAGTTAGGTTTTGATTTCAAAGTCTAGAGGAGTCTCCTTGGAAAGATGGGGGGCTTTAAAAGCAGGACATAGAGAGTCCAACTTGCACAAAAGCCTTCAAAAACAGAAACAAGGTCAAGATTGAGGGAAGGCAAAACATCTCATTGTTGACTACTAGAAACATCGTGCTAGCCAGAATGAGGCAAGGGCAAGGGGGGAACAGGCTTTTGAATTTGACCACGCTTCTTCAAAAAAGGGCAATCCTTTCTAATATGCCTTGCCTTCCTGCAAAGGAAGCAAGATTGGGATTCCCATCGAGTTCTATACTGCTACTTTCAATTTGAATGCCCATCGGTGAAGGTTTGCAAGTTCTAGCTAGTCTGGTTTCAACCTCTTCAAGAGGGGGAAAAACCAGAGGGAGTTGATCATGATTCTTGAATTTATGACCGTAAATCTTTTTAATCTTCTCAAGCACAATCTGTTGTCCATTCATGGTACAATGCTTAGGTTTAGTAAGAACAAAACCAAGCAAAGAAAAGTTAGGTTTTGAAATTTCAAAGTCTAGAGGAGTCTCCTTGGAAAGATGGGGGGCTTTAAGAGCCGCACATAGACAGTCCAACTCTGCACAAAAGCCTTCAGAAATAGAAACAAGGTCAAGATTGAGGGAAGGCAAAACATCTCATTGTGGACTACTAGAAACACTGCGTTGGCCAAAATGAGGTACGGACAAGGGGGAAACAAGTTTTTGAATTTGACCATGCTTCTTCAAAAGAGTGCAATCCTTTCTAATATGGCCTTCCATCCTGCAAAGGAAGCAAGATTGGGATTCCCATCGAGTTTTATACCACTACTTTCTGTTTGAATGCCCACGGGCTAAGGTCTGCAAGTTCTAGCTAGTATGGTTTCAATCTCTTCAAGAGGCGGAAGAACCAGAGGGAGTTGATCATGGTTCTTGAATTTATGACTAGAAATCTTTTTAATCTTCTCAAGCACAATCTATTGTGCATTCATGGTGGAATGCTTAGGTTTAGTAAGAACTAAACCAAGTAAAGAAAAGTTAGATTTTGAAATTTCAAAGTCTAGAGGAGTCTCCTTGGAAAGATGGGGGCTTTGAAAGTCAGACATAGAGAGTCCAATTGTGCACAAAAGCCTTTAGAAACAAAAACAAGGTTGACATTGTTGGGTGGATATTTTGCAACCGACAGTTTTGGGTAAAAATTCAGTCGCAAAATAGGATGACCAGCCACAGCATGTGAGACAGAGTCTCTCCTACCTTAAAGGGAAGGCTCCCCCTTTTCACCGTTCCTTGGATCAACTCAAGGTAAGCAAGAAGTCGAGAGATCTTAAACAGGGTGTTAGTAATATCATTTCTTCTTAACTTTCAAGAAAGGATCCACTTACTCGTAGAACAAATAATGGGTAAGGTAAATCTCTAACTACACTTCTATCAAGCGCTGGAAACAGTGATACCGATAAATTTTAACTAACTCAAAGGCTAGCCAAAACGTACCAGTTTGGCTCTAAGTCCTGTTGTACTTCTATGTGGTAAAATGTTTACAATTAGGGCACAAAGACTCCTAAAAGTAACAACAATCTAACTATTTTGTGAATTAAGATGAAAATACAAGCCACAGACAAAGCTTCTAGCTATGGATTTTTACAATTGTTCTTGGTCAAAGCTCGGGCTTCAATTGTTTCTTAACTCTCTATGCTCTTTTATTGAACACACAATAATAACATGAATCAAGACAATAGGCACAAATTATAGTCAAAGCTTCTAATTTGTTCTATCACAATTGCTTCTAGTCAAAGCTTCGAATCCAATTACTTCTTTTATTCACTTTTCTCTCAAATTTGTACTACACAATCAAAGTTATGCTTGCACAAATGTGACAGAGCTTTCTTGCATACAACAAAAGATAATTTTTACAATGAAGGGGCACTCCTTTATATAGGCAAAGAAGTTGAGAAAAAGGGGGAGGAAAAAGTGGGAGCAACTCAACCAACTTTCACCAAGTCTAACTACAGAAACTAAAGGGTTACATGCAACTCGCATTGCATCGTTTACATACACATGTAACTCGCACTGCATGTAATTACACTTTTTCATGTAATGCATCTTTGCCAACTACAAACATGAAAGAAGAAGAAAGAAGACGGAAGAGAAAAGAACAATTCTGAAAGGCCTTGTACTTGACGATGCAATCCCAGATGATAATAGGATTGGGAGTTCCTATACCTTGTACTGCTGCATTCACGTTGATAATCATAGTGTTGCGTCTTTTGATAACCTCTAGCTGTCTTTGATGAATTGTACATTATCATGTGGAAACTTGATGTGATCCATCTTTTCTCGCTCAAATTATCGTGAATTCTCCTTTGTAGATGAGCACAAACTGGAGTCTTTGACACTTTGGAAACCTTCTTGACCATGTTTGGATGTACACTCGGAACAACTTTCCATCAGCACTTTTAACTCTTTTTTTTTTTTTTTTTTTTGAAGTAAAGTGCTTGGCACATGGGAATGCGTGTAAATGGAGATTGCCGATTTTCAAAAAGTGACTTAGGCTTTCAAGATGTCATTGCACGGAAAATGGATTACATGTAAATGCAACATGTAACGGAAAATGGAGGGTGAAATGAGATGCAAGTGTGAGTGAAAGATACGTTTTACATGCATATGTGGATGAAGGCTAAGATGAAAAGCATGGAAAGATACGGAAACATGTATTTTCTCATGGAGGTGTGAATGCATATGGAAAGGAGAAAATGACATCTTTTTGACTTTTCAAAAAGTGATTTTTAGTCAAAATTGGACCTTTTAGATGCAATTACACATAAGACATTTCATGTAATCATGTCGTGCAAATGGAAATGAAAGGTGAGATGGGTGAAAACGGAAGTGGAAAATGAGATTACATACATATGTGAATGGCAAATGATGGTGCAAAACATGTAATCACATTTGTCGGATGAGATGTGAGGTGTAATGACATGGAAATGGAATGTGAAAAATGATAACGCTTTCGCATATAATGAAGGAAAAACAAGTTTTTGGAAAAAAATTGCAACTTTTCCAAATGGAGAAAAACCGGCAACAAGCACACAAAACCAAAACAAAAGAAAAAATACCTTTGAAAACAACTCAAAATATGCCAAGATGCAATGCACTCCAAAAATGAAATTCGAATTTGGAACTTGGGGAAGAACCAAAAACATCAAAATGAAGGAGAAATTCATATTTAAAGGAAAAATGCACATTTTAAGGCAAAGATTCTTACAAATGGCATCCTTTCAACGATTTCATGCATAAAATCAGCAAGGATAAGCATGAATTAAAATGCAAGAAAGAAGAGGTCCACTTTCATGAAGAATATGTGCCAAAAATGAAGGAGAAAGAGCTTAAAATAACAAATTTTATATTCTTAAGACCAATTCTCCCTTAAATCCGGATTTTCAAGCAACCTTTTGACTTTTTTCGCACTTGCATGTAATGGACATTCAATGGTCGGATTTGACATAAAAGTGCCAAGTAAATGGTCTCCAAAAACAATATCATGCATTTAAAATTCAAAAAAATCCCTTTTGATCAAATGTATGGGCTGAAAATGCAATTTTTTGAGTTTTTTGAACAAAAATATGACTTTTTTATTCAAAAATCTGGGCCGTTTTTGCAAAAACGTGACTAAAAAATGCATGTTTTAAAGTCATTTTTGACTTGTGAATGCAAAAATGACTTTCCCAAATGGATATACATGGATCAAAATGCAAAAAAGTGGCTTCAAAATGCAAAAAAGTGGATTAAAACTCCAATTTTTCGGGCATTTTAAGCAAAAACGTGATCTTCCAAACAAAAAAATTTGATGTTTAAACACAAAAATGGTGATCAATATGTGATGTAATCAGCAAATAAGGCCAAAACGATTTGATTCCATACAAAAATGTGATCAAACTTTGAAGATTTATGAATTTTTATGCAAAAAACGTGCCCTAGATTAAGAGTTTGAAACACGTTTTTGGGTGCAATAACTTGATTTTTGATGAGGGCAAAATAATCACCTCTCCAAAAAATGATAAATGCAACTGATTTCATTCAAATCCATGGAGAAAATCAAAAGTTATGATCAAAATAGGAGGTTTTTGGAGCAAGAACATGTTTTCTTCACATAATATGACATTTTTATGTTCATTACATATTTTAAAACATGTTGGAAGGCAAAAGAGGACCTTTTTGAGTCCAATGCATGTTTTAAAATGTCTTGAGATATAATCTCACTTTTTGAAGTCCATTACATATTTTAAAATGTGCAAATCTCCAAAATCTCACTTTTTGGAGTCACTTACATATTTTATAAACATATGTCACCTTTTTCATGCACAAGCATGAACATTCAACTTTTCATGTCATTGCATTCAAAAAGGTCCACTTTTACAAACATTTGATGTAATGACTTGAAAAAGGTTCTCAAAATGAGTTTTCATATACATTAGCATGAAAAGTTTCCACTTTTTATGATTTTTTACATGCATATGCACATAAAATGTCCACTTTTAGGTTTTTAAGTTATGCATTTCACTTATTTTTATAAAAATGTCAACAATATGGGTCAAAAATAACATTTATGCATCATATTAATCAATATAATACATAAACATTATATTAAAGTGACATTTATATAAGTATTTGATTTAAAAATAAAAAATTTAAAAAGTAACTTTATAGTTCTATAGTCACTTTAAGTGAAAAATTAAAAAATAACTCAACTTAAAATTATAACATAAAGTGCACTATAGTTACTTTAAGTTATAAATTTAAATGAAAAGTAACTTCAAAACATAACAAAAAGTGAATAAAATGTTATATTTTCAAAAAGTGAATGTCAAAATGAAAATATAACATCATATTTTTAATTCATGCTATTGCACCTAAAATGTCCACTTTTGAAGCACTAAAATGACCATATCTCTTGACTGACAACTTCGATTGACCTCTGAGTTAGACCGAATCAAAGGGGAAAATGAAAGACATAACAAGAGCAAATTCAAAGGACTAAAAACAAACAAACACAAACTCAAAAGCAAAGAATGGACTGTGAAGGCTTCAAAAATCAAGCAAAGGCTTGACAGAAAGAAAAACGAAAACGACTTGATGAAGACCTTCAATAAAAAGATTCATTGTATCAATTGGTATCGATTGGTTAATCAATACTAACCAATTAAATAATGAAATAAACTCAGAGAAATGCAGGACAATAGCTGGCTCTGTCTGGGGAATGTTACTCGTTTATTCTTGGAAATAAAGAGTGACATAGAATCCAGTTCTCTAAGTGCCTTTATCCACTCCATTGGGCTATAGAGTCAAGCGACCAAAAATAAAAAGAAATCTAAAGCGACTAAAGCACAATAAATCTAATAAAACAAAAATGTGCAAGTGCACTTATTGAAAACAAAGGAAAACCTACCTAATTAAAACTAGCCAAAAATATAAATTTTAGATGAAACCATTTACGGGTTCAACAAAATAGCTACCTTTTTTCAGTAGCTTGCAGTACCTTGCATGTTCACATGCAACTTCATAGAGATGGAACACGAACAACATGAGCAATGATGTCAAACCCTGATGTAACACCTCCTGAAAGAGATGGAAGAATTCACCCTTTTGAGATGAATCATGTGTACTACTACTCCAAGAAAGGTCCATGAATTGAAACTGCTCCTCCATAACTGAAATTTTTTCTTTAACATCTTCTTTGATAGTATTTTCATGTTCATGTACATGTGGAATCTCTAACTTTCCATTAGCTTCCAACCAAGCAAGATGTTGGATTGGACATCCTCTTGATCGAACAAATTTTGAATTTTTCTTGCCAACTGCAACTTTCTTGACTGCTTCATTAATCACCAACACCTTGGATGATCAAGAAAACCTTGCTCATGTGATTTCAGTGATGACATGCCTATACTGCCTGCCTCAACATGCTGCTCACAAACTTTTGACTTGGGAAAGTCTTTACTGTTTATGAGAAATTCTTTTTCAAGCTCCAGGGTAGAACATTTGTGCAAGGTGTTTCCAAGTTCATGACCTTGAGACACAAACATATCATTTTCAGCTTGATTCGAACTTGCTTGCATGTCAACTTTAATGACATAGCCATCTTGAATCTTGAAAGAAATTTTTTCCTTCATCTTTTCATCACGGGCATTCTGAGATTGCATACACCAGATATGAGAGTCGCTAGCTATGTCTTCTTCCTTTTCCTGGAAGAGAATAGCAAGATCACTAGCTTCAGATTCCGGATGCTTCACTGTTGTCTTTGCTAATGGAGCTTCAATTGCAAGCTTCTTAGATGATGAAGCTAACTTTTGTTGATTCCCAACAAGAGAACTATGAGGAATAGTTGGAAGAGGTCTCCTTGGTACATCTTCATGAGGAACAAAGAACATGCCTTGAGCTATTTGTTTTTTGAGGGCAAGTATCTCATTTGCTAATCTCTGCACCACAAGATCTACCCTTGTGCTAGAAGAAGGTGAATTATAAGAATGGTGACTTTCTTCAAATTCACTTGCTTCAATTCTCATTTTCCCAGCAAGAATAAGATTATCTTCAATTTCAATTGCCAATGTTTGTATAGCTGCAAGAGTAGTTGAGGTTTCTCTCCTTAATAGAAAACTGACTTCAGAAATTTGAGCATTGATAAAGAAACACTTCAAATTGGCAGTTGTAGGTTGAGCAACAACTGAAATTCTTCGTGTCAGTTTGTTGAAATGAGCAACAAATTCACGCATAGGCATGTGAGATAACTTCTTCAACTGAGCAAGTTGAACCAATAATGCATGGGCATCCTCAGGAGGCTTGAATCTTTCTTCAAACTTAGCTATGAGGGTAGCCCAGTTTGTGATAGTACATGATGGTAAATGGTAAAACCAATCAGCAGCCACACCTTGTAGAGTTTCCACAAACAACCTAACAGGCACGTCCTCGTATTCAATAGCATGAACACTGCTTGTAGGTTATTTTGTAGGGGTTAATTATATTGACGTTCATGACATGAAATGTTACAAATGCTAAAAGAAACTCTAATATTGAATTGTTGAAGATAACAAGCCAAACATTCATTGTTGGATTGAGCTTGTTTAGCTATCACCCAACATCTTCTATAAAACTCATGGTCTTGTTGGGAGTTGATCTTATCATTGAATCACAGTAGTTGACAAATACAAGTTGAAAGGCCACATGCTTTCTAGATTTAAGGAATCGATATATAGGAAGGTGTGCAACAGATCTAAGGAGGAAAACATATGCACTTGTCTTGTATGACTAAATCAAAACCACAAGGCTGAGTTAGATAAAGGCAATTAGGTCTAAGGAAGTTAGAATAATCAACTATCATTCCAAGATGAAAGTTATAGGAACTATTTGTAATGTTTGTGCATTGAGTTCCATCCACATAATTTGTTGAAGGACATAGAAGTTGCAGCCATGCCAAAATCATGAACTAAAGATTTCCTAAAGGCAAGCCAATAGTTTGTCAAATAGTTAATATACAATTGGTAAAGAAATAACGTTAATGCAAACTATTTGACATAATTTCTCATAGCTAGTTAGATGAACGAAAGATTTTGGCACAGGGGCACTGTATGCATTTGAAAACTGAAGGAATGTAGCAATTGTTGGTATTACCTCATGAATGTTATGCAACTTTGTTCACGTTGCAATATAACTATTGAACCAAACAGTCCATACATATAAAACAAAACAAGTCAAAACTTAAACGTATAGGGGTGCTTCCAAATTGTTTGACAATTTTTTTGAGAAAGAATAGACACAGAAAACACACCAGGTTCAACTAAATTCAGAGAAATCAGTTTGTATACAAACTGTTTGATAGATATTTGTGAGATGAAACACAAAATAGAGTAGTGTGAATGTAGAAATTTTTAGTGGAAGTAGGGGTACTCATCAATGCACAAAAAACCATAGTTATTAAACTTGCCAAAGCCAAAAACTTGCGAAGGCCTAAGCAATACTTTCAAGGAGGGTAGTTTTCAACAAACACTTGGCAAAATGCTTGGAAACTTTAAAAAATGCTTAAATTTAATTAGAAATGCATTTTTTAAATGCACAATTAAATGAGAAGATGCATCCAATGAGTCAATTAATGAGAACACAAATGAAACAAGCTTAGTCTAGATATATTTAAACACAAAGTGGGTACAAAATCGCATTCTCATGAGGAATGCTGATGGTGGGAAGCAAACGAGTAAATAATTTATGTAAACCTAAAAGTAAAAACATCATTCCAATTACATCTTTGTCTTCTTAGCTCTAGTAAAAACTAAGGGAGAGCTAGAACTAGAGGGTCTAGTCCTCGAAGTATGCACTAGGCATGATTGTGTCTCCTCAACCGATATGGCTAACTCAGTCTGTGGCTCGCCCTCCATCCTAGATGTAGCTTCACCTGTAGCTTCTTCAGGCACTAGCAATGAGACTACTCATTCAATTCAATGTTAACCAGTGTGAAACCAAAATGACCCTCCTCCATAACCTGCTTGTCCAAATCATTGATGTCACTCCTCTTCAAAAACTCTGCTTCAAATCTGCCTCAAATTTGCTTCAAATTGATACAAATCAGTTTGTGGAAGACTATTTCCCCCCTCAGCAAAATACAAGTGAAGAAATGAGAAATGAAATTAATTTGGGCTTCTATATTTTTGGCAAAAACTCAACAAGTGCTCAATGAGTTTTTGCCAAAAATTCGACAAGTTTTTCCGAAATCTCCAGGCCAAAAAAATTTGCCATTTTTTGCAACTTGGAGAGTACTCTGCCCATAGTACATCTTGTTGTCTTGCATTTTGTTACCACAAAATATGGGTAATGATACAAAGCTTTTTCAACTGAGTTTCGTAGTTCCTTAATATAGTGCATTATTTAATTGGCTAACATTTACCAATCAATTGACACCAATTGGTAAAATGAATCATTTTATTGAAGGCTTTCGTGAAGTCCTTTTTGTTTTTCATTTTATTGAGCCTATGCTTATTTTTTAAGACTTCAACGTCCTTTTTCCCATTTTAGAGAGAGAGAGAGAGAGAGTGTGTGTGTGTGCGTGCTTTTAGTCTTTGGGTTTAGTTCAATCGCTTGCTTCATGTTTTCCGTTCAATTCAGTATATCTTAAGGCTTAATCAGACTTGGAAGTCAAAAGATATGATCATTTAAGTGCCCAAAAGGTGGGCTGTCCAGATGCAATTGCATATTCAAAATATCATGTTATATTTTAAAGTTGACATTCACTTTTTGAAAAATATAACATAAATCCACTTTATGTTATGTTCATAAGTTACTTTATCGCTTAAATTTGTTGTCCTACATTTTGTCACCACAAAATGTGGGTGACTTTACGAAACTTTTTCAACTTAGTTTCACATTTTTCTGAGTTAGTTCATTATCTAATTGGATAACATTGATCAACCAATTAACTCCAACTGTTATAATGGATTCTTTTATTGAACGCTTTCGTCAAGTCTTTTTATGTTTTCTATTTGTTGAGCCTATGCTTGAGTTTTTAAGCTTTTAGTGTCCTTTTCTTCATTTGAATATGTGTTTGTTAGCTCTTGGTCTTTTGGCTTTGCTCCTCAAATCATTGCTTTCAGTTTTCCCTTTGATTCAATCTATCCTAGGGCTTAATTGAAGTTGGCAATCAAAAGATGTGATTATTTTAGTGCCCAAAAGGTGGACTCTCCAAGTACAACTGCACGATTTAAAATATCATGATATATTTTAAAGTTGACATTCACATTTTGTAAAATATAACATAAATTCACATTATATTTTTGTTTTTAAGTTACTATATGACTTAAACCTATCACTTAAGTGACTATAGTGCACTTTATGTTATATTTTCATATTGAGTTGCTTTTTAAAATTTTCACTTAAGTGACTATATTAACTATATAGTTTGATTTAATTTTTGAGTTTTAATTCAAAACATCTTAATATACATTACCTTTTGAATGATATTTGCACATTATATATTAATTATATAGTGTAAATATTATTTATGACCCGATTAAGTAATATTTCTTCAAAAAAATATTAAACATGTGTTTAATTGGTCATTCAAGTTGTGCAAACATGTCTTTTAACCCATTTGCATGTAAAATATGCAAAGGCTCTTAGAGAATGCATTTTGAACTAAAGGCATGCAAATGCTTTTAACTTAAAATATGCAATGGACCTCTTAGAGTGAGCTTATGCATATTCAAGTTTTTAAAAATCTGCAAAGGCCTCTAGAGAGTGGATTTTGCACTAAAAGATATGTATTTGCAAGTTTTTAAAAATATGTAATGCCCCTCCAAGAGTGCATTTAGCATCTTGAGTATATATTGCATATCTTTAAAATATGCAATGACACTAAGAGAATGTGTTTTACATGGGGAAGTTATATTACATGTTTTAAAATATGTAATAAGTTAATAACACTCCAAGAGTGCATTTAAAACCAAATGCATGTTTCTAAAACATGCAAACACCTCTAGAGAGTGTGTTTTGCATGACAAAACCAAAAGACATATTTTTGAAACATGTATTGCCTCTCCATTAGTTTGTTTAGACTCTGAACCCATGCATTTGCATTTTAAGTCCAGATTTTGCATCCAAGAGCAAAAACCGTCCATGCTTGTGCCCTTGAAGAACATGTTTTTGGTGATTTTGCCTAGATTTGACCATGAGATATCTTGAAATCTCTTCCCCAAGAGATGTATTTTTCATTTCCATGCATTCTCCTTGCGAAATCGTTGGATTCCTTGCAAAAAAAAATTGCATTTATGGCATTTTGAAACCATGTTTTTGGCAAAAACGTCCACTTTTTGGTAATTTTTTTTATCGTGTTTTTTGCTAAAGAGGAGGCATTTTGGCATTTTGATCCATATCTTTGCTATTAAGAAACACGTCTTTGCATTCCAAAGGTAAAAGCAATTCATGTCAAAGCTCCAAGAGACCACATTTTTGCTAAAAATGGTTTTTTCATGAACATTTTTCCAAAAACGCCCCATGCGTTGGTGATAGTTGACCACATTTTTTGGAATATCCATGAAAAATGGCTATTCATTGGTCATTTTGAATTCATCATTACAAGGTTGAAGAGATCAAAGTTGTTTTTAGAATTTTTCAAAGTTGGAGCTTCTTTCTCCTCTATTTTTGGCTCATTAACCTCCAAGTAAGTGGACATTTTTGGCCCTTTTTGCCCAAATACATATGTTTTTCGGTTCATTTCCAACCATAATATGTGTTCAATAAGTATCTAATCCATACTTAGAACACTTGTCCCTCGTGAATATGTCATTGTAACTCAAATCTCAAAGTTTTCATGGATCCAATCTCATTGGAAGATGATTTCATCTTCATGTTGTGACACACTTCTCAAGATATGTCAAAACTTCTTCAAAGAATAGAAACAACATGTCGAGAAGATGTGCTTCAAATCAAAAGAAGCAATAATTCATTTGGTCTCCACTTTCCCATTCGCTGGCCTAGAACCCGAGTTTGTGTGGGAATGCACCAAGCACTTTGTTTCAAAAAAGAGAGAGAGTTAAAGGTGTTGATGGAAAGTTGTTCCAAGTTTACATCCGAACAACATCGAGAAGGTTTTTGAAGTGTCAGAGACTCCAAAATGTGTCAATCTACAAAGGAGAATTAATGACAACTCGAATGAGAAAAATCTTGATTGCATCGAGTTTTCAAATCACAACTAGAAACTCATCAAAGAGAATGCAATGGTGTAGAATACAAGAATCCCTAATCTCGTAATCATCACAAAGTACAAGGCTTTTGTTGATAGTCTACAGGATTGATTCATTTAGAATCAATAGTTTCAACATTTTCTTCAAGTGTTTTCAAGCTTTGTAGATGCAAAAGATGGATTGCATGTAATCCAATCGCATGTAACTCAAACACATGTAATGCAATTGTGTGTAACCCGATTACCTGTCCTTCAGACATGTAATCCAATAATTCTTCTTTCCTAGTTAGATTGAGTCAAAGTGGTTGAGTTGCTCCCACATTTTCCTCCTTTCTCTTACTTCTTTTCCTATATAAGAAGTGCCCCCCTCATTGTAAAAATCATCTTTTGTTGTATGCAAGAAAGCTCTACCAAACTTATGCAAGCATAACTTTGATTGTGTAGTACTAATTTGGGATAAAAGTTAATAAAGGAAGTAATTGGATTCAAAGCTTTGACTAGAGGCAATTGTCATAGCGCAAATTACAAGCTTTGACTGTAGTTTGTGCCTATTGTCTTTGATTCATGTTATTATTGTGTGTTTAAGCATTAGATCATAGTGAGTTAAGAAACAATCAGAACAGAAGCTCTGACTATAACTTATGTTACCTTCTCAATTCACAAAAATAGTTAGAATTCCCTACTTTTGGAAGTCTTTGTGCCCCAATGGTAGAGGTCATTCTTATATAATAGATTAAACATGACTTAGAGCCAAACCGATACACCTTCAATCAGTTTTTTAGTCAGTGTGTGTTTATCAGTATCATTGTTTCTAGCTATTAGATAGAAGTGTAGTTATAGATTTCATCTTGCCATTACTCGATCTGCGGGTAAGTGGATTCTTTCCTGAAAGCTAAGAGGGGAAAATATTGGTAACGCCCTTACAAATCTCTTAACTTCTTGCTTTCCTTGAGTTGATCCAAGGAATGGTGAGAAGGGAGAGCCTTCCCTTTGACATAGGAGAGATTGTCTCATATGTTGTGGCAATCTGATTTAAAGCCTAACAAAAATTTCTAAGGTTTTTTTTAAAATACCCTAGTCAGCTGGCTAAAAGTTGTCAAAATGGTGGAAAACAGTAAAGATGAAGCCAATCAATAATTGTAGAAAACTCATGAGTTAGCAAAGGCAGGGCTGCAAATAAAAAATGCACCTATAGATAAGATAAGATAAGATAAAATTATTAATGTCCACGAAAAACCAAAACAGTTTATGGGACTGAGCATACAAACAGAAGAGCCAGCCAAGCAAAGGCACCAAACGGTGACTGAAAAGGAACAAAGCAACAAGAAGAAAGAAAGACAAGGTAAGGACTAAGGGTCCTTCATTGTCACAAAGAAATCCGTAATAGAGAGGTATATCCATGGACAATCCATAGTCTTCAGATGTCGTGAAGAACCCTTATAGGACTGATGTTGGTTGTAGAGATTGGTACAATGTTTGACAGATCTGGAATGTGAAGTAGTGAAATGCCTTTTCAAACCCCGCGGAGGAGACAAGGGAGAGAAAAAGGTGGTAATGAGCTGATCAGAAGTTCATCTCTGATGAAAGGACTGCAGGGTATTCTCTTGAAGATGGGTGGCCTCCTGAAGATAAAGTGCTAAACACTGTTGATCAATATAACTAAAGAACATCGAGAGAGAAGAACAGTCTCTGAAGAGGCAATAGAATCTCCCTCTAATCTCGTAGTAATGAGGACAACGAAATATGAAGTGAGTCTCGGTCTCAACCTCCATCAGAGTGCATAACTGGCTTAATTGATCAACCTGATCCATATGGTGATTAGTTTGAGACCTAAGACGATGAGAACCAACCCTAAAAGAGACCAAAGAGAACCGTAATGCATGATTCCAATGCTGGTAAAGATAGGCAGGGCGAACAACAATACCATCCTAAATAACAAGAAAATGCTCAACATAGAAGGCCATCTTAGGTCACAAACCACCCAAGGGATGACACCAATTAGTGGTAATGTATTGCCTATAGATATCCTGTCTGACATGCTCATTCAACTCCTGACAAGAGGGAAGAAGATGAGTCGGGGCATCCAGCGAAAATTGATAGGGAGGAAGACGATCAATTTCAATCCCGATCAAACCCAACAGAGAGGTGGCCTTAGCGTACCAGTATCTTGATCTAGCAGAAGTGTCAAATCTCATAATCTCCACCGAAGAACAATATGCCAAAAAAGAGTATCTATGTCGATCAACACCTCTCCATAAAACCACGAAGTCGATGAAGAAACCAAATCAAGTAAAAAATAATGGCAAGTTTGAGAGGATGAGCACCAAACTCCGCTAAAACAATGTTGTGAGGGGTGAATCTGTGACACCTAATGATATGACGCAACAACAGTGTCTGGACCTGCTCAATAGAAGCCCAATCAGAAGCAATAAGAGAAGGTCCCCAAACCACAGAACCATAGAGGACTGTCGGACGAACCAAGGAGTCAAAAAGGGACAACTTGGACGAAATATCTTGAAAATGATGCCTGAAGCATTGTCTCTCCAGCAAAGCCAGGGAGCCCATACCCTTATTGACTCTGGACTGAATAGCAGGTCTCAAACTGAAACGTGGTCCTGAGAACTTCACACCAAGATACATGTAAGAGGGAGTAATCTCAACCTCCTCCTGGAAGAAGAAATGGAGATGAGAGGTCTTTAAATAGTTAAATACCATAACTCGTGTCTTAGATAAATTGACCACAAGCTGTCGCTGACTACAGAAAGAAGCAAGACTATCAAGGAGTCTCTGTAAGCTATCAAGAGAAGAGGCCAAGAGAACGACATCATCAGCAAAGATGAGAATAGAGATCAAAACCTGATGTAAATAACACCCATCTCCTGGTTGAGAGGATTTCATAAGGAAATCCTCCAACTCATCAATATACAAGCCAAACAGAGTAGGGGAAAGAGGACAACCCTGCTTCATGCCAATGGTGCTCTGAATCGGATCAAAAAAGCCCTCCAGAGTTCTAAGTCTTCCAGTAACCTTCTCATAAAGTCTCAAAATAGCAGTCTGTAACATATCTGAAATCCCAATCTCCTGAAGCTGCTGAAATAAAGCCAACCTAGGAACAAAATCAAAAGCCTTACAGAAGTCCACAAAACAATAATAGACCTTCTGAGAGTGGTGTCTAGCCTCCTCAATGATAGCCCGCAGTGTAAAAACATGATCCATAGTCTGGTAGTTTGCCCGAAAGTTAGCCTGACCTCTCGCCCTACATCCTTGTCTATCAAGCTCACTGGATAACATGGTGTTCAGAGCAGTGGCATAAAGTTTGTGAAAAGTATGACCAATCATAATAGTTCTGTAATTTCCTGGATCAGAAACAGGCCCAGACTTGTGAATAGGGTAAACACCATGTCTAGACCAGGAATCAGGAAACTCAGTGCAAACCACTCTATTAAAGAGTGTAGGAAGGTAAGATCAAAGAACTGAAGCACCAAGTTTGAAAAGTTCTACCTAAAAACCCTCTTTATCAGCTGCTTTGTTGCATCTCAAAGATCTAATGGCCTCCATAATGCTAGAATAGGTGAACAAATGGCAGTGGGTAGGTGGAGTCGAGTAGAGAGGAGGCTGCCCAGGAATGTCATAAAGCGTCGTGATATGGGAGGTCAAAGAATGATAGTTGAGAGTGGAGGATGGGGGGGAGCAACGAGGGAAAAGGGTACGCCAGAAGGTCTGGGGATTCTGGATAAACGTGGAGCAAAGGGTTCTGCACTGAAAAGAGGCAAAGGAATGTTTCTTATGATGAAGAAAACACAGATAAGAAACGCGCAGATGGGTAAAGACAGGAGACTGAGCCTTAAAGGCGAAACGAATAGAGTGATGGAAAGCTTTGCAGTCAGCATCAAACCATTTATTCATAGGACAGGTGTTCCGACGGTTAGCTGTGAGAGAGAGAGGGGAACGGTGGGGAATAGAAAGGAGAGCAGAATCCCATATGGCAGAGGCAAGCGAATCAAACATGTCTGAGGCAACTAACGAGTCATCAAAACTAGTGGGTGACAAAAGACACCTAAGGTGATAAGTAAAGAGCCCACCATCACTCTCAGGGTAATGGAAGCGAGTAGGAAGGGAGACGATACTAGTCAGGCATAGCAAGGGTGGGGAAGGATGGGGTGAAATGCAATTAGAAATGCTAAAAAGAGCATGATCGATTAGCGAAAGATGCGAAATGGTGAAACTACGAATGGAAGAAATGAAAGGAGATGAAATGACAGTCAACAACACTCGCACCACCACAGTGCGGCCAGCAAGTAAAGAGGTCCGATCCAGGAAGGAAGGATAAACCATTCAGGATCAACAACCCAGAAGACTCACGAAGCTGGAGGAGGTAGCGACCATAAACAGAGAACGACCCAAGAACATCCTTCGAAGTGTGCTGTAGGCCCATAGTAGTCGGATCTAACTCACAAATGTAGTTCGAATCAGAGCCACGATCATGTAAAGGGATCTGACGATCCTTGGTACGAGCATTGAGACTCACAAAGCTGGAGGAGGTAGCGACCATAAACAGAGAACGACCCAAGAACATCCTTCGAAGTGCGTTGTAGGCCCATAGTAGTTGGATCTAACTCACAAATGTAGTTCGAATCAGAGCCACGATCATGTAAAGGGATCTGACGATCCTTGGTACGAGCATTGAAATCACGAAGAATAACAATATTTCCTAAAGCCTCAAACTGCGAAATACTCTCCTGAGGGTCAAAATATGGATCGCCATCCTCTGGGTCATGAATAGCATAGGGAGAAGAGGTCGGAGGAAAATAACAAACAACAATAAAAATCTCTCTGTTTATATTTTCGCCGACCAATTCGGACCCAAATAAATCTGGCAAAGGCATCAGAGTGAACAACCGACGTAACCTTGAAAATATCATCTCGAACCAAACAAGCAACACCCCTAGACCCACGGACCCCACCAGACATCTGAACCTCATCCCTACACACTGAAAACCATTAATAACCATGATAACCTGGAAGAGGACGCATAGGGCTCTCGTGAGTTTTAGTAACGACCAAAATATCTGAAGACCCCACCACATCCTGAAAAAGATTAGGTAATGACCATAAAGAGCCATTACTATTGTGACAGTTGACAAGAATAGAAGAAGATCTCTTCTTGTCAGACTGCTATCGGAACCGTCACGCCGATTTGGAGGTTGTCCTCTCTACTCAACAAGCAGGAGGAGAATCACGGACCACTACCTTAATATTTCGAATAACAACCCATTTTCCAGCATGTCTAACCTCTACCAGAATACCCCGAGCTTGTTTAAGTTCTGTAACTTGTGCCTTAGTAAGATCTTCATCCAGATAAATTTTAGAGGGGAGAGAGAACAACTTTCTCTTCGCTCTAAGGGCACCAAGCCTATCTAGAAAAGAGAAGAATCTAATAAAAAGGATGTCCCCCGTACCAAACCAACATCTATCCAAGGTGATGTTCGAGACGCCAAGTTGCTCAGAGAGAAAGGCATGCTCAGCAGCAGTAGGGTCAGAAGTGGGTGAAAGACCCCGAACGCGCAAGTTGAGCTCACGTGCTCGCTGCACTCTCTTGTCATCAATCTTACCTTGAACAATCTTGTCTATGCTCAATCTCGGAGTAGTAGTATCAGTATTGATGCAAAGTGAAGCCCATGATTTCACCTTTTTTTCTGTGTCCGCAACCATTTCGATATGCTGATCCTTGATTTTATCTAGTCCAACAAGTTGTTCTATAATTGCCTCAATATTGGATTTCAGCATTGTTGTTTCAGAGATGAAGGTATCTGCGAAATGTTTGATATTCGATTCAGTTGACTGTTTGAGATTTGTGAGTTCTACCGTTAGATGCCCAATCTGATCTCTCAATATGATGTTGTCGGCTTCTAACTTGACCACTCTGTCACAAAGCTTAAGAGAGAGTGCAGATGCGTCAACAACAATGTCCTTTAGGGCTGCATTGTCACTCTCTATTTTCTTCATGTGGTCAAGTAGCTATTGGACTATGATTGGGTCGGGTTGGGAGTTCAAAGTGGACAAACCAAGGTCTGCCATTCTATGTTTAAATCTACCCAAAATCAATACAGATAAAGGTTCGACATTCCGTCAAACACTTCCCATGCAATCACGATAAGATCCAATAGCAGAGAAAAATCCCTCATGGGTTGCAGATCGATCTGGAATGCATGTGAAGCACCAAGATACCTTCGAGGGTTTGCGTCTACTGTGTTGTGGGTTTACTGTTGGAAAGGAATAGCAACTCGATGCCCTAGCAATCACCCAAAAGGAGGATCTCCAATCGCAAACGCAGATTAGAGACTTTGCAATGTTGCAGATCGCAAGAGCAAAAACCCCATGAAAGTCAGCAGGAGCAAGTGGCAGAAGAGAAAATCCACGGGAGCAAGAGGCGGCCAAGGCATAGATGGAATCCCA
This sequence comes from Cupressus sempervirens, assembly GCA_028749045.1. Classification (NCBI taxonomy): domain Eukaryota; kingdom Viridiplantae; phylum Streptophyta; class Pinopsida; order Cupressales; family Cupressaceae; genus Cupressus; species Cupressus sempervirens. Next base: position 523,105,390 of record CM053783.1, on the reverse strand, counting down.
CCCACCAACAGCTCAGAAATTTGGCACAGGAGCAGGATATGACTCGGCGTAGGTCAAGGAAGATCACGGCTCGGCTCAGAAGTTCGGCGCAGGATCACGACAGAGAGGCTTCCATCCACAAGCAATGATCGCAGGAGCAGGATCACGACTCGGCGCAGGTCAAGGAAGATCACGGCTCAGCTCAGAAAATCGTTATAGATTGGATGAATTGCAAAGAATGAAAGAAGACACTAAAGGGAAAAATGAGTTTTTGGGTTTATTTCTACACAAGAATGGTTGTGCAACAAAAAAATCCCTACAATGAAGCTAGCACGCGAAGTAGAGTTCATAGAAAAACCACCAAGAAATAGGTCGTGGAGGAACAAAATGGCATGCAAGTTGTAGAAGAATTGTGTGATAGACAAAAACAATGCCCCAAATCTAGACACGATCAATAGTGGTATTGAAAAATACAAAAAATGACCACAAAAATTGTCGCCTAAAGGAAAAAACATCTTTCTAATGGAAGAAATGGTTGCTTGAAGACAGAAGGTCACACAAATGGCTCTTTGACAATCACACACAAACATAGAGAGAACAACAAAAACCTTGAGACAGGTTTTAAGGGAAAAATAATTTTACAATTTTTTTTCACTAAAATAGAATTTTACGATTATAAAAAAAATTGATTTTTTTTTTGTGCTTACATCTTTGATACCATATTAGTTTGGTGAAATAATTGAATAATTATTTACTAAGAACAAATTGTTCTTATAGAGTTTACAAAATAGATGTTTCTAAAAATTAACATAGGAATAATAGAAATAATCAATTATACAAGAAATTTACAATATCTAGAAGTGACCATTAAAAATAGAAATAATTGCAAGAGATATTATTTTAATACCCTATAGCTTCATTGTTTTGGATATATAGCAGAGGACATAGGCATTTGCAAACAATTTGAATTCCTAGAGCTAGTTTTGTGCCACTTTTTGTCTTTTGTGCCAAGCACAAGTTTAGGGCTATATATGATAATGATTATCAATGAACCACATGTCCCAGTGTTGCCTAGGCATGCTCATGAGTGTTTTTAAATGAATCTATTCACAAAAACAATACCCTAAATGAATCCACAAGCAAATCAAACCCATTTGTGGTTTTGCAACAAATCATAGATTCATAGCTAGGTATGTCTCTTTTTTCCTACCAAGTCATTTACAAAGGTTTTGACTAGTAAGAAAATATGCCTTGAAACTATTTAGTGTTTGACAACTACAAAATCTATAGGATTCCAATATTCTAAAATCAAATAAGAAGCTCCAATAAATTTATGAGAAAAGATGAAAATAGTGATTAATTCTAGGGAACTTTTAGATTGGAAAATGCTTTTTTCAGGAAAGAAAGCAACATTTATTATTTCATGTGGTCTTCCTTGAAAATAATTTAAAAAAAAAAATCTTCAGAATTCATAAGTAAAATGTACATTCTAGTACCAAATTACTAATTCCTATTGCTATGATTCATATTCAATCTTGCAGATCATTTTGGAAGGAATGGGTCGTTCTTTGCATACGAACTATAATGCTAAATTTAAATGTGAAGCTTTGAAGGTAAGTCATTCTTTCTTTTAATATCATTTTGTTGTAACTTCTTAATTATCAAAAATCATATTTAGATTATATAATAGCGGACTAAGACTTGACTAACATGTGTTTATAACAGCTTGCAATGGTGAAGAACCAGAGACTGGCCGAAAAAATTCTAAATGGAAATATATATGATTGCATTTGTCGCTATGAACCAGCAACATGATCATGTTGTGGTTTGATCTCATAACTTATTACAACTCTTCTCTTCAACAATGAAAACATGTAGTCTGGTAAAAAAACATTTTAACCAATCCAACTCAAAATCCCTCCATGATCTTAGAATATAAACAAGCTAACTTTTTGGATTCATTTTTATTCATTTATCCAATAGTATCTTCTGAAATTCAGATATTGGAAGATTCTTATTTGCATAGAAATGTATCCTTCCACTGAGAAGATTGCATAAATAAGGAAGGGGGTTTGTTAGAGAAGATAGCATCATGCTTTCCATGCATACCATATTTAGTGGCATTATTATCATTGCTACATTGTAATTTCATTATTGTGATTAGGTGGTATAATTTTAGCTGGATGATTTCCTTTTATGATGCTTTGTTGACATTCTTGCTATTAGTATCCTACATGAAGTTGATACAATAGATTCTAATGAAGTATGTTGACATTTTACATGGTTGTGAATGTACATTTGATTATTGAATACATCCTTTTAAGTTTTGGTTGCATGTTGCCATATGTTGAAATGAAACACATTCCAAGCTTGAAATTTTCTTGTGCTGGAGCAGGGTCTTACTTTTGAGATGTGTAGTCCGAACCCCTAATTTTAAATTGAATGATAAGTTTTAACACTTATTTTTTCTTAAACTACTTGAGTGTCATTTAATATGATATAAATGAATGTTTTTAATTGAGTATACTCACCTTTCATTGATTAGTCAGATCTATGATCTTTATTTGGAATCATTTCCATAACTTCTAGACTAATATTTATTTGTAAAAGGGTAGAGGTAATCTCATAGGATACCAGAAGTCAAAATTATGTGTATGAGACCTTTCTTATCACTCCCCATCCTATTAATGATAACCTATTCACAATTCTTGTATAAGAATAGAGCTAAAAACTACAATAGATTATTAGTTTGTTTAATGATGCCAAGGTATGGAATAGTTGCAGACATAGTTTCACAACTCATTGAGTAACTAATGTTAATCACTTATTTTGTCTTGAAAATTTTGTTGTGTAGTTTATTTTTGGTAAGTTTTGCACTCAAATTCATGCGAGTACTCAATGAGTGAGAATGTAGAACGCACTATACACAATTAAAAAAATGCTTACATGGACAGCATGTGAGGAAAGCATTCAAAAAATGCATTTTTTTTGGCTTTATAAGCTTTAAATGCCCAAGGCGAAGGATAACACAAACATTTTTAGCGAACTATAATATTGTTATAGTAAATTTGTGAAATTTTATGTTTGCAAGCTGATTATTTTATTTTTTGTTCCTTCTTGTTATTTATATAAAATATTTCTACCACGATAAAAAAAATTTGCAAGTATGTAATTTAAAATTTAAATGCATTGAATTCAAGTTATGGAAATTTTGTTGTTTCTTTACAGTTGTGAATAAAACTAATGTACTTCTTATCTATTTGAATATATGGTTAATGTTTTATGGCAAAGTCATGTTTTTATTAAGTTAATTATTTTGAGTGGTCTTCAATTATAATATTGCTTTTGAAATACTTACTAGAGGCAACAATTTTTGATCTTATGGGTTGTACTCCAATGATTGCTCCCGCCTATGGTGCAAGTTTGAGCTCTATGGTGTTGCTATCCATGGGTGTTGAGTTTGAAGGCTTGTGGGATGTCATATATGTGTAGTGGTAAGCTTCCTTGATAATGGTTGTTGCTATCTCCTCTCGCTCAAATCTCTTAAATCAATTGTGTGTGTTGGGTGTTACTCTAGTTCCAGTTTTGGGTGATTCAGAGGTTGTTGTTGGTGGAAGAGCTTTTGCTAGAGCATTTCACACTGGGTAGTCTTCTTAAAAACCTAGTATTGGGTTTGCTAAGATTGTGAATGAGAGTGCCCCCCCATCGCGCCCCCCCCCCGTAAAAAAAAAGAAAAAAGAAAAAAGAAAAGCCTATGTGCTACTTCTGTATAGAGCTTTTCTTGTGCAATCAAATATATTGTTGTTATTCTTTCAAATGAGTTTTCTCAATGTAATGTCCCCTTCCTAGGTGATAAGCATATGAGCGGAGGATGACCAAAACTTTTTGTTTCCATAGGTCAACAATATGGACAAGGAGATTAGCCAGAGGGATAGGAGGAGCTTTGCAGGGGCTATTGATCCATTTTGGATGATTTGATACCATCTCCTAAATTTTAGGGAGCTCCTAATTTTTAGGAAGATTTGGTAATTCATTGTTTGACCACCCAAAGGAACTTGAAGTGGAGCATGATTTATTTCAAGCAGTTTTAGTTTATTGGAAATAGTTTTGTGGATCTTGAATTTTTAGGGGGATTGCTAGTTGGTATGCATGATTCAAGCATTATCAATGATCAAATAGCTTAAGTCAAATTCTAATTGAGTCCAAATTAGTATTTTTTGAATAAATTTGGAAATATTTAAATATTTCCTAAATTGAGATATAAATTAATTGATAATATATAAATTAATTGATAATAAAGTCAGTATAATTTTCACTTCATATTATAATAAGTCTTTGGTCCCATTTTACTCAAAGTAATGATAATAAGTTAATTTTAATAAAGGGGTCAATGGTATAAATGATAAATAATGCCTTAAGGGCTGATTTATTGGAGGAGATTATTATTCTAAGAAAGTTAGTAAAATAAAGATGAGAAACCCTTATTAGGGATTGAACTAGATGAAGGAAGATTAAAGGGAAGTTTGGAGCTTCATTTACATAATCTAGATTTTATTATTTTGGTTGCATATTGTGAAGAGAGCTTTGAGATCCCGTTTTGAGTAGATTGAGGCTTCAAGAACCCCCAACCTACTTGTAGATTTTATCTTCTTAATACATCAATTATTAGAGCACTTGGGCATTGAATTTCTTGAGAGACGTGTAATTTGTGGAGAATAGTGGTTGATTTTTTTATTGAAGTTGCATATTAGAATAATTGCAATAGCAATGTGGTTTGTGGATCATCTTCACTAGTTGTACATTGTCTTGAGGAAGCATATCACCCATACTGAGGAAGAGTTTGATTGTTTTCATTTAGGATTTGAGCTATTAGTGTGATCTTAATCATAGTGTTGCCTTAGAAATCAAGAATTTGATGCGTTGCTCAAGTTTTAGTAGCTAGTTGTACCATGTAGACAAAGCCCTGCCCTTACTACTAGTCATACAGTACATAACAATAATTTTTGATTGAGTGAATGCAGGTTTTGAAGGGGCCTTGAAACCCTATATAGATCAGGTTAGAAGAGGACCAGAAACCCAAAGACTAAAGATATTCAAGACTACTCTTTAGAAAGAGCAAGACAAAGAAAAGCAAGACCATCCCTAGGATAGAGGGTAAACTACACAAAATTACCCTCGAAAAAGATGAGGTTGTATAGGGAAAAAGTTAATGAAATCCAAAATGCAACCCACATCAAAAAAACATGCGATGTCCCCAGTCAAATTGCTTGGTAATTTCAGGACAATGTTCATATAACTCCAATTGAAATGAGTTCCTAATCCACAAGATTTGTATGTTTATAGCTTATTCAACTTTACAAACCTTATTTATATAGAATGTGGATTCTGTCTTAATATCAATAGATTATTGAATGGCTATTCAATGCAAATGTAAGTGATGCCTTATTAAGGTGAGTAATATATAATTTCTATTAATGTGTACAAAATTGAATGTAATATTAACAATTATAAAAACAATCATTGTTAATCTCAACAATCATAAACCTCTAACAATTTTCCACAAAATCCACCATTCTAGTTGGTGTACAAGACATGCCTTACACATTCTGTCTACACCTATTAATATGAGGATGTTTTCTCATTCTCCCTTCACCTACACTTGCACAACCCTAACTGCAAACAATCAACTCTCTTAGGCTTCTTCTTGACCTCGGCTTGGGGAACAATGTTTTTCATGTTGAATGACAATGATCACCGCAACCTCTAGGTCAGGAGAGCTTTCAAGAATTAGGCAACATCTTTTTTTGAGGTTGTGATATCGATTTTTTCCTAGTTTAGGATTCTATTTCTTCGAGGTAGGAAGATTTTAATATTTAAATACAACTATGCATGAGATGATATAGCCACTAGTAGAGAAAATTTTAAAGAGTCACATGTTATGTTATGTTTTTATTTTAGAGTGAAAAAAGAAAGCATCTATAGCAGCAATTGAGATTCTTTGTATTGAAGTACCTCGAATATTGGACTTACATTACTCCAAGCAACATAATCCTAAATGTTATTATTAGTATATTGTCCTAATGTGCTCTAATTGTTGTTATATTGGTTTTTAGTTATGGCTATTGTGATTTAAGAGTCCATCTTTGTTACAAATTCAGATGTTAGGAAAGGTTTGTGTGTATACATTAAAGAAATAAATATCTTTTACTATATTCAAATTCACTTCCTCAGGAGGATTATTATATAGAAACTTCTCTAAAAAAATTATACTATAACTTCCTAATGGGATTTCTTCAATTTATTGTAAATTTACTTGGTTTTTAATGTTTACAACAATTATGTTTCTAGGATGGAAGAGTCAACATTTCATTTTCACATGTGCATCCAATGTGAAAATGTCCAAGAAAATCCCACAATAATGCTCGCAAACCCACACGCACGCGCACACACATACACACACACACACACACACACACACACGTGTATATATTAACAAACACATAGTTATCCTTTTACTAGATATCCCTTTGTAGAGGTTCTTTACCAAATATTCCTTTTTAGAAATTTTTGTAAAATTATGTGAGTGTTTTGTGTTTGATGCATAGAGTTTATAATATTCTTCTTCTCATATAACACTTCATTTCCAAAACCATGCACTAATTTGTATTCTCTTATACTGATTGGTAAACTGACAAGGTTGTTTGAGGCATTCTCACTCAAAATCTATAGTCTATGCCAAGCAACCACTATCCTTTCATGCTTTGAGTTTTGGATTAGGGATTATTCATAGTGACTTGTACTCGCCAGAGTGCTTTCTATAGGGTGGATGCAATAGTGTACCTACAGTTCAGTCTTGACATCCAAAATTGACACGTTTGTATATTTAACCTATTATAGAGTGATTGTTTGTCCAATTCTGCCATAAATCCATATCACTAAAATCTTGAAAATAATTAAATACCAATTTAAACTCGGGATATTGAGTGGAAAAAGAAACATAATCTTGAGGGGACTACATTGCAAATGTATCAACAAACCTTTTTTCCATCATCAAATAATTAATCAATTACTCCTCAAAAGATAAAAAAATGCACTTTCCATCACCTCATTTGGATAATTAATCAAATAATTAAGTCAATTACTACTATTAGATACTCTTCTAGCCAATCATACATAAAAGTTATCCAACATATTTTAAAAGAGGAAATCATTGTGTTAGACTTGTCAAAGTTTAGAAATGGTTACAATATGTACATTCAATTTCTTTTTAGTAGTTGACTTAAAACATGCTAGAGAGGAAGGCTTAATGGTTTTATTATATTTTTTCCACATTTCATTTGTAGATATAAAAGTTTCATATTAATTATTGTTGTTTATTTTTGAAACGAAGACTTGAAATTGTCTTTACTAACACATTTTGCATTATGTATGTACATATTTAGTACATACAACACACAATGCTAGAATTAGAACTTAAAAAAATATGATTTCATTTGTATAAGTACATGGCTTCTTGATACTTCAGCTAACTATGCATGTTTCATTTTCCTACCTTTTCAAATCAACAATCGAAAAGAATCAACATTTGCACGAACATCCATTAAGCGCAATTTTCAATATGAATATGTAATTATCACCTTTTTTAAAAACTATATATACAAATATCTTTATGAATTTTTTTCTTTTATATCTAGTTAAATGATTTATGTTTCTCATTCCTTACACAGGGTAGGACTACAACTCTATAGAGCTCTTGTTTTATTTTTTTTTTATTTTTTTAAATAATTGATTCATATTTGAATTATTATTATTATTACTACTACTAGGTATCTTGTAACTTCTCTCACTTGTACCACTAATAGATTTATTATTGATCTATTTGTGTAGTTTAAAATTATTATGGTTGTCCTTATTATGAGCTATTTATTGAATATTCATTGAGAAGAAAATGTCAAAATGAGGTATATGACAAAACACAACTACTACTCTCAAATCCTACCCTTATGGGGATGAAGGGTCATATCAAACGTGGACTAAGGAAATTGAGGTTTTTGTTTCTTGTCTTTAACAATTATCTAACCCCCTTCCACAATAGCAACCATATTCTAACAAGAGATTGAGTCCAACAGAGAAATACTTCTCTCTTGGGGAGGCATAGAGGGTCCCAAGGATAGGTCAAAGTAGCCAGGATAACAAATGATTGAGAGCCTGAAGAAGAGAGCAATTTGGCCATACTAGTAGAAGTAGCAAGGCCAACAAAAATAGAGGAAGGACAATCAGGAGAACTAACAGTAACACCAATATATGACAAAGAACTTGTCTACCCTTGATTAGGAACCATACTCCTAATGAGAGAAGCATCCAATCTAGGAAAACCATCACCCATCCCAACCAAACTATCAGCAAAAATGCCTTCAAAATTACCACCAATAGTTCATAACAATAGTTAGTGTTAGCAATTTCAAGTAATTTTGTTTAGACCAAAATTAATTTGTATTTCAAATTCTTGGGATTAGTTAGTGGCTAGATGTTGGGTTGTTGAAATCCATCAGCATTTATTTCTTACCAAATTTAATTCCTAATACTAATGTCACATTGCCCTATTTATTGAAAATTAAAGCTCAATTTATTTTTGTGGTGTGCTTTGAATTTATAATTATTCATTTTAGTTTTAATATTAGTAGTTCATTTCATTTCATATTTCAAGAATTGTAAAATTAAATAAATGAAAGGAAAAATACAAAAAAAATAAAAATCATATATTCACAAAGCATTTATTGCTAGGTTTAACCATAGCAATGTGGAGATATATTATAGGGATATAACATTGATGAGACAAATTGGTCACAAGACTTGATTTAAGGAGTTTCAATGTATTATTGTCATAGATCTAAGATGCCTCCTAGGTGTGTAGTGGTGTTATTTATTGAGGGGTTTCATGAGAGATTACAAGGCTTGGTTTGGGCTTTCAAGCCTAAGACCTTGGAGCAAGCTATTCAAACCACGCTTGAGCTCGACACTTCTCTACCAAGTGTTTATTAGTAGGATAAGAAGCCTTTCAAGAGGATAGGGCCATCTTGGAGGCCCTCTATACAAGTCAAGTGTTCATCTTCTCCTCCCAAGATGGATCAAGAGACATACAATGATTTAAGGAAACTTTTTTTCACGTGTAAGAAGCCTTGGAAGTCTAGACATGGATGCCTTGGGAAAGGCAAAGCACATCTCATTGAGGTTCATTCAAACGTGGAGGATGAGCATGTTCGGGATATAGATTCTAAGATAAATAATGATGAGGTTGTTGAGGCACAAGATGTTCCAAGTGGTACTATTGCTACTATTTGTATTTTTCCCAGGTCTCAATCTTTCGTATTCGAAGGACCTACCAAGGAGCAATGGATGTTATGCATAGTAGATAGTGGTGTTACACATAGTTTCAACAATGAAAATTTTGTTGTCAATAAGGAGTTAGAAGCAGATAAATTTGATGGATCCCTTCTCATGTTAGTGAATGGTTGAAATTGTGTTGCACAAGAAGTATGCCACAATTATCTAGTACATTGTTTACTTATTCTTTCATGGATGATTATTTTGTTGTTGGTAGTGGTCATGGTATAGATGTGATACTTGGTGTGTAATGGTTGGAGTCTCTTAAGAGGTATTTCCAAGACTTCAACAATATGGAGTTGGAGTTTAGTCACATGGGTATGTTTATCGTGCTTAAGACACTAACAAATGAAAATAAGAGTGGGACAACTAAGAGTATCTTTGTTTGGGCTACTTTGAGGCTTTAAAAAGAATGAATAAAGGTGAAAAAAATAGTCCTATTTTTCTAATTTATAATAGCGGTAATAAATCCTTATATTCTTATGACATTGCAACCTCTAATTATGTAGAAGTGAGTAATATAGGATTAGATTTTATTGGTACACAAGTTGCAAGCATTGGCCATGCTAAAAAAATTATGCACCTTGTTATAGGACTTATTTTAAACACTTCATATGTGTTGGCATAGAGAAGTCTCAAAAACTGAATGAGGATTAGTTAGAAAGGGCAAGACAAGCCAATTTATTGGCCCATCAAACCAAGCTTTGTCTTCAACATATTTGTGGTAGTCACTACTCTTTAGAGGATGTTGAATATAGAATGACCAATTCTAAAAAAATAGTTGTTGATAACTTTCTTGATAATAGTGGTGATATTATTGACATAAATCTTAGTGGGTTAGTCACTCATGAGTTTTCTATGTTGGGTAAGAGATATCCATAACTTATCTTTGGTTGCATCACCTATGTCCTATGATAGGAAAGCATTATCTTTGTTGATTGGTGACTTCATGTGCTTTGAATCCATATGGATTAGTGGCTACCCTAGTCAAATTCATATAGTGTTCCATTAGTTGGCATTGACTAGTTCAACACTTCAATAATGAGTGAGTACCTGAGAGGTATAACTTTTGGATAAAGGAGTATCAGATGATTTCCTTTGAAATTGGCTTGATGACATTTTTGTTATCATATTGGTTGGTAATCTGAGTTATGACAATGAGACAAGGGGGCAACTTGTGTGGATTTCATTCTCACATTTGTATATACTAGATGGTTACTTTGTATTGATGGTGTCATTTGCTTCTACATTTCATACAATGGGACTATACTTTAATGGGGGATTTGTGAAGCCACTTCATTGTTGCACTAGTGATTCAAAACCTTTCTATGTTGTTTTAGGCATTGAGGCCAAAGGGCATTATATCAAAGTGGAGTTGTGGGAGCAATTAGTGTTCTACTTATGGTTAGTATGGGATTGTGGTGGTACAGTGATGCATTGCTCATGGCCAAACAATTTTTGTGAAGGATGCATTGTAATGTCCCCTTCCTAGGGGAAAGGTAGATGAGTAGAGGTTGACCTATCAATGAGTTCCTGTAGTTCAACATATGGATATGGGACCAATAAGACAATCATAGAGCTTCATAGGGGATTCATGGGCCATTTAAAACATTTAGGTGGTAGTTCTTACTTTTTAATGGGATCCATATTTTTTAGGGAATGACTGAGAGTTGGTTCTAGGGTTTCTAAAGACCATTCTAGATGATTTGAGGCCATCTCTTAAAATTTATCCTATTTTTAGAGAGGCATAGTAGTTGATTGGTTGACCACCAGAAGGACCATAAACTAGAGCAAGATCCCTTTTGAGTAGTTTAAATTGATTGGTGAGAGACTCCTATATTTTAAGGTGGTTCCCTAATTTTACAAGCAACTTCCAAGTGATCATATGGGTTTAGTAAGCTTGTAGTTTTTAGTCCAAATTAGCATTTTATGAATAACATGTCAAAAATATTTAAATATTTTCTAAATTGGTATTAAATAAATTAATAATAAAGTGAGTATTATTACCACTTTCTATTATAATACGTTATAATAAATTTATGGGCTCATCCCTAAAGAGTAATGAGAATAAGTTATTTTGATAAAGAGGCCAATGTTATTAATGATAAATAATACCTTGAGGGTAAATTTGTTGGAGCTTATTATTAAACTAAAGCTTGTTAAAGTACAGATGAGAAACCTTAATTAAGGATCAAATTAGATGGAGGAAGAATAAAGTGAATTTGGTAGCTTGAAGCACTAAGAATGAAAACTCTTTTGGTTACCATCGTGGATGTCCCCCTAGCCTACTTGTGGATTGTAATTTATTGACACATCGACTATTAAAGCACTTTGAGATCAAAATAATGATAGCAACATTGTGGTTTGTGGATCATCTTCATTAGACATACATTATTACAAGGAAGCTTACATCCCATATTAAGGAAGAATTTCATTATTTTCATTTAGGGTTTGAGCTATCAGTGTTATCTAAATCAGTGTAGTGGCTAGAAATTAGGAATTTGATGTATTCTACAAGTTTTAGTAGTTGGTCATACCATACAATCAAAGCTGTACACTTCTTCCTAGTTGTATAGTCCATAATAGTAGTTGTCATCAACAATTGTAGGTAATTTGGTGTAGGTTGGAATAGAATTAATCAACAACTAGAGGTTGGGTCATAGAATTTCATCAACATCCATTTCATAGTGCAATTTCTTTTCTACTACAAATGGCAATTTGTTTATTTGACTAAAAAATGAAGTCTAATTTGTTTTAGCGGTGTGCTTTCAATTTATAGTTTTTCATTTCAATTTTCATATTAGTAGTTTGTTGCATTTCATATTTCAAAAATTATAAAAAAATATCTAAAAAATTAGAAAAATCCAAAACAATTCATAAATTTGAAATTTAAAAAATTAGTCATTCTTCATCAATTGTTAGACAAAGAATACCGAGAATAATAAAGTTGCTAGACAAAGAAAGAAATTGGGAAAAATCATCAAATATTCCCTTAGAATTGAATCACAAACCTTTCACTCGACATCTTGTTTATGCCAAGACATCTCTCGTGGTGGTCTATGCCTTGGATATGGTGGACAAAGTAGATTTCTACAACTATTGCACGTTGGTTCATAGATTCCCTCATTTCTAGCCTTCTCTTATGGATCTTTATCATTGGGTGACTAATTCTAGTTGTGCATATCATTTTCATTTTGGTTGCCAACATGATAGTTCTTATAACTAATTTTGGTATCTTATTTAATTAATAATCCAAGCTCAAACTCATTGTCTGTAATAACATAACCAACCACATACCTAGTCCATTGCCGATATATATATATATATATATATATAAAATTTTGTTTAATTGAATGTAGAGTATGTACTAGGTTTGATGTATGAATTAAAATGTTAACATCTATAGAACAAGAAAGCACCTAAATAATGATAGATATGTGGGAGATTTGAATTTGGAAAATCAGTTGCATTGTCATCTCTACAAAGATATGTGGCTAATGTGGATAGTGAATTCTTGAGAGCTGTGAATGCAAACATTCAAGACAATAAATGACTACTTTCTCTTATTCATCTCCATTTTCTTTCCATTGTTAAGTCACCAAGGCATCCACTTGCAGTCATAGATGTAGCTAAACAATGCATAGACTTGATTCAACTTTCGCCATACTTGTGACTGCTTCCAATTTAAAATTTATACATTAGACCTTCTATGCAATAGTAATCCCACAACAAAATTCTTATCTCAAACCATCATAAGTTAGACTTATTTCCTATTGATCTAGCTTAAGTTAATTTGTAGCTCTTTTCATCTTGTAATTTGTTCCAATTCATGTCTTTAACTACACTAACTAGAATTTTTTATTTTTTTTCGTAGATATAAACTTATTGAAACAATGCAAGGTGTTTAATACAATGTGTTATTTATATGACTTCATATCACAATATGAAAACAAATAGAAAGGGGATTTTGAACAATCATAGTTGTAATAACTCTCCTAGACATGTAAACAACTTTGGTAAGATGTTATTCGACTTTTCAATCTTTATCATTATGTGGAGATGTTATGCTCACGATATTTGCTAAATATTTGTGTAACACACATTATCATATCTATTCCTTTAAAGCTTTATTTAAAATGTGCTTCTTCATTCATCTATGCATAAAACTATAGATTTTCAACAATTTTTATGCTAAACATACATTTATATTATATGTTTCAAAATGATTGCAAATAATATTAGATTCTAATATTAACGATTTATATTTAATTCCTTTATATTCTTCATGTATTTTTAAAAACACTTAAACTATAAAATATAAATACAAATTTATATTAGATATATACAAAATGTTCATGATAATATGTTTTTATTTAATGCCAAATACTACAAAACACTAATGTTTTCAATTAATGCCAAAGCTTTAAAAAGGCCTTGAAACCCTTTACAAAATATTTGCATTATAGGTCCCTATATATATATATATATATATATATATTCCTTTTTAAAATTGAATGTAGAATATGCACTGGGTTTGATGCATGAATCAAAATGTTAACATCTATAGAACAAGAAAACCCCTAAATAATGACATGAACGTGGGAGATCCGAATATGGAAAATCTATTGATATTGCCATTTCTACAAAGATATGTATCTAATGTGGATAGTATATTCTTGAGAGTAATGAATGAAAACATTCAAGATAATAAATGACTAATTTCTCTTATTCATCTCCATTTTCTTTCCATTGTTAAGTCACTAAAGCATCCATTTTCAGTCGTAGATGTAGCTAAAGCATGTAGAGACTTGATTCAGCTTTCACCATACTCGTAATTGCTTCCAATTTAAGATTTATATATTAGACCTTCTACGCAATAGTAATCCCACAACAACATTCTAATCTCAAACTCAAAGTTATACATTATATATTCTTAAAACATAGATTTAAAAAAATGATCTTCTATATTTGGTATTTTCAATTGCTTGCATCATAAGTTAGAATTATTTCCTACCAATCTAGCTTAAGTTAATTTTTAGCTCTTTTCATCTTGTAATTTGTTCCAATTCATGTCTTTAACTATACTAACTAGACAAAATATTTTGTTTTAAATGCAAACTTATTGAAACAATGCAAATTGTGTAATGCAATGTGTTATTTATATGAGTTCATATCATAATATGTAAACAAATAGAAAGGGGATTTTTAACAAAACTCTCTTGCATTACCCTTAGCTTCCAAACAATCCATAACAAGTTTCTTCTTAGTAGAAGATCACAAATCATATGACATCATGTCAAGATAGGATTGGGGCCTGTTATTCTCCACATTCTACTTCAACTCCCTAAACTTAACATAGAGATAATGATGTTTCATATTCAAATTCTTAATTTCATGAAAGGCCCATTTCATATAGATAATGATGTTTCATATTCAAATTCTTAATTTCATGAAAGGCCCATTTCATGAGGCCAAAGAACTATAGAGAACTTGTACATCAGAAAAAACAAGATTTTAGAAAATGAGACCCACAGCCACAAGAAATCAATTAAATCATTTTTAAATTATCCCAAATCACTCATGAAACAACATGAAAATACATGAAATCAAAGTATACAATCTTCCTTTTATGCTCCATTGTTTTCCTTTCTCTTCACTAATTTGATGTTGCTCTTTATGACAAGTGCTATAGCTTTGGAAAGCACGTGTAAAAATGAAATAACAACATGAGGATACTCGAAATATGGTTACCCTAAAATGGATGAAGAATGTCATTAAATTTAAAAAATGACTTGAAAATGAACAATCAAAAGGAAAGGAAGAGCCAAGAGTCAATAATAAAATAAATTTGCATACTTCCCTCCAAAAAGCCCAAAATCCATTTAGATAATAAATTCTTTAAGTGAAAAACAAAATAAGACAATACAAACATTTGATATTAAAGGAAAAATAAAAGATAAATAAACGAAGTTTATTTATGCAAATTGAGACATTAGCACATTATGACATTTAATAAAATAATTGTGAATATTATTTAATTAAATATGTCAAGTGATTAAAATGTGATCAGTGACTAGGATAAAATGATAGATAAATCAATATAATTCAACATAAAATAAAATGATGTGAAATGACAAAAAATTAACAAAATTTGAAAAAATGATGAAAAATGAAAAAGACGACTAAAAAGAGGACCAATGATCAATAACTATTTTTAGGTGTCTAGATTTTGCCCCTCATTGAGATAATGCAATTATGAGTTTTGTTTCAAAGAAAGAGTGCATAAAAAGGATGACAATTGTCATAGAAAGTTGCTAGGGTGCCCCCTTGAAAAATTGGATGAAACTTGAAAGAAGAGGCTGGATGTTTCAAAAATAAAGCCAAAGACACAATAGAGAGCATAGAAAAAAAACTAACTAAAGAGATAGATAAAAAAGGAAAAAGGAAAAAACAAAACCAATAAGACAAGATGCAAACAAAAACCAAAATGGAAAACAAAACAAAACTGAATCCTTGTTTTTCTTTATTAGTTCACTATTTGTCTTTTGTACATAGAACTTTTTGATGTAGCAAGTTGGATACATCAAATGATGACACATATAAAGTCAAAGTGATCATGTGATCCTTTTTGCATGATATTGGACATAATGTAGAGAAGAATGCCCCAATCCACTCTTAAACACATACATCATGGGTTGAGGTACATGCCCTAGAATTTCATGAGAACATCCTACAAACAAAAGACAACCAAAATAAAGGACATAAACTATCTTGGCCATTCTCACCACTCAATGGTATCCTCAACTAGCATAGGTACATGGTGCCATGATGAAATCAATGAAAAATAAGACTTACTAAACCAAGAAAGCCCACAACCAATCAAATCTAATTGCCAAAGATGATAGTTTAAAAATAATGATCAATGTGTCTAGTTTCATGAAGGACACATATGGTTGTAAGACATACATGAAATAATGATAATGTCTAGTTTTGAGAACACATCTTGTAGAAGTAAAAATGTTGATATGACAAGTGACAAATGACTAGATAGTGATGATTAATTGATGATAACAAGTATGATAGAATTGATTGCTAACATGATTGGATAGGTTTGTCTATTGATGCATGATTTGTGAAGCACAAAGTTCTACATCTTCTTATTGTGTCAACTGAAATGTATTTCTTGTTGTAAATGATGTTGGTAAACAGATTGTTCTTTCGATTTAACTCTCAAATGCCCAATTTTTTGTGAATAATATCTGATAACAATAGTTAGGAAGTTGTTATTAAATGACTAACCTCCCTCTAAATTCTTAGGGATAGCTCCCTATAGTATGTTTGTGGTTTGCAATGAATTTATGTTTTCTTCTAATTCTAAAATGGGGTGTGTTCTTAACCCAATAATAGGAAAGGTAAACCAAGCTAGGCCTAAACAAGAACTTAGGCAAGAGTTGGAAATTTAAGATTAGTTAAGTCTATGAGTTCAGACATCTTATGAACCCAAAAAGCTTAACAAATCAGCAATGTATGCTATCTAAAATTAAACTGGTATCAACAAGAAACTAACTCTAGAGATGGAAAAAACTGACTTGAAAGAAAGAAAGCAAAGGGATTTCTCTTGAAACTTATTATAACAATACTATTATCTTTAGTTTATTATTTCAAAAAAGGGGAATAAAACTCTATTCATTCCTTGATTTAATTCAAATGAAAGAGAAAACATAAAACTAATATAAAAAGAATGGAAAATAAAATAATTGACACAAAATATGATTCAATTGTCTCTGCAACATCAAGTATTTCACACCAAAAATTAGCCGACCCTTTATTAATCTTTTGATTTAGTACATATAGGATTTTGAGATGACTGTTACAAAAAGGGACTCAAATCGGTTTATCTCCCCAAATTTGACAAATAGCAAGGAGCCAATTTGTCCACTACAATCATTACATCAAAATATGAAAGGACAAGATATGAATCACTTGGCCTTCTTTCTCTTTTATGACTTTTCCTTATAGGCATTGGCGAAAACAATGATTGGAATTAATTCTTCATGTCCATGAACATGGACATTAGTGTATCTCAAGAGCCACTTGGAATGCTCTCTAGCTAAATCTTTGACAACATTTAACAGCTCCTGTATCTCCACCATAGCCAAATGTACAAATCCACCAAGTTTTTGGAGCTCAAAAACTTTGTTCCAATGATTGAAAGATATCTTTGTCAAGCCATCTATATAACTAGAGAAGTTCTTTTTCATGACGGTCACTCCAATGATCCCCTTTCCTTGTCCACTAGTTTAGGAATCCATATGTAGACCTTTTAAGAGCTCATAGTCTATGTCTTGATCCTTGTTCGCTTTGGCCTTTATTTCTTTAAGTCCTTCCTCTACTGCTAGGATCATTTCAGACTTGAATTGCATGATTTGGAGCCACTCAAATAGAGGCTCATCTCCCTTAGGTAGAATCTTTAATTCCACAACCTCTTTAGCCTTCATATGGATAATAACCTTTAGTAAGGAAATGAAACCTTCACTCTTAACTTTTTATGTCGCCAGGGTGGCTCGATTGATTGAAATATTGTCTTTCTCTATTTCGAACCTCAGTATTGCATTGCCGATATGCTCTATAATTGCAAGTCCTTCTAACTTGAGTTTCCCACTCCACTCTCTTCCAATCTACCCAAAATATGTGTCTTCTTGTAGCTAGGAGATGAGTGCTTGAACATCATTAGTAGTAGGATCACTGGTAATTGACATTGCGGAGATGCTTACCAATGGGGTGACTAATTGTTTGATAAAGCTATTAAGTTCATGAATTTCCACCTTCATTCTGACCTTTGATAATTTAAGGCTTTCAAGTTGTCCCTCTATCACATCATTTTTTGACTTCCATAGGCCAACCTTGGTTTCATGTTTGACTTCCCTGAGATCCACAAAATGTAGGGAAAAATCATCTATAGACATATCTTTGATTCTTCCCTTCTTCGTGGGTTTGGAAATTTCTATCGTTAGATTCCCTGTGTCGGGATCTTGTCCAAGAATTGACAAGGTCTTTTGCTTTTTAACTTTGCTCAGTGCTGATCTAGAGCAGATAGCCAGAGATAAAGACTCTTTATTAGGAACTCCTTCCTCTTTCCTCTTCCTTTTTCTATCCAAGGTGTTCTCCAGCCATGAATCTATGTTAATCACCTTGGATGTAGTCCCAAGTGTGTCTATCCTAAACATCTTTCTGTTGACCAGGGTCAGTGTTTTTGTTGCTGAAGAAAAAGGATTCTTTGGGGCCTATGAGATGAGCTTTGAAGATGTTGGGCCTTTCTCTGCCTTTGTAGTCTTCTTTTTTGCTTCATTGAACCAACTCCAAGATCTACTACTTATACTTGGGGACTACTCGGAAGGAGTAATGCTACACTCACAGATGGGATCAGACTGCTATGGGGTGAGAGAGAAAGTGCGATCGCACCATATTTTAATTCTTTAACCTTCTTCTTCTTGACTTCTATTGGAGTTTTGATTACAAGTAGAGAGTCATCTTCACAAGTTTTGGCTAGGGGAATGCTTTTTTTGGGAGGTTGATCACCTCCATTTGATGATTGTGTTGGTTCTTGGGTAATAGATAAGGTCGCACCTGGTGTACCACCTTGAGAAGAGGAAGTCATTACAACCTTTGGGGAAGCTTGAGTGGATTTGCCTTTGCTTCGACTCCTAGTTGTGGTCCATATGACCCATTTTATGGTCCTCTTGTAGATTCGAGCCATCATTATATATAGCTCTTCTCTGGTGTCTTCATAAGGTTCTGATCTTATTGAAGTGCCTCTAAGCTTTGTCAGGGAAGTGTTGCTATACATGTTCTAGCCATCATCCTCTACTCCTTTTACATCAATGTTGACTTTGTACATTTTCACCTGATCGACTATTAATTTGGCAAAGGCTTGATCATGACTCTCAAATTCATTCTTGCAATCGACCCAGTAATCCTCAATGGTGGTAATATGCTTAATTACACTTTTGATTTGCAAAACATCTCTTGCATAACCATTTAGATTGAACATGGCTCTCAGGACTTTGTACATGTCCAACTTATACTTCATCTCGAACACCTTCAACATGTTCTTGGCATCAGAGTGGGTATCATAGCTGAAAGCCCCACCTTCATGGGGAATTCATACCCTTTCTTCTTCAAGATCCCACTCAACACATTCACTTAAATGGCCTACCATATGACCTTGATCAGCATGAGCATATCACTTAGATATCTTGGTAGCTTGAAGGGGAAACCATCGAAAATTGCAAGACACAAATAAGAAAAGGATAAGAATTGGATGAAATAACTCCCAAATTTTTTGATGACTGACATAACTTTAGGACTAAATCTCCTTCATGGACATTCCTGTAGTTCCTTACAAATCCTCATAGTGAACGCATCATTAACTTTCACATACTTTGCATAGATATTTTCCAATTGTAAGCATGGATAAAACTCATAAGATTTCACATCATTGGGAAAATTCTCCACTCTTGGGAGGCCTAGCCATAGTTGTAATGAGGCCAACATATATATGAGGAAAGAGGACATATAGAATGTATTGTAAAATTTTGCAACATGGAGAGCATTGGACAAAATTTTGCTTACATCATGGGCTCAATCAATATATTGGGTGTTAGAGAAAATGACTTGCACTAAAAAGAAATACTACTCAATGAAATTCAAAGCTTCTACCTCACCTTTCAACTTGTGTCGGAGAACCAAGATATCAATAATCTCTAGTTTGAGGTTGGTCCCAAACAAGGTCTTAGGAATCTTACTCTTAGCACTTTGTTGTTTTTTGAACCATGTTTACATGATTTCTTTCCTCTAGATCATATTCTTTGCTGAAAACTCAAAAAAAGATCCTTTGAAGGTCAAGTCTAAGAATTCTTCCCATTTTGGTGCTCAAAGTCAATTCACCATAGTTTTCCTGTCATTGAAATGAACACTGTGTCTTCAGGTAGCACAATCTGCATTGTCTCTGGGTTGTAATGATGTATACATTCATAGATTAACTCCAGGGCCTGGACTACAATTGGAAAAATAGCCACCTTGATCAACCCACATCCTTAGAGTTTCTTAGTGATGGGGTGAATCCACTCAGACTTCACTCTCTTTTTAAAATCCTCCATGTTGTAGAAACGAAGAGAGGTGTCTGTGAAATTCTACAACTGGGATTTGATTCTGTTCAACCCATCAAAACCTGCAAACCTAGTTGCCATGACTTTAAGAGTGAGATTTAAATTGAGAGGGCGAAAGGAATGGTTAATGAAACAATTATTGGCTTTATCAAAAGTTATGCACATTAACAGAATAACATTTCAAAGAAAGAGCAGCAATTTGTTCAATTGTTTATTTTTCCATATATATGGGAGCCTTGATTCATTTGTTGATCTTCAGAATTCATGCCACATAAATGAATTGAAGGATATACCCATTGAAATAGTAAATGAGAGGGTTTAATGGGCATCTAGGGGTCTTTTCACTATTCCGTTAGGTTCAATGGTAACTTTCTATATCTCCATAACTTACTTTCCTATTTTCCTTTAAGTTTTGGGAATTTACCATTAGAGTACTCCATGGGAGGATGTCTGCTAAGTTAGATCTTGATCATTATCTCTTTTTAGTAATGGTTAGGTTAGATCCTGATAATTATCTCTTTTCAGTAATGGTTAGGTTCTCTTAATTATCATTTTCAGATGTTCTACACTTAAATTATGCATCTAACTTGGTCATTAGATTGATTTTCTTTGGAATTTGGGAAACTATCTTCATGGGTTGAAAAATTGCTGAGGAGAAAACAATTTTTGTTTCTCTGCCAATGTTTCCTTTCTTAGTTGAACTTTAGACAATTTCCCCTCTTGGAATTGGAAAAGTCTAAATGAGGTGCAAAGACCTTGTTGAAGACCACTTATCATCCCTTTTCATTCTAAACTACCTTTTTGTAAAACCAATTTCATGGGTTGAAAACCTGCCAAGGAGAAGTTAGTTCTAAGTTTTCCAACAAGGAAGATTATGAGAGCCATGATGAATTTCAAACATTTTCTGAAGTCATAATTGTAAAGGTAAGATTGATTTGCCATAGGATGCCTTGTTATTTTCATGTTTTTGATCTACATGCATCATTTAATGCCTTTCATGGGAAATCATCCTCATGGGTAGAAAACTTTCCAAGGAGAAGACGATTTCCAAATTTTTGCAAGCTTCTATTTTTTGAAATAGTGGTAGGTCGTAAGTGGATATAACTTATAGTTCATCATTTAATGAGTAATATGAATCTCCATCAGACTATGCACTAACCTACCCATAAGATCACTCAACAAAATGAAGAACCACTCAGCTATGAATGAGGAGAGGGAGAAAAGGGAAAATCCAATGGAAACTCATACAACCTAAGAGGGCTTAGACCTAGACTTGATCACAACCAAGAATTCACTCCTCTCTTTAAAACATAAGTACTCACTTTTGCTAATCAGTAGAGAATGAAAAGATGGGCAAAAACTGGCTCTATCTAGGGGGCAAAAACTGGCTCTATCTAGGGACTTGGGTAATATATGTCCAAGCAAGGAATCCAAAATCTTTGGTTTCAAAAAATGAAAAAGGTGGCTACACAAAAACACTAAAGAAATACAAGGATTACCTATTTTCAATTTGAAATTTGATGAAGCTTCAAGTCCTGACCATTGTATGTCAAGGGAACTACTTTGCCATCCAGATATGCCAATTTAAATGACTTGTTTTTGAAGGCATGATGAATATTAAATGGGCCTTTCCGCAGAGTATCAAATTTATTGTGCATGCCTTTCGGTGCCTTTCATTTATCCCACAACAATTTCATTTATCCCACAACAATACACTATCTCCTACCATGAATTTTTGTGGCCTTGCCTTTTTATCGAGCATTTTTATCACACGCATCTAATGTTGCATAATATGATCCACAATTTCTTCTCTTTCTTCATTGAGTTTTCTCAAGTTCAATATTTTCTTCTCCATCCTATCTTTATAGATGTCATCTTCAATTACTGCCCTCAAATTTTTTGTAGCCATTTCTAAGGGTAAAGGGAAATTGGCTTCTGTTCCATACACCAATTCAAAAGGAGAGATGCTAATTTCCCTCTTTGGGGTCACTCTATATATTGAAAGTGCCTTATGAATCTTCTTGTGCCAAGTTTTATGATTGTCTAATACCAATTTCTTAACAATAGTCATCAAATTCTTGTTACTAGATTCAATTTGACCATTTCCTTGTGGAAAATAGTCAAATGAGTAACTGATTGTGATGCCTTACTCAAAACAAAACTTGATAATTTCAACCAAAGAGAAGTATGCGACATTATCCATTACTAGTTTGATGGGTACACCAAATCCTACCAATATGTTCTCCTTGATGAATTTGCAAACTAACTTGGAAGTAGTTTTCTTGATTGCTTTTGCCTCCACCCATTTGGTGAAGTAGTTGGTTATAGTTATAACATACATGTGACCCTCAAATGTTGGATTGATAGGGCCAATACAATCAAGACCCCATTTCTAGAATGAACCTTCAATAATGACAAGTCTGAGAGGCAGAGTAGCTATTTGAGGTCTAACCATGAACATTTTACATTTTTCGCATTTTGACACCTAGGAGTAGGCATCTTTAAACATGTCAGGCCAATAATAACACTATCACTATATTTGAAAGCCATGACCAAGGATGAGAAATGTCCTCTACACGCTTTATCATGGAATGTTTTCAACAATATTTCCTATTGTTGTTTATCTATGCACCTGAGGAAAGTACCATCTACAACTCTCTTGAATAATTTATTGTCCCAAATCACTAATTTAGTGGCTTTTAGCTTGAGATCTCTTCTTTTTTTTGTTGTCATCCCTTTAGGACATTCTCCATATGTCAGTAGATAAGTGATATTCTCAAACCAAGGGTCTTGCAAACCTAAAACCAAGACTAAGTGCTTCTCCTCTAGCTCTTCTGGCTCTTCGAGAATTCCATTTTTTGCAATTGCTTTGCATAGTGCATTACCTCTTAGTAGCTTAGTAGGCTTGATTTCAATATCATACTCTTGTGTTTTTGCTACCCATGTTCCTCTGGTGTTGCACCCTACATCTTGTTGAGTCAACACACTCTTCACTACTACATTAGGTACACAGACTATATAATGCGAATGCAAGATATAAAATCTAATTTTTTTTAGTGCTTTGACCATGAAAAAGACATGCTTTTTGATTTGAGAGTATTTCAACTCATGATTTTTTAGAGCTGTACTCATGAAAGAAATAGAGGCTTCTATTCCTTCTTTATTATCTCGCATAAGGATGGCTGATACGGTGTGTTTAGAGGCATAATAGTAGATCATGAAATCCAACTTATAGTCCAGATGGCATAATACTGGAGCATTAGAAATAGTAGTTTTTATATTCTAGAAGGCTTATTTTCCTGCTTCATTCCATTTAATTCTTGAATTTCCCTTCATCATATCCACAATACACTTAGTGGTTTCTACAAAGTCAGGTATAAACCTTCTAAGGAAATTCACTTATCTAAAGAATGACTTAACTCCTATTTTTCTTATTGGTAGGCTTAACCTTCGAATGGATTCAATTCATTCAGGATCGATTATGATACATTCTTGAGATACTATATGACTGAGTAGCTTTCCCTTTGTTACACAAAAAATGGATTTCTTTAGATTTAGTGATATTTCGTGTTCCTGGCACCTTTGTAACACCTTCTTCAAATCTTTTATGTGATTTTTTCTCTTCTTTGAAAATACAGTGAGATCATCTAGGTATATAACAATAATTCAATCTTTTAAGTTAGCAAAAGATTTACTCATACACCTCTAAAATGTGGTACCGATATTGATGAGGCCGAAAGGCATTCTATGGTATGTGAATGCACCCCAAGGAGTGGAGAAAGTCATCTTGTGTTGATCTTTCTCTTCCACTTCTACCTGAT
Organism: Cupressus sempervirens; assembly: GCA_028749045.1. Taxonomy (NCBI): domain Eukaryota; kingdom Viridiplantae; phylum Streptophyta; class Pinopsida; order Cupressales; family Cupressaceae; genus Cupressus; species Cupressus sempervirens. Next base: position 523,081,038 of record CM053783.1, on the reverse strand, counting down.
TGTATCCTCAGAATCCATTGAGCATGGACATCATTTCAGCTCTAGCTACTATTTGCAGTAGGTAATCCATGTTAGGAAGAGCATAGTTGCCCTTTAAGGATGCCTAGTTTAGATTTCTAAAATCTACATAGGTCCTTCTCTTTGTTCTTCTTTCTAATTGGTGGTATATTCATTACCCAAGTAGAGTGATAGATAGGATAAATGATTCTGGCCTTTAGCATTTTGTCAACTTCCCAGAATATAGCATCTGCTACTTTTAGATTACAATTCCTCTACTTCTGGTGAAACAGAGTTGCATTAAGTTTCCCAAGGGAATCTGGTGTTTCATTTTTCCACCTCTATAGCTTTTCAAATCTTCATATCTCCAAGCAAACACATCTTGGTATTCTATGAAAATTTGTTTGGCAGCTTTGTTCTCCTCAAGTGAGCAACACTTTCCAATATTGATCATTTTAGGACTTTTCACGTCTCCAATATTCACCCCTTTGTATTCATGAGTAGTAGGCCCCTTTTTCTATTCTTTTTTTAAAATATAGGTATCATGTCTATTAATTCTTTTTTCGAATGATACAAATTATGGAGGAATGATATTACCTCGTAATTGGACATTATCAGTTTGATCTTCTTGTTGCTTTTGGTTAGGGTCTTCTTGCTTTCCTTCATTGGTTTGGTCTTTTTAGGTAGCTTTTTCATTCTCTAAAGATAGTTTCCAACTCTTGCCATCCTCGAACACTTTCTAGAATTTTTTATTGTTAGGAATAGAGGCTCAATACACAATTTCCATTTGATACTTCTTATCTTTGAATTCTGGGTGAGGGAGCAACAAGGAGGTGGAAACAACTAGTGACTCTTCTTTAGTATACATCTCCCTCAGAAATGATTCAATTGTGAATGGATCAAGCCCCTATATTTCATCCTAGACCCTATTTTGGTAATTTTCTAACTTATTGGTCTTCACAGAGTACTATCCCTTGATTTGTCGCACAACGAGCTCTGCATCACCCCAAGCTTTCAAGATTTTTGTCCCCTTTTTTCTTTGCAGCTATTATCCTAAGTAATAGAACTTCATATTATACCATGTTGTTTGTATTCCCAAATTCCATTTTGAAAGCCATTGGTTTGGGCTCTCCTTTAGGAGATATCAACACTACACCTGTACTAGACTCTAATGAGGAGCAACTTCCATCAAACTCTAATGTCCATATAGATAATGATTCTTAGTCTTCACTAAGGATTTGATTTCTCAGATCTTTAGCTTCTAGCTCATTTAAAATATCTTCAATAAACAACATATAGTTATTGAATTTTAATTCTTGGTAGAGAAATTGAGCTATGGGAGCATCTAACTTTAGAACTATAAATTTAGCTTTTTCTTCTAGTTCTAACTTGACCTTCTTACTTCCTATGGGTGTGATTGCTTGAGACCAATCCAATTTTATTTCTCCTCCTAAATCTCTACAAAATTTTTTGCTTAAGACCAAGCCATAGCTAGCTAGGATATCCACAACTAGGGTAGTTAACAATAGTTTCTTTTCCAGTGGGAGGCCATGGCTATGTAAGCATATTTAATTTGTATTGATATGTTTCTAGATTCAATCGTGTTATGATTTTTACCATCAACATTTTGAATGACACTAGTGATCCATCATCAGGATGAAGAGCAAGAGATGCAAAACATAGTGACTTAATTTGGCAAAGTAACATGACTTTTCTAGCATCCATAGAATAACATCTTCCATAACTTTGGTGAGAGTGAGGCCTAGAGCTCTAGCTATGTTAAAAGGCATCACATTGTCTAATGCACCTAAATCAATTATACAATTACTCAATTTGCACTCATTGGTGTATAGTGATATGTAGAATGGGTTGGGTTTTTTCCCAAGGAAAGTCACTAAGACCATGGAATCTTCTTGATCAAAAAGGTTAGATGTTAAAGGTTCATCTTCTTCTTTAGTGGTAACATTATGATTCAAATCCAAAGCACCTCCTTTACAATGATCCACTAATATTTTTAACTTAGAGGGATGAGATTTTAGGTAATCTATGGGAGAGATTTATATCCTAGAATTTTTACAAATTTGGATGAAATCAAAAGGATTCTTGTCCTTATCTGGTTGAGATATTGAGGCTCCTTGATCAATGTGATTGGTACCTGAAGAAGGGGTGGAATCACTTCCTAGAATATAACTAGAAGATTGGTTCTTGTGCTTTTGTCTCCTATTTAACATTGTATATGAAGTCTCGTCAATAATTGCATAGCATTTTCCCTTTTGCTCAAAGTCTGATTCATACTTTAAAAATAAATTTATAGAGTCACCATTTGAGTATAAATATGATTCAGAACTAGTGGTTGCAATATTCAACTCGTTAGTGGCTAACATTTGTTTCATACAAGTTGTTTCAGGACAAGTTTCACTATTATGATCCATTGTTAAATGGAACACACACATATTGGCTTTCTTAGGTGCCGCTTTGATTGCTAACCTCTATTGTGGACCCATTAGCTGTAGAAATTTTCCATCGGTACTCCTTCCTGGTGGATTTTGGTAATTTCATTGGTAGGATTGACTAAATCTGGGTAGTTGTCTCTTCATAGAAACTAACTCATTTGACAGTTTTTTTATCATATCATCAAATGAAGTGGTATTACTAGAACTTCCTTTGGTTTGGAGTTCTCATTTACATTTTCTAGTGGAGATCAAGTCATCTTCAAATTTGATTGCTTTCTTTTGTGCATCTACCAAATCTGTGGGATGGGATCTCCTTAGATCACAATTGATATCCAACGGCATCACACTTAGAAAGGATATTTTAAAATTATTAGTAGTGGGTCTATCAAGGGTGGGAATTCTACTAGTGATCTTATTAAAAGTTGCAACAAAATCCCTCATACACATAGTAGGTTTCTTTTTAATGGATGCTAATTGTGTTAATAGGACATGCTCGTCTTCCACCATTTTGAATAATGTTTTGAAATTTGTCCTCATTGTATCCTAGTTTGTGACTGAGCTATCACCTAAATGATAAAACCAATCTACTACATTCTTTGTAAGAGTTTCTACAAATAGCCTTATAGCTACATCTTCATGAGCTACCCCCAAGATATGGGTAGCTGCAAAAAAGGCTTTGATATGTTCATCAGTAGTAACTTTACCATCACTTGAAAACCTAGGTAAATTCTCTCTCAATTGGACAAGAGTGGGTGATATGTTGTAAGTGCTAATGGCCCTATTGCTACATGCCAAGGAGCAACCATTATTGTCCTAGCAAGGAATGACAGAAAATTAACAACTAGGGGAGTAGCTACTCTATGTAAGGCCAATACCTGGCAAGTAGTATGTGAAGAACTTTGATTTCTAGGAGGTGAAGGTGGCCTGCTTTGACTTTTCTTATCACCCTTTCATCAAGGTACTTCTAGGATGGGGAAACTAAGCTCTGTAAGCTTTTCAAAGATAGGGTCTTGACCACCTTTCTCTTTGGTGCTTCTAAGAAACCTTTCTAGTTCTAGGATGTTGAATTAATTTTTCCTCTAGCATTCACATTCTACTTCTCTCCTTTGAACAACTATTTCTAATGCTTCAATCCTAACTTCTTCTTCTTCTAATACCTGACTAGTATTTTTGTAGTGTTTTGTGTTCCTCTGATTCCTCTAAACAAAAGTGTTAAGGGATGATATTATATCTTCCTAGTAATCTTGGAATCCAAGGTCTTGTTGGAGTACTGGGACTATGTTCTCATGAGGTAATTCATTTTTCTTCATATCATAGGTCTATTAGTCTATCAATTATTCATCTCCCTAGCAGAGTTTCCAAAAATCTAGTGGTAAACAGATTGTTTTTTCAGTTTAACTCTCAAATACCCAATTTTTTGTGAACATATGATTACAACAGAGGTTAGTCATTTAATAAAAACTTCCCAACTATTGTAATTAGATGTTCACAAAAATTTGGGTATTTGAGAGTTAAATCAAAAGAATTTTTTTTTTACCAACAAATGACAACTTATGAAATGAGATGAACTAATGACTTCCCTAGATTCTAGCCTCCTC